>JAMAKO010000031.1:0-318923 GCA_023628555.1 Chaetomiaceae sp. R4402 | reverse complement strand
GGAGGAGGAGGAGGAGGAGGAGGAGGAGGAGGAGGAGGAGGAGGAGGAGGAGGAGGAGGAGGAGGAGGAGGAGCCAAACAGCAACTCCTACGCCGCCGACCCAACGCCATCCACCAAGACCCGCGAACGGCCGCCGTGGGTGCTGCGGGAGACGCCCGTGACGAACCCCTGGCTGAAGGAGGCGGTCGAGCACATGGCGCGCAAGCAGGAGCAGCAAGAGCAGGAGGCGGCCCAGAAGCTTGCGGCGCTGCGCGAGTGGACGCAAGTGCAAGTGCCAGTGCAGGGCCAGGGCCAGGGGCAAGGACGTGTGCGCGGCCGCAAGCGCAGGTCGGACGGCATAGGCAGTAAGGGCGATCCGTACGTTCTGAGTGACTCGGAATTGTAAAAAGCAATATTGTCAGAGATGGAGGCTGGCTTGTCGGGGTGATAACTGGGGGGCTTGAGATCAAAAGGGAGGACTGTGTGAGCGATAAAACGGAGGGGGTAATGGACCAGACGCGGAGTCATTGTTTGGCACAATGTAAGTTAGAACGTGTGTGGTTAGGTAACTCAGTCAAGTTGTTGTAACTTCATTCAAGGTGGCCTGTTGTACGACGTTAGGACTTCTTTCATCACCCCGGATTCTGTGAGTCTGTGAGACAGGTGTCTTCTTGTTTGGAGGGCCATCCTTGCCAAGTCCAAAAGCGTAGCAGGCGCAACATGAGCACCCGACGACAGTAAGCCAAGAGCAAAGAATGAAAACAGAAGGCATCGGGGACCGTCATCGAGGCCGTAACTGAGGCCGGAGGAAAGTGGAACCAAGCATCACGTCCGGTCAGTCCTGCTCCGCTGAGGGCGGCGCGGGCCAACAAGTCTGTTCGGAAGGCGCCCGTCCCGTGGCCGGCGGACCTCGACTTCCCTTTTTGGTTGTCGTCGATTTTGCTCGCCAGATGGCAATGTCTTGGCAGGCACATGGAAAGGCAGCATGGATGACCTCAACAAAACTTGCAGGGCCCTTTAGCGTCCCCCAACAAAACCCGTGGGCCCACTTACTGCAATGCCCAATGCGGAATTCCTCTGCCACCTCCTGCTGTCTGTCGTGCTTTCCCTCTCGCAGTGCAGGCAAAGAGATGCATAACTGCCTGCGTGTGATTAGCTCCCAATGACATCCATAATTGAGGGTTTCTCCCTCGTCTGTAAACCCCCTCTAACACCCTGGGGTTTCCGAAATTCTGATGAGAAGCATCATTCTGTTGTTGTTGTTGTTGTTGTTTTTTTTTTTTTTTTTTTTGTTGCGGATCTGAGTTTCGACGAACCCCGCCCCCGCGGCCTGGGCCGAATTCAAGCCGCCCCTTGCAGGGTTTCCAGGCACGCAGGGTCCACCTGCATCCCGCCGCAACCCTGGTCCAAAAACAACGACTGGGCAGAATAAAAAAGTCGGAAGGCAAAGCTCGCCAACACTCGAAGTTCTGCCACAGTCCAGAAGCGACCAGGATAGTCTCGCCGTGCTGGGCCCGTTGGGCCTGGGATTGAGATTCCCCTCCTCCGATTCATGGATCTTCCGCCCTGCTTCCTCGGGCCCTACGGCCTCCTCTTCTCCAGTTGGCTAAAAGCACAGGTTGAGACGGGACATGCAGAATGCAGAATGCCAGCGACAATGCACGCTGCTGTTGATCCCCGATAGCCTCCCCCCAAGCGGTCTAGTCCGATCGTCGGCGGCCAATCGGTTGGGCCTCGGTAAGACATTTGCCTGCGCGTGCTGTCCCGTTCAGCTTCGAAACTGCATCCCACGATCGCATTCACATGCCATTTCGGCTCGACGAGCTGAGACCCGCAGAGGCGGTGAACAGATCTTGTCTCCCGTCCGCGCGCTACGGGGGTCCCCGGCGCCCCAGCCCGGGACTGGCTGTTCCAGATGTCGCCTTCACCATGCGGCGAACGAACAGATGGAGAACAGGAGAGGGTGAGTGAGTTATGTGGAGCTTGTGTGGCGTGTCAACCACTGTGAGCCAGTTCATCCAACTTTCTTTTCCGTCTCGTCCCCAGTTTGCCGGTGTTCTTAAGGCTGTCACACTGCCGCCCCAGGGTTTGTGTTGTTGTTCGGTGCTGTGTTGGCTGTGTTTCGCGTGTGCTCTTTTTCTCTCTGTTGGAGTGACAGTTGCTGTGTCTCTGCCGCCGACTCCGGTCCTGACACTGAGCTGGTATTTCCTTCCCAACAAATTAAAGGGAACCGGCCCACGGGAGAAGGCGCACCCACACGGGAAATTTTCTGAACCCCTGGACCGACGCCGGGCAGGAGCCTCCCTTCTGGTCTCTTCTTGTGTCTTGCTTCCTCCCCATTGACCCCCACACTCTCTTCTCCTCGTCGCTCCTGTGTGTTGTCGAGATTTCTCCTGACGGTAGGTCGCACCACCTTCACTCACCAAAGCCTCCGTCCACCCGCCGCTGCACACCCGAGGAGCAGCCGCAGCAGTGTGCTAACCTCTGGCACCCCAGACCATCTCGTCGTCATTCTCAATCTCGCAGAACAAGGACCAATCGCCGTCTGGCCCAATTGATCCCGTCAAGGTCTAGCAACATGGCTCCTGCGACCTCCTCCAGCCTGCCGGCTGCCAACAAGCCGTTCCTGCGGAGGAACATCACCTCGACCACCGTTGACTCCGACTCGAGCGCTGTCGTGTCGCCCATCGACTCGCCCCGCCCCTCGGCCTCGTCTACCTCGCTGTCCTCGCTGGCCTCGGAGGACGTGCCGGTCCTCGACGAGAAGCAGACCAAGAAGTATGGCAAGCTCGTCGACACGTACGGGAACGAGTTCGAGGTGCCCGATTTCACCATCAAGCAGATTCGCGACGCCATCCCCAAGCACTGCTACGAGCGCTCCGCCGTCCGCAGTCTGGCCTATGTCGTCCGCGACATGATCTACCTCGGCACCACCTTCTACCTCTGGAACCGGTTCGTGACGCCTGAGTACGTGCCGTCGCAGCCGCTGCGCGTCGTTCTCTGGGGCGTCTACACCTTCCTCCAGGGCCTGTTCGGCACCGGCCTGTGGGTGCTCGCCCACGAGTGTGGCCACGGCGCCTTCTCAGCCTCGCAGCAGCTCAACAACGTGGTCGGCTGGGTTCTGCACTCGGCCCTGCTGGTGCCCTACTTCAGCTGGCAGCTCAGCCACAGCAAGCACCACAAGGCCACCGGCCACATGGAGCGCGACATGGTGTTCCTGCCGCGCACGCGCGAGCAGCACGCCACCCGCGTTGGCCGCCTCGTGCACGAACTCTCGGAATTGGCCGAGGAGACGCCCATCTACACCTTCATCCACCTGCTGGGCCAGCAGCTGATCGGCTGGTGGAACTACCTGCTGACCAACGTGACGGGCCACAACAACCATGAGAAGCAGCGCGAGGGCCGTGGCAAGGGCAAGCACAACGGTTTCCGTGGCGGCGTCAACCACTTCGACCCGCGCAGCCCGCTGTACGAGAACCGCGACGCCATGAGCATTGTGCTGAGTGACATCGGCCTGGGCATCACCATCTCGGCGCTTGTCTACCTCGGCAACACGTTCGGCTGGTCCAACATGTTTGTGTGGTATTTCTTGCCGTATATGTGGGTCAACCACTGGCTGGGTATGTTTTCCTCTCTCCGCTCACCGTCTCAGAAAGACGAAAAGATAAAACGATAAACTGACCGAATATTGCAGTCGCCATCACGTACCTGCAGCACACGGACCCGTCACTGCCGCACTACACGGAGGACGAGTGGGACTTTGTGCGCGGCGCGGCGGCCACCATCGACCGCGAGTTCGGCTTCATCGGCCGGCACCTGCTGCACGGCATCATCGAGACGCACGTGCTGCACCACTACGTCAGCACCATCCCCTTTTACAACGCCGACGAGGCCACCGAGGCCATCAAGCCTGTCATGGGCCGCCACTATCGCGCCGACACGCGCGGCGGACCCGCCGGCTTCATCAGCGCCATCTGGAAGAGCGCCCGCTGGTGCCAGTGGGTCGAGCCCACCGAGGGCGCTGAGGGTGCGTCCCGCGGCGTGCTCTTTTTCCGCAACCAGAACGGCCTTGGGACGAAGCCGGCGAAGATGGCGCCCGTGGTGGCTTGAGGAGGTCTGATGAATTGAATGACTCTTTCTCGGTGTGACGGCTATGGAGTTTATAGAAGGGGTTGCCTGTTTGTCTCGCTCCCTGCTTCGCGAGTGACGAGCAGACTTGGACCACTGGTGATGAGCCCCAGCCCGGATTGTGTTTTGTCGATCTGCTCGCTGGGGCGGGGGTATAGGGGTAATAAGTTTACTAAAGAACACGCACCACAACAACGTACGAAGACAACGGCGTTTGCGAAGAGAGATAGAGTTAGGAAAGGGGAGAGCGAATCAAAAGTTTGGGCCCACGGTCTTTCCATCTTTCTCGCATTGCTTAATCTTCTCGATTTTGCTCAGACTTAAGGGAGACGGTAGGGAAAGGGCCGGACTTGTGCGGGCACCTGGCTATCACAGGTCTGGGACCAACCACCGGCAAGCAGTCGCGGGGATAAACCAATGGATATGCTGAGGTAAACAGACGATAGAGCTTTTGCGGCGTTGGGGTGGCTTGATGAGATCGCAGCTGTCGAGCCGAATCGGTCTGGCCCGCATTTCGCGTCCCTGGCGATGAGGAGGAGGAGTGATTATTAGACGTTGATCTTGTGTTGATGGGGCGTGAGAGGGGTCGCGTGGAAGGAGGGGGAGATGGAAACGCCGGGACGACCGGACCCAGGCCGGTTGGAGGTTCGGCGCGGAGGTTTGAAGTTGCTGCCTTACTTACCTGGTTCACCTCACATAAGGCAGGCATCATGCCTCCTGCCCCTTCTTGCCTGCCTGCCTACCCAGCCGGCTGACTTACCATTCTCCGCTGCGTGGCCTTTCTGTTACGCGGAACTTGCCATGTCTGAATGTCGGATAAGGGTGGCTCAGGGTGGGTTGGGCGTCGTCGCGTGCGGGGAATCCCTGGAGGGCTTACACAGTCCTGCATTGCCGGACCTGAAAACCGGATTATCAGTACGTACAACCTGCAGCAGGCGAAGGTCGTCGCAGGGTTGGTCCAATATTTCCTACGCGATCTTGTGCTTCTGTTGGCCGCTCTGACGGAACTGTTAGCGGCCCGGCAGTCTAGGGTGGCCGAATGTCATTTCCAAGAGGCTGACTCGGGCGACGCCAAGCCCGGACCAGGAAGTTCAGATCTGGTGCTGCATTATGCAACTGAAACGGAATACTCCGCTGTGCCTGTCCGAGACCAGCATTGTACTTGTATATACGACCTTTGTTGGTCGTGCGAGGGCCTTGATGGCAGGCGATCTGTCGCTTTCGTGAAGAAAAGGCTTGTCATACGCGGGTCGGCTGACGGATCCGAACGAGAACCGCAATGATCCGAAGTAGCTCCTCAACGAGGAGCTGCAGCTGTCCGTGGTCATGAAGCCATGAAGTTTACCGCCAATGCTAACTCCACTGTTTGACTTCGGTGGTTCAAGCCGTCACGCAGTTACTGCACAGCAGAGTAGAGCCAGTCCCTCTTCCCACGAGCCTCGAGGAACATCCTGGATCACACACACATAAAAGATAGCAGGATCTTCCGCCAGTCAAGAACTGGTCTTCTTGAAGACACAAACTACCTTTAATTCCAACCACGGGGCGGACAGCCAGCACAAACCGTCCCAGTCGGTTGCCCAGCCGAATTTCACCCCCGACTATTCCTGGGCCGGAGACGACTGTGCTCCGACGGGCCCCTCCAGGGATCCCCAACCTTATTTCCCAGGAAAGCGAGTCTCAATGAGGTCAGCCAGGTCAGAGCTACAGGCAGAACAAACCCCGTGGCTAGTAGCCGCCAGGGCTGATGTGTTTGGCCATGCCGCCGGCACACTTGAGCGTGCCCATGTCGTTGCTGATGCCGTCGTCTGGCACGTTGTCTTGTTAGCTGAAGCTTCGACATTAAGAGTGACGGCCGAGAATCACAACAACGCAATGGCATCGCTGAACTCACCTAGGTTGAGCGTCGACAGCATGGGGCCGCGCCGGCCGACCAGCGGCGTGCAGATGCAGGTGAGGTGGTGGCCAATCGCGCCGTCGGGCTCGTCGAGGGTGCAGTTGGTGCAGTAGTTGGAGAACTTGCCGCTGTGAGGGGAGAGACTTGTTGTTAGCTCCGTTGTGCTTCAAGGGAGAAAGGACAGCAAGTGAAAAGAGCTATGACTTACTACATCTCCCACTGCATACGGCCGCTCATCTGGTCCATGCCGATGCACATGGTCAGGTCGAGCTGGTTCACCGACTGCGACTCGACACCAGCCTCGTCCGGGCGGCAGCAGCTGGCGCCGAGGAAGAAGCCGTGGAAGAGGCTGAGTTTGGAGCAGCTCAAAGAGAAGTTTCCGTACGACGAAGCCGCGGCAGTGGCGAGGAGGGATGCCAGAGCGACAAAGCAGAGCGTGGGAAAGCGCATTTTCGCAGAAACGAGTCGAAATCGGTTTGGGGAGGCTGAATGGAGAAGCGGAGAAGGAAGTTACACGACACTGCTGTTTACTTTGGCAGATGCGAGGTTGCTTCAGGCCTGAACTTGAACGAAGTCGTGGAGCCTTGCGAGCAACAAAGGTCAGTCAAGGAAGGTGGGTTGGCGATTGCGATTTTATGTTTGCCTCCCAGCGCGCCGTTTGAAGAAGGCTGGTGAGCTCCTTCCTGCCGCAACCCGAGCCGGCCTGCCACGCAAGGGCGAAAGGGCACTAGCAGCCAAACAGTGACTCGGGATGAAACAGCAAACGACTGCATCAAGGCAACCCCGAATCTTGGTGGCAAGTCCTGTGCCTCTAACGTCGGACGGCAGGCCACGGTGCAGAATCGCGAGTTACATCGGTTGCACAGCGTCAAAGTGTTTCGCCAAAGTGACACCAGGCAGCGGGTGGCACGCCTCGAGGCACCGAGATTATCACCATTGACGGCCCATGTGGTGTTTTGATGTCGCAGCTCCGCCGGGACATTCACTGTGACGCACTGCCGACCAGCAACAGAGTGGTTGGCCAAGCCGCAGACCTATACTGGGAGCATTGTAGATCCCTTCTTCCGACTTGGACTCCTCGAATCGGCCTTGCTGCGGTGGAGGTTGTGTGCTGAGGTCGCGTGGCCAAAACACCACCAGAACACTGGAAGGATTCTCCCCATTCGCTTCCATAGATCGACTTCAGCGCCCGCGCTCCATACAGAACCGAGAGCCGGACCGCGAGCCGTGGGAAACAGATATTCGCGTCCATGGCAACTGGTTTCGATACCAACCCGGTCACGAGCCCCAATGGCATGTACAACAATGCCAGTGCACTGCTTGTTGTTGAACCTGGTCGCGCCAAGCCGAGAAATGTGGACTCACGGGGAAAGCTTGAGTGAACGTCGGCCGAGACCTTGGGAATTGTGGGCTCTGACAACAAGAGCTCTCTCTACTTGTCAGCGAACCTCGTCCCCAAAGCCATCAACTCTCGTTCTATCCGTCATGAACGTGGCAGCCGTTGTGTACCGAAAGGACACGGCGTCTCCACACCTCTGTCTCGGCCCGATGACCTGGGATCATGGCCTTGATGACCTCGCTGGAGCTCTGTTGCCCGGTTGCCCAGACGCCCTGAGCTGAAAACGCGGCAACAAACGGAAGAGCCGAGCAGAATGCGACATCAACTCGGCAGCGGCATGTCCCGGCAAGAGACAGCCAGGCAGCCAGGCAGCATGAAACACAAAACACAGTGGCCCCGCCGCGCTTTCTGCAATCAAGATTGGCGGTGGCCCCTCGTCATTTCCCATTCCCTGTCGGCTCGTTGTTGGGCCTTGAAGAACCGTTTTTTTCCCGTTATTCTAGAACTTCCATTGCGGTGCAAATGACCCTGACCTTGGAAGGAATGGAATTGGGCCCTGGAATTCAACACCGGCCAAAACCAGCTCAAGTAAACATAAACACTGCGGCAATGCAAAGGAGCACGCGTGACCGCCGACTCATCCACAAGTGTTGTCTGGCCCGTGGTTGGAGATGTTGCAATGTTGAACTTTGATCCGGCGACCTGACGTGCTCTGCACCGCCGTTTCTTGGCGCAGCTGCAAGCCACGCCGTCCCCTTAACTGCCGCGGGCCGCCTCAAACGGCGCGTTTCGCTGCATCCTCCCCGCGGGCCAACCACTCACGATTGCAAGTAGTATAGCTCGTCGTTGGCATCAACACTAGGAAGCTAAACGGATGCTTGATCACCAAGGCACCATATCTTTATGGTCATCGGAGGCGCGACAGTTACTGCTGAAGGTGCGCCCCCGCGCCAGTGGACGACACTCACTCCCCTTTTCATGCTGGAGCCACGTTCATTAACAACAACTGTCTTCAGCCAACAAGGAAGGATGGACTGCCGATCCTTCGCCCCACGGCGCTGTTGACAATACCATCCTTAACAAGGAGTGGAGGACATCTCAAAATAGCCCAAAACCTGTCTGTGTTTCTGGCCGAGTCTGCATGTCCGGGCGATTATCTGCAGCAAGGAGGGCAAAGAGGGCCAACAAGTCTGGTTCCGCGCCGGTTCTGCCTTCCTTATCTCGGCAGGGACCGCTGCCTCTGATATCACCATTTGGCGTGCCTGTGTTGTGCTTGCCTTGGTCTTGAATTTGCATCTCCATCTCCTTGGCCAAGCCGGTTGGCCCGCGCACCTGCCTGCGATAGGTCCAGACTGGCAGCGATCCTCCACTCTGATTTCCCGTCCCGCTCTTTCCCTCCGCCCCGCCTCGCCCACCCGCCCACTGCCCGCCCACTGCCCGCCCACTCATCCACTCACCTTCTCTCGCTTGCTGCAGTTCGAGCCTGTTAGCTCCTGCCGTCATTTGCTGCCCTCTTTTGATTCGGTTTTTTCCCTGTTCCTGTTCGATTCTCGCAACCACCGAACCTTGGTCCGGCCGTCGCCATTCCCTTTTTCTTCTATTGCCAGCACATAAGATCGTCGCTCGTTTGCCGCTCTCTCACAATCCTTTGTGGTCTTAGGTTTTGCAACAAGAACGCCTAATTCCTGTACATTCGCTCCGAGCTGCCGCCAAATTTGAAAACCCCCTACTTTCGTTCTCACACCGCAGCAACCCCCTGCGCATTTCCGTTTCCGCCCGCCGACAGCGATAGCAGAACAGCGCATACAGCATTCAATCGTTCAGCAGCTGTTCCAGTACACCGCACCGACTTAATCCCCATTCATTTTGCATTTGTTGTGCGCAGGCCGTTTTATTCGCCCGTCGCGGCCGCCGTCTCCGTCGGTCCAGTCGCCGTCGCCCAATTCCTCGGTCCAGGTGCATTGTGAGACACCTGCTCTGCCATCCAGGGGCTAGCCGCTCGCATTCCGCGCCCCAGACCCTGCGATCGACCTCCAGCACGCGCACTCCTGGGACATTCTCTGCGGCATCGACTGCCGTCCCGCGCACATCTTTTTGTTGTTCAACCCGGTTCAGGCGGAGAAACAACAACAAACAGCGCGTAGCCGATCACCAGACCCCACGAAGGCCGGGCCTTCTCACCAACCCCTTCTACGACCACCACGTGCCGCAACCCCGGGCTTACCGGGCACATCATGCCAAGATGATGATCTACGAGCGGCCGCTTCACGACGTCGTCTTGCCTGCGCCGGGCTCCCCGCCAGGCATGACGGCCTCCAAATCCTCGAAATCGTCTTCGCTCAGTTCTCTGCATTCGGACGACGGCAGCGTGCTTGCCGACGTGAGCCATTTCGAGGACATTGGGCTTGACGACGCCCACATCGACCCACGCGCTCTCTCTGACCAGCACCTCAAGAGTAACCCGAACCCCTACAGCCCGTCCTTCTCCTCCGAATTGCGCGTTGTGACGAAACGGCCCGTGACGGGCTCGAGCCCCCGGTTGGGCTACAGCCGAGACTCATCAAGAAGCCGCCAGCAACGCGATTTCACCCCGGTTCCTAAATCGCGACCCAGCCTTCCGGTCCTGCAGAGCCAGATTCGAAGCACAAATGGCCGCATTGCCAGCCTGGGGCTCCTGCCCGAGCCCAGCGCAAGCCCTCTGCCGCTTCGCGGCCTCAACCGACAGCGTTCTCACACCTCGATGCGCCAGCGAAGTCCGAGTCCTAATTTGACCCTATCGCTGGCTCCACGAGACCCAAATGCCAGGATGCAGCCGCGGAGGAGTAGTTGGCAATCGAACAGGGGGCGGAAGACGGTTATTGAGTTGGAACTGGAGTGTGACGAAGACGACGGAGACGATATTCCCGAGGGCTTGGTATTGGATAACGTTCCAATCTCCCCACGGCCTCCGTCCGAGAGGTCACACAGCCGGCCTCCCTCCAAGGCGCCATCCCCGGAGCGTCTTCCAAAGGAAAGGGTACGGAGCGTCGGCAACGGAACCCCCCCGGTTGCTCTGGCGCAAGGGTCGCTCCGGTCACCGACCTGGAAGTCGGACTCGGCGCTGTCCACTCTGAGCTCCGCTGCCTCCAGCCGTGTTCCCAGTCCCACCGCCACGAGGGCTAAGAGCTGGTCCGCCGTGCTGGCCGACCTCAACGCCGAGGCGAAGGCGCTGACAGAAAAGTTGGAGGAACATGCCGAGCAGATGGAGCACAAGGTCCAGCAAAGGTCAAGCACCGGCTCGATGCCGAACACAAGGAGAGCGTCCGACCCCGAGACCACCAAGCCAAGGGTAAAGTCCGCGCTAGCAGAACTGCCGCCCCTTCGCCGGTCGAACATCATGATCGACCCATTACCGATTTCCAAGGAGAAGGAGGCTGTTCTTTCGCGCACCCGCCCTTCCTGGCTCCCGCCCAAGGACCCCGCCGAGGAGCGCCGCCACCTGAAGGAGTACCAGAAGATGATGGCGCAGAGCCTCGAAGCAGAGCGCCGTCGTCAAGCCGCCAAGCGCGCCCGGTCCGAGTGCCGCGACGTCGCCGCCGACAGCATCATGCAGATCTGGGAGCACGACATCCTCCCGCGCTGGAACGACGCGATCCGCGAGCGCAGGACGCGGGACATGTGGTGGCGCGGCATTGCGCCGCGCAGCCGCGGCGCCGTCTGGACGCGCGCAATCGGCAACGAGCTGGGCCTCACCAAGACGTCCTTCGAGGCGGCGCTCAGCCGCGCACGCGAGGTCGAGACGAAGGCCAAGGCCGGGCACGGCAGCGCCGACGACGTGCGCGCGTCCGCGTGGTTCGACGCAATCAGCAGGGACGTGCGAGAGCGCACGTGGCCCGACCTGCGCATCTTCCAGCAGGGTGGCCCGCTCCACCAGAGTCTCATGGATGTCCTGCACGCGTATGCCATGTATCGGAACGACATTGGCTATGTGCCGGGGTGCAACGTAGGCTTCTCTTCTCTCCCTTTGCCTGAGGATATACAACTGACGCAGAATAGACCATCGCCGCCCTCCTGCTCCTCAACCTCCCCACACCGACCGACGCCTTCATCGCGCTGGCCAACGTTCTCAACCGCCCACTACCGCTCAGCTTCTATGCAGCGGACGCCGGCGCCAAGAACTCGGCCTACAACCTCCTCCTGCACACCCTTTCGCAGAAATCCCCCGCCTTGCACGAGCACCTTACCAACCTGCCCGACCACGACCCGGACGCCTACCTGCACGACATCTTCAGCGCGCTGTTCACCGGCCACCTAGCGCTTGACGAGGCCGCCCGCCTGTGGGATGTGTATGTCTTTGAGGGCGACGCGCTGCTGGTGCGTGCCGGTGTTGCGCTGCTCTTGCAAAAGGAGATGGCGCTGCTGGGCGCCAAGTCGGTTGATGAAGTCCGTGCTGCGCTGGCCGTTGGGGTGGCGGCGCCTGGGAGTGGGAAAGCTTCGCCTCGCGTCGTGGGCGGAAATGGCGAGGAGGAGAGGTGGATCAGGGCTGTTCGCGAGGCGGGCAAGGTCTGATCCTTCCCTGGTTGACCGGTCCCTGGCTTGGCTTGGCTGGAGGGGACGGAAGTCGTATAGACGGCTAATTATCATTTGGGCGGGCGTTATGAGCGATTGTCTTCCATTGCTCTTTGCGTTCTTGGCTGCTTTTCTGGCCTGGTTAGGCGTGGCATCAGCCATGATAATCTTTGGGTTCTCAAGTCAGGAAACCGGATGGAGTTATGACTTCTCCAGGGCGTTATCTTTTGCGTTCTCTCTCGCTCGGTTTCTTCTGCTCTTCTTCGTTCTGGCGCTTCCATCATAACGCCCACTTTCTTTCGACCGAGTCTGGGTCTCTGCCCTGAGCTGTTATTGTGTATTATCTAATCTTCGTCTCACGGCGCCGCCTGGCGTGGCTCCCTGCATTGGGGTAGCGTTGCTCTGTTTTGAGGGGGTTTGGTTAATTCTCTGCGCAAGCGGCCAGTTGAGAGCGGGAAGACAATCTTGTTGTGCCTTTTGGCTTTCGCTGGTGGGTTGTGCTCCGGCTCTGCCCTGTCTACATAATTGGATATGTAGTTGGGAGAGTTTTGGATAGGGGGGTCGTTTGTAGGAATTTTTGTGTATGTGAGAGTGGCGGGGAAGGGGTTTTTGTATACAACGTGGTTGGAATGGAGAGCCAGTGAATGTGGTCTGGTGTGATCTTAAATGAACGAATGGATCACGTCGTGCACTTCTGGGCGTCTGGCAACATTGTGGTTGTGCTGTGTGTGGGTGGGATTTGGCCGCGCGCCTCTCAGGACACGGGCATCTTGGCTGACGCTCTGCCCCTTTTCACCATTGACAATACTGTGGTTTATGGATCTTAGCTTTGAGGATTGTTAGTACGTACGGCCATAGACAGCAGAATGCACGGGATCGCGTTGCTCAAAAGTGGGGCGGGTGGGGTCTGTCATAACCCGAACCCTCTTCTTTTTGGGCGCACCTCCGGCCCGGCCCGGGAGATCCAGAAAACGGACCCGGATGTTGTTGGTCGCCGCCTTTCTCGGACTCTCCGTTATCTGGAACGAGACGGAGATAGGTGCCGGTCTTGTCGGACGCCTCACCCCTGTTATGGGCATTTTTTTTCCTAAAAAGATTGGCGCCTAACTCTTCATACTCCCAAAGTAAATAGGATATAAGTGTCACAGGACAGGCTCAACAACAGTTATTAGGGTCAAGAAAGATGACTCTCCTACTTCCCGACACGAATAGCGGACGATCAGTTGACGATCAAGTACTTGCATTTCAATCCTGTCTGGATTCCCAGAACTGATCCTTGAAGGAACTCTTCTCCTTCGGATCTCTCTCAGGAACTCAGTACAATATAGCTCAGTCTGTCCCTGATGTCATCCTTGTATCATGCCATCGTCTGCCGTTCGCCTCCTTCTCCGCACCCAACACCAAGCCCTTCTTCTCCTGGTACCCATCCTGTACTCAGTACTTCTGACCGTGACAATAAGATATAGCTGTCAGGGGCTCGGGCTTTGCCCGGGCTGGTACTTGCGGGCCGATGCCCGGATGTGGAGGGCTCCTGCCCGCCTCCGGCTGAGCCCCGACTCGGCTCCGGGAAGGAGCCAGCTTGCATGCCCCCCTCCAAAAGGTTTCGCCCCGCACGGGTCCCTGTAACTCTCTTTTCTCTTCCTTAGATCGTTTCAATAACACTCTGCACGCCTATCTGCAGTTGCCATAGGGCCAGTGCATTACATAGCTACTAAAGAAGGAGAAGCAGGATTAAAGACTAGAGGATAGTAGTAGTATTATCTAGAGTAGTATCTATACTTTAATAGAAGAAAAAGAGAAATGCTAGCGCTAGGGCAATAGGTTAATAGAAGAGTTAGTAGATACGGCTGATTATAAGTATTGTCTTCCTAGTGCTGGTATATCCTTTATCTAAAGCAATTGCCGTAGTAGATAGCTAGAACTACTATCGTCCTAGTTTGTAAACCCTATATACTCTAGGGTGCAAAGGATCTGCTAGTAAATATCGTTGAGCTAGATATCCTTGCTCTGCTCAATCTACTATATATCGTGCTGCCGATCAACGACGTATAGATCTCTACGGCATGCCAACTCGATATTATCCCTACGAGCGTCTTTCTACAACGAGATGAAATCCCAAATGTCCTGATAGATGTCGCCAAGTCGCTTCTGTATTCCCTGAGTATACGCAACGAGCTCCCCCCAAAAAGACTTCGTCTGTTCTTGAGAAAATTGAGCAGCATCGTTCTGAACGGCAGCCTCCGCGTTGGTGACGAGCTTCAGATCGCCATCCTAGTCGTACAAACTTAGCATTCCGCGAAGGAAGACGAGACCTTGGTTGCGGTAGTAGGAACAAACACTCCTCATCTAGTACAGGAGAAGGGCTTTGTAGAGCTTGGTACTCCTTTCCTCTAGCTGGAGCAAGATTGCTTGGAAGTCGTTGCCGGCGGCAACGTTGTTTGCGGGCGCCGCTTCATTGGATCCTAGGTAATCCCCTCGCCGTCGTCGGGAAGCAACGCTGTGGCGATCACTGGGATGTGAGCTGCTTATTGTGCACGCACTTCCATTTTCTTGACCAAAATGTGGAACGCGAAGCCCAACTCTCAGGACTTATAGTAGTACCCTTTCTAGGTGTGGGATGCGCGATAGCTATCTATTCTCACCGTTGTGAACCAAGACTAAGCTCAAGCGCACTGAAATATGCGTGGCTTTGTGGCTTGTATCGCTCTGCCGGCTAACCGAACCGGGTGGAAAGGCGCTTGTAAGTTCCAGGTTGAATCCGAGCGTTCTTGATGGATACAAGTAGGTAAGTATCATCTTGACACATCTGGCCATCCACGCGTACTTATTGCTGGCGTGGATAGTGACTCCTGCCAGTGTGGAGAGGCACACACGTACAGGAGCAAGTGGGATGTATGAACTGTGGCGGGCGGTGGGAGATGATCTACCCACGAAGGAGAGAAAAGGCCAGGGTGAGGCGGGCTGTCCCGGAACAAAAGATGGCTGCTACCTAACCATATGGTCCATTGCAATATCCCTTGCTTTACACAACTTCGTCAACGTCAACACGAATGACAAAGCCACAGTATTGAAGAGGCCTTTCAAACGAAGATGACAGCTGGCTCGACTGACTACCTAGACACCCGGGTAACCCATCGGCTGGACGTTCCGATTGTAGTCTGCATCGCAAATGAAGGTTCTTCCACACATGGGATTGCCACAAATGTTTCCAGAAGCCACCGGCGGAGCTGGGGGGTTCGAGCCGCCGGAGTAATGTCCATCCCCGCCACCTCCCGAAGCCTCAATCTCGTTCACCTTCTGAGTCAGCTCGTCGTTGTTATGGGTTGAGATGCCCCACCACTGCTGCTTCTCGCTCCCGGTGAACGGTTCCAGCGTGACGTGGTGTCCATGCATGGCCAGGCACCTGCCGTCTCCCGTCTTCAGGATCAAATTGTGCCTATAGGTACACATCCGAGTGGGCGTCGGTCTCAGTCAAGTGTCGAAGATACCTACGCACGCATACCTAGCCATGCATGGCGAGGACACGCGGCAGGCACTAGAAGTTCAGCAATGAGGAAGACGTACGCAGGCTGCACCAGGCTGACCTGCCACTTCGTGGCAGCGCCACTTGAATCCTTCACGTGCACGGTGCTGCCGTGACCGTAGGCCAGCCACTTGTGCTTCCCGTGGACCTTGAGGATTTCTCCGGAAGCATCAGTCGACGTCACATGAAACGCCTGCGCCCCGTCTGGGTTCGACGGGTCCAATGCCTTGCCGAGTACGCCGTCGTGCTCGCTGTTGAGGGCGAGCAGGTGGCCGTTGTGTCCATTGACTAGGTGGATGGTCTGGTCCATTTCTGTTAGACGCGGCGCGGTAGCTCGATTCGTAAGAAATCTGGATAGCGGAAAGGATCTTCCTGACGTGCCTGTTATTTTGAGCTTCGGCAGGAAGGACCAAAGAAGGGTCTTTAAGGGACTCTTCTCAGGTGGGAGGGAGGGCAGGGGACCTGTGCGCATGAGAGGAGAAAAGCCTGCATATTGCCGCATCAGGTGAGGCAGCCATCCACAAGCATTGCAAAACAGCTGTGTCCCTTCATTCTCTCCAGAATAGGGCCGATACAAATGCTGGGTTATTTGTGTCACTGCCCACGTCACTACCTACCTAGAGACACTGTATATATCTGGTTGACGACAGATTACCCAGGTATGATTGGTCGTAGTACGGGTACTCACGCCGGGCCCGTCTTGCGGGTGTTCAGTTCCCAGCCCAAGCTGAAGGTCGTACGAAAGCCTTGAGGGGGAGGAGGCCAGTCAGATACCTACCGAGATACCTAGGTAGTCAATAATGCAACCCATCACGGCATTCAGCTCATGCGGAACGCGGTGGCGTCAGTTCTGGCTGAGCCTCGGTGGGCGCTTACAGAAGTTCTTTTCCCAGCTTTGCGCAATCACTCGAGTCCAGCCTTACTCTCTCGGCACACTCGGCCGATATGGAAATTACAGGGCATAAAAACTGCCGGGACGGGACGGAATACGAGTGGATGCGCAGGGCAGCTTTCTGGGAAGGGAAAGAAGAGTTGCCGACTCTCTAGGTATGTTGTATCGATTGTTTCGAAAACATACCACCCCATGCAAGGAGAGGAACGACCGCAGTGCGGTAAACGGCAGGATTGACCTCTCCCCCAGACCCGTGACTTGTACCGGCCATAACAGCTCGACGGCATGGGCATATACCGGCTACTTAGCCCACGAGCAAGTTTCTGTGTGGCCATCCAGGAGAATGACATGGGGGTTTGTGTTGGGATTGCAATCTGACTGCCTATCCGACTAAGTACATGTACCATACGTTCAGGCGCTCGAGCATAGAAGACAGAGAGACACTTGCGTAACGCACAAGCAGGCGCCAGGGTAAGACATTGCCGCTATGGCTGAGCTCAGCGTATGCACCATTCTTGCTGGCGGTCGTAGGCCCAGACCCAGATGAAAGGGTCACCCTGCGGGACCGTTTCCGGCGCCTCCAACGTTATATCGACTCGGCAAACGTAACGCACTGAGATCATGCCGGGCACGGTATAAGCCGGATGTGGGAGCTTGCCATCCAACCTGGTCCAGACAGTCTGTTGTATCTCGCGGGCTGTGGCGGGGCATGCAGGGACATCGGCGTCGACGATGCCCATGATCGCCCTGGTCGGGAGGCCGTCCATGTGCAACAGTGTTGGCATGATGACTGCCCATCGCTGGCTAGGGTCGAGGGCTGGCGTCAACGCCCCGGGTTCGTCTTGAACAACCATCTTGTACGTGGACGCAAACCATGGCACCTTCGTATCCCCCTCATACCGCGGCGCCCACCCACGGCCATCCGTGATAGGTTTGAACAGCTTGGGCGAGCCCGGGTGGGGCATGACGTCGCTGCCGCTGAACTCAAACCCGCCGTACCGGACAGGCAGGCCACGGCCGTTGGGAAGAGGCGCGCAGAGTTGGGGGTCCGTGTCGAATCCCGTCTTCCGGACGTCGATGAGATCAGGCAGCTGACGGAGGAAGGACCGCGGAGCCCAGCGGTAGCCGTCCACGGGCAGGCGGGGGTGGTTGTGGAAGATGATGCGGGGGTCGAAGCGGCCGACGAGGTCGTAGAAGCGGGCCATGCGCGCCTCGGGCCCGTCCCGCTGGAGGACCTCGGCGGCGGGCAGGCCGAGGATGTTGGCGACACAGACGGACTCGTCCTCAGACCGGCTGGTCTCGCGGCTTCGGAGGTAGCGGGCGCACGAGCGCATGCGCGCCGCCACGTCGCGGCCAGCGCCGCCCCCGAGCTGCTGCGCGCCCGCGTAGAAGGCCTCGAGCTCGACGGCGCAGAGGAGCCAGAGGGGCGAGCACAGGTTCTGGGGCGCGTAGCGGTCGAAGGCACGCATCTCCTCGCGTCGCATGTCGGCAAAGGTCTCGGCGCCGTCGCGGAACTGGAAGACGAGGCGCCGGGCCAGTTGGCCCTCCTGCATGGTCCACAGCCGGTGGTGCCAGTTCGAGAGGTGGATGCGCAGGTACTTGTCGATGACGCTGGCCGAGCGCGGGAGCGAGAGGACAAAGGAGTCGAGCACGAGCACCTGACGAGCGCAGCGGTAGATGTCGGCCATCTGGCCGATGGCCTCCTTCCGCAGATCGCGCGTGCGGTCGCCTCCCGGATGGCAGTTATCGTCTCCCACCGGGACGCAGAGCGTGTCGATCCAGAACGGCATCAGCCGGTTGCCGCCGTGGCCCCTGACCTGCATGTGGCCAGCCCCAGGCATGATCTCCTTGTCACGGCCGAGCTCGTTGACCAGCGACTGGATGCGGGACAGTTGGCAGGCCCAGAGCGAGTTGTCCTTGTCATCGTTGCCGAGTCCGTCGGACCACCTGCGCGACGAGTGCGTTCGTTAGCCACCTCACACTCAGCGTCCAGGAGCGCATGGACTGGCAGGTATGTTCAGACTTACACATGGGATACCGCCACGTACGCATTCGTGTCATCTCCAACCGAGACGTGTATGGTTCTGCCGTCCCACTGCAGCACCGGGATCTGTCCCTTCTCAACCAGGCGGATAGCTTGCTCGGGGATCGGAACCGGCTCGGGGACCGGCTCGGCCTTGCATGTGCAGCCGCGCAGCACCGTATGGAGCTGCTCATACTTGCCGGGAGTGATCTTACGGCAGTACTCCTTGCAGATGGCGGTGCCGCACCTAGAATGGTCGCCGCGGGCTCGGGGACATGCCAACCCGCCAAAGTAGTAGTCGGCGCTGACGGAAGCGCGGGTCATGGACTCCGGGAAGAACGGCGAGTCGCTGTCGCACCATCCGTTGTCGCGCAGACGAGCGGCCAGCACAGGACTCGACCCCCAGGACGGCATCGCGCGAGCCTCGTAGCCGTATATCTCGCAGACCACGGAGCAGAGGCTCTCAGCCATTGCCTTGATGGATAGCTCAACCAGTCGCATTCTCTCTCTGTATACACCTGCCATGGTCTCGGTCTCACGACTGTACATATCCAAGAAGTAAAAGGCGTAGTGAAGAATCTCGGAGATGTTGCAACCCCGTTGAACCCTGGGGTCGTTGACGTCGCCAGCCGTTCCTGGCTGGCTGGAGATGCCCTCGCGCCGTAGCCAGTCGGCGACGAGGTCGGGCAGTTTGGTGGTCCGAACGAACACCTCGCCTCCCGGCGACGACGGGGCGAGAAAGTCTCGGGTACGAACGGGTATTCCGACCCTCCGAAAGATGGAGATGAGAGTTCCAAAATAGAGCGACGTCTGAAGTGACTGAGCAATGTCCTCCGGGCGTCGGTTGTGGAAGGAGAGGTTGTACGTCTGCCGATCGCGAGGCCAGCCAGTGCGTTCCCAGTAGCTCTTGAAATAGTACAGAACGTCATCCGACTCGGACATGTTCGCTTCGAACTCTTGCCCCCCTAGATAAGGGACGTTGATCGGCCGCGAGCCTGGCGGCGTTGGAAGGTGTTCCATCTCGCGGTTTGGAGCGTTGTGGGCACGTGTGAAGGGAGGAAAACGTTGTCGGCTAGGTACTGATGCTTTTGGCACGGGTGAAGGCAAGAAGCCTGAGCAATGGACGGTGAGAGGGTAGTTAGGAGGCGCAGTTGACCTGTTCCGGGTCCTCCTCCTACCCGGCCGATTCAGAATACCCCTCAGGGCCATGCCGAGAGCTCAGGCCAACTTATCTGTGAGATATCATGTCCCGGTGCCCGACCAGGCTGTCCGCCAGCTCTCATTTGAGGCACCCGAGCTACAGGGGAGGGGGAGGGGGAAGTTGTGGCCATCGAGGTACTCTCTGTGTCGTGACCGTACCAATCACCATTTCATACACCTAATATCACTTCGTCCCCTCATCTCTGTAAGCCCTCTCGCTGCGCGAGGCATCGAATCAGCGAGCGCTGGAGTACAGCTCTTCGTGTGCCGCTCATGCGGTGTTTGTCCCCCCGTCGTGCTGCAGTACCTCTTCGTTTCAAGTTGCTAAGTAGGTAGCCAATTGCGCGCTACAACGGGTCCGACATGGAGGGGTCGGGCATGAGGGATGTTGTATTCGACTTTCCCAGGAAGGGAAAAGGGAAAAGCCGGGTTTCTTGGGCGCCTATCGCCGCCCGCCTTGAGTCGTACGGGCGGGCAGAGCTGAGGTTAGGAGATGCAGGTGGCTTCCCGCCGACCGCGGTACGAACCAAATACATTGTAGCCGAGGCCAATGCATTTGGGAACCATGATAACTCAAAATGCTGATTCATGCTGAGCAAACCTCGACAGGCCCTCCAGAGGGGGTAGAGCTGAGCAGGTACCTGGGGTAGGCCACCCGCCTTCTCCTTCAGGAAAGCCTTGTCTGATTTCAGCTGGCCACATCACACCTGCACCTAGGTACCTATTGGGCTGCCCCCCTCCCCCCCCCTGGTCCCCAGCACTCGCTGCTATCAGCTTTGCCGCACTTCTTTTGTCCTTAATATTTCTTCCCCTCCGACGGCGCGTTGACAAACAGACATTTCTCTTTGGCAAACCAACTGGAAGCGTCACAGAAGCTTTAGCTCATCCAGCCTTAACTACCTTACTGCGTGATACAGCTAGCCGTCAGCGTCACAGCTCTCACGGAAATGTTGCCCAGCATCATACTCTCTCTTGCCTTAACGTGGCTTCCTCTCGCCACTGTTTTCGCGTCAGGCGAGAGCCCAGCCCCAGCGCGAGGGGCGGGCTTCCTCCGAGCCGGACTCACAGCTCGCGTCGACACTCCGGTTCTGTGCCCAGGCAAACGGCAGGTTGTAGGCAGCCTGACACAGGCGCGAACTGTCTACACGATCGACCTGCAGATCGGAACGCCGCCGCAGGCCATCACCGTTGACGTTGACACCGGGTCGCCAGACACATGGGTCAATCCCATCTGCGCGGCGGCCGGCCCGCAGAGCTTGGTGGCGTCGTGCTCGAACATCAAGCAGTTTGTGTGGACGACAAGCTCCACGTTCAAGAGCATCGGCGTCACGGACCAGTTGACGTATGGTATCGGCACCGCCGTTGTTGACTATGTCTCTGACGTGCTAGCTATCGGGAGTAAGTCTACCTACCTGTACCTTCACCTTATCCCCGTGCTCCAGAGCCCGACAGGCGCACGTCTTAACTATGCGGCACAGCTGCCACCATCAAGACTCAGATCTTCGGAATCGCAATCCAAAGCAACCACCTGGGCTACGGCATTCTGGGCTTGTCACCTGCGCCTCTTGGCGGCACGTCACCATATCCATACGTCCTCGACAGCATGGCCAAGCAAGGGCTCATCGCAAGCCGAGCCTTCAGCCTGGACCTGCAGGCTGCTGGTGATAAGAGTGGTGAGCACGACGGGCGAAATTGATGCAGCCCCTGGGGCCCTTGCCCACTCCCTGTCCAAGTGAGGTGGCTTACGGTACGGTCGATAGGCTCCATCATCTTTGGTGGCGTTGACACGGGGAAGTTCATCGGCGCCCTGGCCAAGATACCCGTAGTGTCTCGCCCCGCAACACCGACCGGCCTCGACGGGTGAGTGATTGCCGTCAAGACGGGGTGTGCATCCGCGAAATGCCGCTACCGTGGCACCTCGGCCCTCTTTGCTCAGTTACAAGTAAATTCGGTTAGCAAGATCAAGCAAGCTGACAGCAGCAACAACCTACCTAGCTACTGGGTCCAACTGACCGGCGTGGGCATAACGACGCCGGATGGTGTGTTACACACGTCGTCCATCGCGCCCAACCCCGTGCTCCTCGACAGTGGAACCTCGATCATCGTCCTACCACCGGCCGTGGTCGTCGCCGTGGGCCAGCTATTCTCCGGGGCCCAGTACGATCCAGGCAGCCGCATGTTTGTGGTGGACTGCGCCAACGTCGGCGCGCCCGGCACCATCGATTTTACCTTCGGCGGCAAGGTGATTCGCGTGCCCTATTCCGAACTGATCTATCAAGGCGGGGACCAGTGCCTCCTCCTGATCCAAGTTGACAACGAGAGTGAGTGCCTTGCCTGATACGAGTGCTGCCCGCATACCTGCATACCTAAGGTACCTTGGGTACTCATTCGGACAATCTACGATCTAACCCCGGATTTCATTCATTCATGACACAGACTTCCCCATCCTGGGGGCCCCGTTCCTGCGGTCCGCCTACGTTGTCTACGACCAGGACAACCACAACATCCACCTGGCGCAAGCTGCCAACTGCGGCACCAGCGTCATCCCCATCGGCACCGGCACCGACGCCGTGCCGTCCTCGACAGGCGCGTGCACAGCACAGCCCTCGACAACCCAGGCATCCGCCACCGGTACGTTTTTGCCCTTTTCTCCCCCTCCAACTTTCCTGCGCGCCTCACGAACCTCAACTTGCAACCCGCTGACGGAATGGGGAATATGGGGACACAGCCACGGTCAGCCTGGACGACGCGAGCGGGGCCACGTCGCCGACGGCCACGTTCAGCGGCAGCGCCGTCTCGGCGCCGCCGCTCGGCGGCCCGGGCCCGCAGCTGTCCGCGTCCTCGGTCGCGGCGAGCTCGCTGCCGACCACCGTGTGCACCTCCTGCGGCGCCGGCACGGCGACGGGGGCGGCCGCCACGTCGACGAGCTCGGGCGCCGCCGAGGCGCCGCGCCGCATCGAGGCCGGCGCGCTGGGTGCCGTGGCCCTGGCGCTGCTTGGCGCATTCGGCCTGTGATGAGGGGAGAGCCTGCGGAGAGGTTAATGCTACAGAATTTGACTGTATGCCGGGGCCAGGACGGAAAACTGTGCTTGGAAGGGATTGTATGAAGGGGTGGAAGACATGGTCGTGTTGTCGTGCTGTGCTGGAAGCCCTGAGGGGAGAGTCGAGGCGAATAGGTAGATTGTTGGGCAGCTCGTATAATGTCACTGGGCATCGGCGTGGTGCAAGTTTACCCAGTAGGTAATGAGACCACCGTCTTCTGTGACATCGGCGGCTCGTGTCACATTTCACCATGCCAGCGACAGCCCCGATGACATTACCCGCTCTCTCCTCATGTACTCGGAGATGAATCTCGTGAATGGCTACCATGGGTTTTGGATACTCACCACTCCAATCCGCCCACTCAGCCACTTGGAGTGATGCACTTGAGCTACGCTAAGGTAGGTGTCTACCTAGGCATTCAGGTTGGGGAGACGGGTGGACCGTGGAGGTGAGCGGAGGCCCGGGAGACAGACTGGAAGAGAGCCTTGAAGAGAATTTTGATGAGAAAGGGAGCGGTTTGCTTCAATGGTGTGGGAGGCTCAGCATGGCTCTCCGTGTGATGTCGGACGTTGAAAGCTTGCGTAGCGCGCTGGTGAGGCTGACTCGGTCAAATACGGGACCTCCCATGCACGGAGTACTAATCCGTACTGCATGCAACATTGAACCCACCCCTGCACTCAGCTCGCGTACAGTCCGGCGTGTCGGTGCCTGATTGGCAGCAGACCGATACTGGGCCCCTGTAACGCTGCTGCAAAAGCCTTTTCCTTTCCTCGAGCCTGCTCTTGCTCAGGTCCTGTACCTTACTTAAAGGCTCAGTCTTCCGCTCCTTGCAGACGCCCCGGCCACACCCGGGCGGACGGTCCTCTCACCGAAGCCCCGCCCGCCGTGGTTCCTGAACATACCCCAGCTTTAGGGGGCTGCATGCAGCAAGAACCCGTTTCAAGCAGCCCACTGTCTCCGACTGACCGCCCCCGTCCCGCGGAAGCTGATCGCCCATAGCACGCAGTGCTCAAGAGAACCGCAGATGGCGCCGATATGGCTGGCCTGGCTGGCTTCGTCTTCGGCCGCGCATGTACTCAGCCGAGAGGCAGACGTGACAGATGCTAACGCCACTCCGATATCGAGCTGGATGCTGTCGCAATGGCGGAACCCAGGCGACATCCTGTCCGTCCTTTTGCTCCTCGGCCCGGACGTCATCCAGCGCGCCATCGCGCAGTTGGCCGGGCGCGCCGTTACCCCTGTCGCCTTCTCCTTTGGCTGGGTGGCCTTTGCGGTGAGCGCGCTGCTTTCGAGCTTTGGAGGTGACCACCGCCCCCCAACTCTCTTTGCTTCCCTTTCAGCGTCCCTACGCGCTGCATTGGCTTAACCCGCTTCTCTCCGTCGCAGATGGACGGCTCATGCCCGAGTCGGAAACGAGCTTCACGGTCATTGACACCAACAGCGGCCACTATCGGGTGACCAGAAACTGGGTGATGGGCCGCTTGCTACGCGACTTCAATGACCGCCTTGACGAGGGGATGAAGGATGAGCAGGCGCATATCTCGTCGGATAGTGCCGGCAAGGAGACGGGAGCGCCGCTTCAGCATGAAAAAGGGACGGGCCAGGCGAGCGGAAAGCACTTCGAAGCGCTGCGCGTCACTGTGTTTGAGGTGGACGACAACCCGCCAGCGGCCCACGGCGTCCCCACGCTGGACTGGGTGTGGTACTCGGGCATCGTGGTCATGGTCGTCCAGCTGGCCGTCGCGGCCATCCCGTGGGCCGTGAACGGTGCGTGGGACATCTTGATGGTCACTGCCGCCGGCAACCTGCTGGCTTTGGTTGGCGGCTCACTTCCCCAGTGGCGCCTGGAGAAATGGGCTTGCCCCAAAGCAGGCGGTGATACAACCATCGTCACAGAGGGGAACGGTAGCCGGAGCGCCATGGTCATTCTGGGAAATAAGGGCTCGGGCCTCAAGTTCGAGGTGCTGGCACGGGGCACCCGTATGGCGCCCGCCACGCGACTCACTAGGGTGGCAAGCACGGTTCTGGCTACGCTCTGGGTCCTGTTCCTCATCACAGTAGCAGGTATCAAGGAGCATACATGGTGTAGGTCTATTACTGCTGGCCTTTTCCCCTTCTTCCTTTCCATTTAGCGCATTCTGTCATGTCTTCTTGTTCTCCATTGCTCAGTCTGGCCTTGCAAAAATCCTCCACTCTGGGCCCTAGGCTAATGACGGACATGCCCAGATTTGCTCGGCATCGGCCTCGTTGGAAGCATCCAAAACCTCGTGGCCGCCGGTGTCCGCCGCTCGCACGGGGCTCTCGGCATTCACATCAAGCAGGTCGAGGTGATCCGGGCACGGTACGTGTCCGAGACGCTGAGACAAGTGGAAAAGAAATACCCGCTCGTTGGCACCGCGCTGTTAAGCGTGTTCTTTCCGGGCTCGATGCGTATCCCCCCGGAGAGGGCAGATGAGATCTCCTTCTGGCGCGCCGCGCTGGACGCGAGGTACAAGGAGAACAAACACGGCGTTAGGTTAGATCGTCTGCCGCCGCTGCCGCAGGATGAGAGAGCCCGCTTGGGTGGCCGGGGGTTGTTATGAGGATGACCAAATGGTTGGGGGTGAGCTCTTCTTGGGGCCTATTTTGTCCGTGAGTGATGTGGGGGCCGCCATGATGGCTGCATTCCACGGACCTTGGTGGTCGGAACGGGTGACTTGCTTGATGATTGTTGCTCAATGAATCTTCTGGCACTCACTCCTCGGACTTAACTCCTGCTCTTGTGCCCATTCGTCATCGACTTTGAGGAGAATGCGGTGGAATGATTGCCCAACTGCTTTGCACTTCCGACTCGGACTTGGCTGCGATGTCACCTGCAGCTCCCCAACGATACACCATCATGCATCCCTGCAGTGCTAATGCACATAATCCAAATTACGTATCCTTAGGCCTTCAGGACCAGTGGTGGTTGGTTGCTTGGGAAGTCGACCGGGGTTTCGCATAACAGCAAGATCTCGAGCCTCAAGTTACGTTTACTTCTCCCCGGTTTGTACTTCCTACGTCGTCAAACTCTACCAGTGCAACTGTCGGAGCCTTCCCGAAACCTGTTTCCAGCAACGGAATCACAGCATCACAACAGTCTTCTGCGCCAACAAACCCTGCAGCTGCCGGTCCATTGCCGCCTGGATGGCCTCCAGCCCCTGCCGACCACTAGCGGCTCTCGCCAGCGCCTACGGCACACTCTTGACCGGGAATTTCGGGAGATGTCTGAGATTAGTGATGAGGGTCTCAAGAGCAACCTTGTGGCCTTCACTCACTACAGCGACTCGCCTAGTCCTAGTACTGGTCCTCCTCCGAGTCTTCATACCAGAAGCCTGGAATGCAAGTCGCCATCAGGGAAATTGGAATCGCGGCTAGCAGTTTGGGTATGAAACTAACTAGTTTTCCACCAACTCTTCTCCGAGTGTCTCAGATCCTCTCCACATCTGGACAGCGAGCACAGGAACTGCTGCTCCGAGCCAGTAGGTGGAACTCCAGACGGCGGCAGCAGCGGCGGCGGCTCTCAGCGAGCAAATGCTCCATCCTGTAAGGTGATCTGCTTAGCAACATGAAGCTGAGCTGATGGCCTGCATAGAACTTCTGACTGGATTTGACGACAGACATAGGTAACATACCGTAATCAGAAGCCACTTTGGCGAAGATGAGTCCGCTGCCAATGTCAAACAGCAAAAGAACGGGCAGCGAACTGCGCTTCAGAAACCGCTCCTCCATGACATCTATAACCTCCATAAATTGCGAGATGTTGGGCCAGGCTTCCTCGCCTTGGTTAGCAAATCTCACCCACGACCGACATGGGCAATGGGGTTGAAGTTTCGGGTGAGGTACCTCTTGAACCCCAAAGGTCCATGGAGCCGAACCAACAGGGGCCCGCGGCGGCAGACGCAACCGCAGCAACAAGTAGCCCCTCGGGTACTGTCATTGCCAGTCAACAAAGGCATCTATCTCCACCTCCTCACAGTTCGCCAGCAGCCACGCGCGGCAGCGCTCGACATCATCCTCCTCGCCCTCGACCGCGCCGCAGGCCCCCGGGACGCGTCCAACACGGCCGCTCGAACCACGCGGGCCAGAACCCGCCAAACTCCCAGTCGAGGATGGCCGTGATCTTGAGCGTCGCGGGGTCGACCAGCACGTTGTGCTGGCCCAGGTCATTGTGGCAGAAGACGAAGTCGTCGCACCCGAGGCCGGGCCGCGGCCGCCAACAGCTGTGGTAGTGCCAGTCGTAGGTCGTGACACGCTGCGGCGCGATGAGGAGTGGCTCGCCGCGGACGCCGGGGGTGTCGGAGCGGAGGGCCTTGGACGTCTCGAGATGCTTCTCGAGCTCCGCCGCGACAACCTGCCGGTCTGCTTCGGGAAGGTCGTCCATCTGTACGCCGGGAAGGAATTCCATAACCATACACATAGCGCCGTCATCCTCGAAACACGTCGTCATGGTGGACAGCGGCATGCTGGTGTGCTCGCGCAGGTACTTTTGCAGGGCGGTGTCGGTGCGGTACCGCTAGGGCAAGGTCGCGGTGGTCTGCACCAGGAAGTCATCGCCGAGGTCGGTCCACTCGTGCCTCCGGAGGGTCCGCTTGAAGAACAGCTTGTTGTCGAGGTGGTAGATTTTCCGGTCGGCAAAGACGTGGCAGACGCCCGGCTCCTTGTAGTGGTCGAGGAAGGCGGCGGGCGGGCCGGGCATTGTGGCGAGCAAGGCCTCGGTTGTCTGTCCACCACTCGGTGTGATTCTCTGCTGTTGGTGCCAGGAGCTCGCTCTTGAGTCTCTGTCGGAGCTCGGGTTGGGTGGCCTCCCGGTAAGCTGGGTTAAACAATCGGCATTAACCCGCGGCCCCCCCCCCCCCCCCCCCCCCAAGCCCACGCCGCTCATGCAGGGGATTTTGGTCCAGCGCCGCCAGTCACGTGTATCTCTGAGTGTGGCTGACTGGTAAAGCGGCGGCAGCCAATGCCAGGGACGTACGGGATGCGGGCATCCCACATTCAGCATATCACCATTCACCATCTACACGCTTAACTGAATGCAGTGAATTTTGCTTGTTTGTATACTGTAGACAGAACGTTGCGTCTGCCCTACTCGATAACCACCTGAAACTCTTTGCCAACCTCCTCCCACTCCTACGTCTTAGCCGCAATAAAGTTTTAAAGGGAGGTTCGCAGGGAGGCCTTTCAGTCTCAACGGCATCCCAGTTTACGGGCTGGGTACTCAGGTCGGTGACGACTGGGAATCCCCGGTGCTGTACGTTTTTGCATCTTTTTGGTATCTTTGGCTTTTCACTTCTCCAGGGCCTGGGAAGATCAGTTTGTTTAATTTATGGTTTCCCTCTCAGACACAGCAAGGTAAGTTGTTCATGACTGTTATGTTCAGTGTGTATGGGGGTGGACCGAGTCTGTTCTGTCTGGTTCTGTAAAATGTGTCGTCAAGACGCAGAACCCAGCCATCACGCTTAGCCCTGATGTACTCCGTAGTCAATTCAACACCCCCTTCGCCTCGGCCAAATGACAATGACCTGGCAAGTTCCTTCATCAGCCCCCGGTCTCCTCCCATGACGCCCCTTTTAACCCTCCCAAACCAACTCGACCACCTCGTCCCACGCCCTTGCCCGCTCCTCCTCGGTCCCTTCCCCTCTCTTCGCGCGGTGCACATACACCTGCCTAAACCTTCCCCCTTTCCCGGCCACCCCATCCGCCGCAACTATCTTGTAGCTCTTCTTGTCCTCCTCGCTGAGCCGTGGTCGGAATGGGCCATACACAAAGTCAAATTCGCCGCCCGCGTCCTGCCATGTGCCCTCGACTCGGTCTAGATCTAGCTCTTGCAACAACCCTTCGCGGTAGACGGTAATGCTGTACCCGTTGGCGAACAGCGTGTCGCCGCCAAAGCGCCAGCGCTGCAGGAAGCAGCCGCCGCATACGCCCACCACGCGCGCCATGGCCGCCACGGGCGCGCGGTACCACGATTTCCAATGGTGGAGACTCAGAACGGGACTGCGGCCGCTCTCGAAGAACCCTGAGGGATCCCCACGCAGGTCGTGCTGGTACAACCCCGGGACCAGCGTCAGCTTGGCGGCGCTGTGCGCATACACGCAGTCGCGCAGCATGCCGTCGCCCGAGGGTACTGTCGTGGTGCGCACGCAGGTCTCGAGGTGCGGCGCGAGCTGCTGGGCGAGCGGTACAGAGAGGAAGACGCCGGCGCCGCCGTACGCCATGTAACCCCACTCGCGGAAGCTGATGAAGTTGTCGGTCAGGGCGCCGAGCCACTGTGGGGTACTATGGTCGTGCCGGCGCAGTGCGGTGGCGAGCGGGTGCAACGCCGGGAAGAAGGTGTCGTCGTCGAGGATGCCGAGCCAGTGGGTTTGTGGCGTGGCGAGGTCAAGCATGTCGCGGATGAGGAGGAAGTGCAATTGCTCTACGGGGGCTGGGGAGAATGGCGGGGTGTTGGCGGACGCATCCTTACGGGGGAGGGCGGCGCTGTGCTTAGGCGGGATGACGGTGGCGTTGATGCCGCGGGCGCGGTAGGCGGTTTCGAGTGCGGCGAGGTCAAAGTGGGAGTCGGGTCGGTGAGCATCGGCGACGACAGCAACCAATTGCGCGCCGGTGCCGGAAAGCCAATGGGCGAACGACGGGAGGGCGTCCTGGAGGCGGTCATACGACGATGCCACGGCGAAGAGCAAGTGGTTGTATTGCCGTTTGGGATACGGATGCGGGACTCTGAGCAAGAGCGGCTCGCAAGGCGGTGTTTCGATGCTCGAGCAGGCTGCGGTCAGATTGAGGATGGTCTTGTTGGTGATAAGCTGGCTGCTGACGTTCGCAACGAGACTGCGATCGACGTTGCCGTACACGGGTCGGACACAGCGTCGCGTATACACGATGGTGTCGGTC
The DNA here is from genome assembly GCA_023628555.1 of Chaetomiaceae sp. R4402. NCBI lineage: Eukaryota > Fungi > Ascomycota > Sordariomycetes > Sordariales > Chaetomiaceae > Chaetomiaceae sp. R4402. The sequence continues at coordinate 289,443 of JAMAKO010000031.1, read as the reverse complement.
AACGCGAGGTCTTCCTGGCGAAGCAACTCTAAGCCTCGACCGCAAAAGTTGCCGTTGTCTCCACTAGTCTTTGGCATCGATGTATCGGCTGACGGGGGTCCGCTTGCCAGCGCCAGAGACTGCTGGCCTTGATTGTGATGATGCCGGAGGACGCCAACCCAGTCTTCGGCCAGCCTTGAAAAGGCCGGAGGCGCACCATTGTGAAGCCGGCGGGCAGTCAAGAGAAATAGAGCCAAGACGAGAGCAACCAAAAAGGTGACGGAGGCTCTGCCAGACCATTGATGAGTGAGCATCATGAGGGATGCATGTCGAATGACTGGGACTGCTTGGAGGTAGCGAGGTCGGCGACTGTGATTGACAACGGTGTCTTCCTCAGTCAAGAGACCATCAGCCCGAGACACAAAACGGCATGAAGAATGGACTCTCGACTGAAGCGGGCTGCAGTTCAGGGTAAGTTGAGGAACCCTTGTTAGGGTAAACGGTAACTGGCAGCGGGACCAGGAAGGCAGATCGGATGTTGACGATCACTTCCATGCGGTACCACCGTACATCCTTGCCTCGCCATGTCCAACAAACGGAATTCCCGCGTGCATTCTCCTTTTGTGCAAATACTCCCGTGTCCGTTGCACCTCTCACTTGCACCCATCGCTCCAGCGGCCGCCAAGAAAGGCATTCATCAACCAAGGCCAACTCCATCTGCGTAGCCTAAGGTTGGAGGGAGGACTGTCACAAACGGTGGTGAGATGACAGTTTTCCGCGATAAGTAGCGAACTCCAAGCCCGATGAGACTTCTGGCACATGCTGTCTGTTGTCCTGGCGTTGTAGGTATCAAGCCTTGCCCCTCACGCTGCAAAGTCATGGGGGCGTACTTTGTGACGCTGCTGTGGTACCCAATCCAGACGTCCCAGTCGTACGGAAACGACCGCGCAACTCAGGTCCACCCTGCACCCCATCAAGCCCCCTCATCAGGTATACGCTCGCTCGGAAGTGCAGTCGGCAGTGAAGTTGCACTCCAAGTCGGTCCCGTCCCACATTGGATTGACTCGCTTGGTAGCCAGTCGTTTGGAGAGTGCGGAGAGGCGGGTCAACCCATGGAGACGCTCAGCCTTTGATCCTCAACCTGAAACTCGATCCGCGGGGTAGTGGGACACAGCCGCAGAAACGCAAAATCTGGGCCTGCTGGCCAGCCTGGTGTCACCCATGTGTAAGCTGGCCGCCTGTCCGTAAATCGCGAGGGCGTCTTACCTCCAAACGGGTGCAAGTACTTAGTCAAACAGCGCACATGGCGGGCACACCCTCGTTGCGGATCGACTTAGCCCCTAACCTGTGACCTAAAACTTTAAGTCAATCATCAGCGGCATGAAGTGTACCACCGCAAGCAATCAGACAGCGGAACCGGATCTCAAGTTGCCCACGGGCAACCCATTCACACCACATGACGTCTGCGGACATCCTGCGTTGTGATGGCTTCCGGCTGGGCAATTCTTGGCGCGGCTGTGACACCGGCCACGGCAGGACGCAGGTACCCAATGGCAACGTCGCACCAGGCGGGCAATCTGCCGGCTGAATGGCACCTCATCTGTTGCCGCGACCAGCCGGGTGGAGGGCACTCACTGATCAACCCTCTCTCTGGGAGGGAGGGTATTACCGGAGCCTCCCAATTCGGCGACCCGAAAGGACAAGCGGCTTGTATTCCGTACCACACTGCGCTTCGTCCGCTGCCCAGCACCACCAGTTTCAGCCAATCTGATAACTGGTGCCTCAGAAATAGTTGGCCAGGTCGATGTGGCCATCGGTCTCTAGCAGCGGGAAGAGGTTGAGCGCGCCAAAGGTTTGCTCTGCATCGGCGTCGAGAGAGCCGCTCATCAATGAGTAGTCTGGCGTTGTTGGCAGATTGTCGGCCAGGCCGAGAAATGTCGCCTCAAAATCGAAGCTGAACCGCGGTGATTGGCAGCTCGTTTGCCCCAGACGAGGTTTTGCCAGTTTCTTGGGGTCTTTCGGGCTCTCGCTGTGCCGGTCGCATTGGACTTCCCTGTCGTGGTCGCCACCATTCATCGCGTGCGACGTGCGCGGGATGAGCCCAAACAGCTGGGCCGAACTCTCGGTCCTTTGTTGGCGATCCTGTATCTCCTTTCTCTCGAGATACTGCAGCGCCGTCGTCAGGAGGGACTTGGCGATGAGAGAGTATTGCAGGGCATGCGCATCCTCCTGTGCAAAATATTCGAGGGCAACGATGGAGGCGCGACAGTGCTTCTCGATGATGCGCCCAAACCCGCCAAGCAGGCCGACACCAAGCACAAGAGACGACGCAAAAAGCCACGAACTGAAGATCTGAAGTAAGCAACTGGAGGGAGACAGAAGCAGCAAGACTTACACAGTAACAGGCGCGCGCCGCGTCATCAAACCTCGCTCGACGAGGTCCTTCACCGGCTCCACCATCAAGATAGCAGCATCAATGCACGCATCGGCAAGCTTTGACTTGCCGCTCATCAAAGCAGTGCCGCTGTCTGCCAAAAAGTGGCCGCCGTCGGATAATCGGCGGTGCAGTTCAACCATGAGGAACGGGCGCGAGACGAGAATGACGGCATAATAGTAGGAGCAGAGGATCTGGCAGGCGCCGTTCGCCATTCCGGGTAGGTTTCCGGGCGAAGTTCGGCTGATGACGTCCTTGAGCCGCTGTAACCAGCGGCTTGACCAGTCCCTGAGCTCCCGCGAGATGCCTTCGGTCAGCCGAGGGGAAATCTTGCGGCGCGAGTAGACCTCCACAACGACAGCTTCAATGACGAGGAAAATCTGGGCCGAAGCGTTCAAGAGGTCAAATTTCTCATGGCCTGCTTCGTCGTGTTCCCGGTACGGGACCGTGCAATCCACGTCCGATGTGGCCGGAGGACGCCCCATGGAGGTGCTCAGGAACAGATCCAGAACCCTCAAACTCTTCCACAGCCGATCTCTCTGACGCTGCACCTCAGGGCCGAACCTGGCGTTGACAGCAGTCCGATGGATGCCGATGGAGTATGCCGCCCTTGCAGCAATGCCAAAGTAGAGAAAGGCAGCGTTGATTTGACACGCTCCGAGGGAGTAGAAGGTGACGAGAATGAACACCTGGACGCTGGCCACCCCAAGGTTGCCGCTGAGGCTGGCGAAGGCAAGATTGCGGGCGTAGGCGAAGTACAACTGGGCCGTGTTCTCATCCGACTTCTGCAAACCAATGGCAATAACGAGATAGTTGACGGCGCTCGACACGTCGGTGGCTGCATCCCGCGAACCACCGTGCTCGACCCAGTGGGCGATATCGTCCGTCAGGCGGGAACTGTCAAAGAGGTCAAGCAATCCGGCAGTCACGTCGAGATAACTAGACACGGCCGGTCCGACGGGTATTGTGATTAGCGGACATTGAGCCCTAAAGCCGGCCGTGGTGGATTGACGTGGATACACATTTTCGAGAGCCGAATAGCCACTCGTCTCGGGCGCAAAGGCATTGGCGTCGACGCGCGTGGTGACAAGCCGCCGGACGGTCTGAAAGAATGAGAGCGGTGCGCAGTCGCCGATGAAGATCAGCTTGCCCTGCGCGTCGCATATCAGACGGGCCTCACGAGGCACTTCTGTTTCTTCGTGTTCCTCAAGAGCGGCGACGTGGCTGTTTTCTCCGGGAGGTCCGTGGTCAGGAACTTCTGGCAAGGTGGGTCTGGCGCTCGGCGATGAGGCGGCAACCACAATGACAGGCGCTGGAGCATGTCGAGACTCGGACGAAATATTCGAGTCTTGGCGGCTGACGCTGGCCCTAGACCTGGACAGGTTGGAGTCCGATGAGATGGACGGCGAAGCGCGGCAGCCCTGAGCGGCGGGCACGATGTCATCGGAGCGGGGCCTGGGTCGGCGTCGCGGGGCCGTGAAGCGGCAGCTGTCGGGTTGCCGCCGCCGGACGCAGTACTGGCACGGTTGCGCGCCGCTGCACTTGATCTTGCGCAGCTTGCAAAGATCGCAGGCGTTCGCCACGCGGGTGCGGATAGTTGACCTGGTTTCCATCTCCAATTCGGGTTCGTTGCCAATGCCACAAAAAAGAAAACGACACCTGAAGCAAAGAGCAGGAGCGATTGAGTGACGGAGACCTGAGCACCTTGAAACCAGGAAGGTGCTGGGGCAGCCCCACCTAGCCGCTGTTAACCGCACCAGATCTCCCGATGTGGAAAGTGCTTGCAACGACGACGTTGTCAAGGCGGCCAACGCCACCTCCACGCTCCTGCCCTAACATTTGGTGGCTCATATTTGGTTTAGGCAGCAGACAATTTGAAGGAAGGCACGTTGTTGTCCAGACGTTGAGAGCCATGCTCTCCATGGAAGCTCCAGTTCCAGCTCACCAACAGGGCAGGTCCTTCACATCGCCTGTCGCGCAGGTCTTTAATCAAAATATCTGGTTCTGTGTGGCTACTTCTTCTGCAGAGTCCATTCACTTTTGATGTCGGATTGTGGCTAGCCCGAATCTCGAAGAGACCGGTTTTGGGGGACAAGAAAGGGTAAGGTGCCGGACTGAACTTGACTGTCGTGCTCTCAGCGCACAGATCGTTCCATAAGAAACAACTCAATTCCCTATTCAGTGACTTTCACCTGACAGAAACTCGGAAAACAAATGAGCATAGCGCCTGGCGTTAAAACGCGAGTCAACATCCAGTAAACACGGGCCGATTTCCCAACTCAATGCCTGAAGCTCAGATAACAAAAACCACAGGCGGCACAAACCCATCCGCGATTCCTGGCTAGTCCCAAGATCATATCGAGCCTTGACGGGAGACAACGGACTTCACCCAACTTGAGCTCTGAATGCCCACCTGAGAGAACCAAGCTACGCATCCTCCCTGGTTCGAAAGAGCATCGGCGTCCCCGCCGCCCTAACCCAACGTCTTGAACAAGTCCCTGGCGTACTGCACGCACAGCCCGCCGTACTTGCTCACGTCCTCAGCGCTACTAGCCCGGTTCAAGTCTTCGGTATAGATGCGCAGGCACTGCTCCAGCGTCTTCCGCGACTGTTCCATCCCAGCCTTGCGCTTACCGCTGCCGCCACCGTTATGCATCGCGTTGTCTTTCGTCTTCTTTGCCCGCGGCGTGGCGCAGCCACCGAGATGCTCGGCGTCGGCCGCCGCTGCTTCGGTAATGCTGTGTGAATTTCCAGCACCCTGAACCTTCTCATCATTGTTCTCCTGCTGCGGTTGTTGTTCGTGCGCTTGAACCAACCGGCCCAGCGCCGCCACGTCGCTTGACACCTTGACGAGCGAATTAAAAAGCACCTCGTGGCGGACGGCCGCGCGCAGCTCGTCGCGCTCCAGGCGGCTCTGCAAGCGGGTCAGATCATTGCGCAGCGATCGGATCTCCATGCTGTCGTTCTTGTTTTGCTCGGTGCTGTCGTTGTGATTTGCGCAGCCGGCTGCGGTGAGCTTGGCTTCGAGTGCCTTGAGATGCTTGTTGATGGCCTTGAGGGTCTTGGTGCCCGCTGGGGCGGCGCCGGCGGGCAGGGTGGGAGAAGCGAGGGGCTGCACTGCTTCGGCGGGCTCGCTGGTTGAATCAGTGTTGTGGATGGTAACTTGCGGAGCGTCGGGATTAGATTTCTTGGAAGTCAATGGCGGTGAGATTCTGGGGTTGGGGAAGGCCTTGAAGGTGTAGTCGATTGGAGGGGTGATGCCAGCTGGAGAGCTGAGATCCATCGGGAATTCCTCGGCGGCCCTCTGGTGCTGGATAGCAGGTTTGGATGGTCCAGCAACAGCCGAAATCTTTGCGCTGCCGTTGTTGACGGCGTGCTTGGTTTTACTCTTGAAGTCGCGCTCGGCTCTGATTTTCCGTGTGTTGGCCGCCGTCTTGGTGGCATCGTGGGTGGGGGAATGCTTTCCGCCGTCGCTCAAGGTATGCTTGATTTTGGTTTCTTCCTTTTGAACAACATCAAGCTCTGCTCCGCCATGCGCTTTTCCAGCCGACTTCTGCGCCTGGAACTGATGAGCCGCCAGCTTGAGAGGGAACGGCGTCGGGGGTTTGGCCGGGCTTTGCTTCTGGACAATCGGGCTACCGGTCGCAGGGCTTGTGTCGAAATAAACCCAATCCTGCTGCTCGACGTAGTCTTCCGAGTCTCTCTCATTCTTTGCGCGACGCTTTTTGGCATGTTTCACCCGTTTGGCCCTCTTTGCTGCGGGCGACTGCTCCTCCTCCCGGTCGTTCGTCAACCCACGCTTGGTCGACCCAACGATCGGGGACGAGCCGAAGAATTTGGACTCCATAACACTTTCTATCTCGCGTTGTTCAGTGAAGGGTCTAAAGTGTGGTCAGTATTTCGAGTCGGTCAATAATGTGTCGTCTGGGGCTAACACAAATCGGTGACAAACCATACAGCATTCAAAATAGGTGCCTTGTAATCGACACGCAAAGCGCAGGGAACGATTCAACAAGAGAACCTAGTTGAGAAATTAACCTGGGAAGCAAGCTCACTTACTGCCACCGATTTGGGTTATTCGGAGTTGGTTGGGGTTGACAGAAAGCGAGAGCGAATCGGTATTCGGGTTTCTGCCTTCAAGGCGTCTTGGATGGAAGAAGGCCAATTAGAACAGAACACTCCGGGTTGACTCGTCTTTGCCAAGTTTGGATGAGTGTTTCAAGTTGGAGTGGTGAGTTTGGTGTGGTGAGGCGAGCTTGAGTGGGAGAGGGATTGGAAGGTGCCGAGGAAGAACCAGTGATGAACTCAGAGGGCCAAAGAACTAGAGTCCCTTGTTGTTCTGGTGCAGTCAGTGAAAGTGACTCAAACACCGTAGCTAGTCGAGGACCCGATGTGTCTGGTTTGAAAGACAAAAGCACGATAGGCACAGTGCCAAATAGCAAACACAACAAAACCATTGCAAAGGTGGCATTGCATTCTTGTTGAGGTCACCCCTTTCTTCCGGCCACAGCACGGGTCATGCCCGTTGAGGGCGCTTTCCAGAAGGCAAGATACCCCAAGATAACTAGCAGTTGAGTCTGAGATCTCCGCTCCCATTTTATCCTACAAGTCCGGCGCGACCGAGGAACACACGACGAGTAAGCAGGGGCGCCGAGTTGCAGCCAGGTCAATCATATTGCCGACTGACTCTCTCCGCCTCGGCAGTTTTAGGCTCTTCTTCAGATGTTTAAATGTGTAGCATACAGAGTAAGCCAATCTGGACAATAGGTGCTCAACGGGCCGAGGTTTGCTGATTGTGGTAGTTAGATTTCCATCACCGTGGATAGGGGGGTGTTTTTGTCGAGACTTGAGCTTGTTCTCTTAGGTATTAGGGAGTATCAACCTGTGCCACTGGCAGGTCTTTACGGCCGATTTTGTCCTCGTTTGATAGAAGACGAAGAATCACTATGTATGTCGAGGTGGAATGACATCAAACCTTTCTCTACAGCATCCATCAACCACTGTGTGTTCCATGTTGGTTCTGGGTTGAGACATTGGCCACGTCAGGGCAATCACTAGACGTCTTCTGTGAAACCCGCTGTTGTGTACGCCAACGATTGGGGTCCCGCCGTGGAAGACCTTCTCAGCAAATTGCTCGCTGCCTGAGCATGCCACACTTCGATCCAAAAGCTATTTCGTATGAGCCTTAGAGAGCCGTCCGTAGTGTAGAAGTAGACTTCGTGCACCTGAGACGCTGCTCAAGGAATGCGTGTACTACACTTGGCTAACAGAAGATATGGCGGCGCATTCTTTTGTTTCGAGAACTTGAACGGTTTTCGAAGCGGTAGTTAATAGGTATTGGAGCTGTTCCCGCCAAGCTCGTGGATACGAGGCCGCTAGGGCATTTCGGGAAGTGACTGTATCACAGCAGCGGCCAGCAGCGACATGGGCCAACGAGCGTTTCGACTCAAAGGCTCGTCCCGCAGCACAGCCCCGCGCCTGCGTCCATCCCCCGAAACCAAGCTTGCAGGGGTCTGCCGAGCCAGCGGACACAGAAAACTCGAGAAACGCAGCCTGCATACACTGCCTTTTCTGTGTGGACTTGCGCCATCGGGCGCAAGCCTGTTTGCGGTCGCCCAGTGACAGGGTCCAGGTCGTTCCAGCACCCGGGGTGCTCACACACCCCTCCCTGCTTAGTGTAGAACAAAGTGGGCTTTACGTCAGTTACGAGGGCACCCACCGAGGACTGGAACGAAGGGAGGCGGCGTTCGTGCTGACCTGCCAAGCGTCATCAACGACATCCGATGAACCCAACAGCAAGTCGACTAGTTTGGGGCTCGCACCTCGATATTCTCTGCTCGACAGCACCCAAATACCACCAAAGGCAGGCATTTGATCCAATCTAATCGCTAAGCCGTTCGAGCTCTACGCAAGGCACAAACCATTCCACCGGCGGCACTTCAGCCCACCTCTGCCTGTCTACCGAATTCTCGACGACGAACCCGACCGTACGAACCTCGCCCCCAACCGTGCGGGCGGCCAATGTGTGATTATGCAATGGGCAATTGCGTCTAAGGCCACTGCGCTGCTGAGCGTCCTGCTGCTTGCAGCAAATGGCGTCTACGCAGCTGACGCGGCCAAGCTCAAGGTCGACCTGGATTCCGTTGGTGAGTTGTCGGCATCCTCCTTCTTCCCGACCCAGTTTGTCGCCTACCCGCAGGGCACGAGATCGCAGGCTGACATGGGGTGGCACACACGGCAGACTCGATCAAGGCGGCCGCCAAACTCGTCGCCTCCAACCTGTTCTCCTACTACCACGGCAACGAGCCCGGCCAGACCCCCGGCATCCTCCCGGGGCCGCCACCGATAGGACCGTACTACTGGTGGCAGGCTGGTGCCATGTGGGGGACCTACATCGACTATTGGTTCTACACGGGCGACTCGACCTACAACGACGAGGCGCGCCGGTCTATGGTGTTCCAGGCCGAGCCGCCGGCCAACAGCTACCAGCCGGCCAACTGGACGCTCTCGCTGGGCAACGACGACCAGGGCTTCTGGGGCATGTCCGCCATGCTCGCCGCCGAGACCAACTTCGAGAACCCGTCCGAGCACGAGCCGCAGTGGCTGGCCCTGGCCCAGGCCGTCTTCAACACGCAGGCCTGGCGGTGGGACATGAAGACGTGCAACGGCGGCCTGCACTGGCAGATCCCGCACACCAACGGCGGCTACGACTACAAGAACTCCATCGCCAACGTCGTCTTCCTTAACCTCGGCGCCCGCCTGGCCCGCTACACCCGCAACGACACGTACGCCCAGTGGGTCGACACCGCCTGGGACTGGATCCACGGCGTCGGCTACATCACGGAGGACTGGAACGTGCTGGACGGCGGCCACGAGGGGGACAACTGCACCGCAATCAACCCGGTGCAGTTCTCGGCCAACACGGCCGTGCTGATCCACGGCGCAGCCATCATGTACAACTACGTATGTCTTCATGCCCCGATGCCATCGTGTCCAACTTACAAACCCTTTACTAACTTACTCTCCCCTCCCAGACCAACGGCTCCGACAAGTGGAAGGTCCGCGTAGCCGGTCTGCTGAACCACACGATCGACTTCTTCTTCCCCGACGGCATCATGGTCGAGCGCGCGTGCGAGCTCGAAGACCGCGTGCAGTGCAACCCGGACCAGCACTCGTTCAAGGGGTACATGCACCGGGCGCTGGCGACCGTGGCCGTGGTGGCGCCCTTCACGCGCCCCGCCGTCGTCAAGGTGCTGCGCTCCTCCACCCAGGGCGCCGTCGACTCGTGCCTCGCCGACGGCACCTGCGGCTTCCGCTGGAACCGCGACTCGTACGACGGCGACGTCAACTCCGGCCCCGCCGGCCAGGAGATGAGCGCGCTCGCCGCGCTAAGCACCCTGCTGATCGACCAGCAGAAGGTGCTGAACGGCCCGTTGACGAACCAGACGGGCGGCACGAGCCAGGGCGATCCGAATGCGGGCGGAGATTATAACGTGCTGAAGCCGCCAAAGCCGATCACGACGAGCGACCGCGCTGGGGCGGGGATTCTGACGGCAGTCGTGCTGGCGTCGTTTATGGGCGGGCTAGTCTGGATGGGCATGGGTTGGTCCGAAGGGTTGTAGGTCGGCTTGGTCGGAGGTTATCGTATGCTGTGATGGGCTTGGATTTGTTCTGTGAGGTTCTTGTTGCTGTGTTGCAGCCGGCGAGTAGATGCACTTGCGAGAGCGGAGAACGCTTGATAGCGAGCGTGCTGTTGGGCTCCATTTGTGGCATGTGTTGGCGTTTGGGACATCTGCTCTTCCATCCTTTAGAGGAGCCGAACGATATTGACTTGGTTCTTCTGTAATGCCTGAGAACCCCCCCCCGGTTTGTGCGCAAGAGATTCGAATGTCCGAAACGTCACTCGTCCTGATGTTTGCGGGTATTCGCGGTTCGTATCCTGGGTTAGGTAGGTTGACTGGCTGGCGTCGTCTTCGTCATTAACGGCCACTGTGAGCAATTAACCTGGCTGATCAACATGTGAGTTTGGTGGCCGCTGAAAACGGCATCGATAGCGCCAGTTGGGATTGAGATTCGGCTTGTCTTGAGAATGGGGACCGGAAGCTTGTGAATCAGGATATGGATAGTGGAAGCATCTCAATGCAAATGAAATTCAGTTTCGATTACCTGCCTGCTAACTTGACCTCGGATTCAGAGAAATCTCAACATCGAGAGGCCTGAGACGAGGTGGCTACGAACACAAGAACACCACCAAGGTGTGAGCAAACAGAGAAAATCAGAGACCGCAGAAACCCCTCAAGCTGACCCTATCCATCGCCACTTAACAGCGTGTTCAATCCATAACTGAGCAGAAAGATGCCGCCTTGACTCCCAAGATGAGAACCCAACGGATTCCAACTGCATTCCAAATTGTGCGGTAGAAGATCTGCAATGCCCCCTCCCTTTAACCTCACACTCACTTCCTGCTCACCCTGGTTCTCTGGCAAGACGTTCACTTTGCCTGACCAGCTAACAGGCGCCCCAACCCCGGTTCTGCGGCCCTCGTCGAGCACCGCGCGAGGCAGATGCCGACCGCGACCTTGCCCTCGACCTGCCGCGGTGATCATCGTCCGCCCCATGGCTCTCCCAGTTGTGCTGAGAATTCACGCCGTAGCCGTCGTCGGCGTTCCACATTCGCGCCAGCGTGTTTTGCACATCGGCGAGCTCGTCGCGCGCCGAGACTACCGCGCGCTCCTGCCTGCCTAGCCGACCAGCCTGTTCGCCCACCCGCGTCTCCAGCGTGGCGCGGCCGGCCTGGCAGGCCTGGCGGTGCGCGGCGAGCTCGTTCTCGAGCCAGACAATGCGGCCGAAGAGCTGGTCCAGCGCGGTCCGTTGGTGCTGCTTGTTGTCGTAGACTTGCTGCTCCAAGGCGGAAAGCCGATCGTCAATGCGGGTTAGGTGTTTGTGGAGTTCTGCTTGGGTGATGAAAGCATCCTCGTTTGGAATGGCAAGATTGTCGATGGTGGTGGGCGCGAGATTGGGCACTTCGTTGGACGGGCCGCGCTCGCGGCGCTTTGTTCGGCGACGCTGGAGAGAGTTGGCACGCTTTCTTTTTTTGGATTTGATGGTTGTGTTTGCAGGTTTAGCTCGGTTGCCGCCAGGGCGTGTGCCAAGAGCGGCCTTGTCGTCCTGTTCCTCCTGCTTGATGCTGAGTGCCGGAGAAGAACTCCGGGATGCGATGTGTTGATGAGACGACTGGCCGGCATCTGAACCCGGCGGAAGTGGTTGTCTGGGGGTGCTCATTATTTCATTGTCCCGAGAAGGCGGAACAAAACCCACGCCCTGCAGAGCCCCCGACTTTCTCCATTCAGTCCAGAGTTTGTAGCGAGGCCCCCAACGAAGAGACCCCGGCGCGTCAATCGGACGGCCTGTGGCTCCAGCCATGTCTACCAAGGCTATCCATTCATCGACAAGTCGAGCAGTCTCGGTCGGGCATTCTTTGCTGTCGTGCAAGAAGGCCTTCCGCGCCTTGACCAGCAGTTCAGCCACGAGTTCCAAACAGCGCGGTCTCGTCCTCTGATGTGAGCAGATCTTCACTCGCTCCCAAAACACCGGGCTAGGGTAAGCATCTCGACAGTAGTGCATAGCCCTCAAAAGGACCGCAGCATTGTTGTTAGCGAGGATTGTGAGAGTGTGGGCCGACTGGGATGGCAGGTCTGTGGCATCGGCCGTAAACTCCCGCGTGTAGAGAGTGTTCTTTACTGCGTCGCTGTAGAGACGAACTGGTAGCTGGCTGAAATCAAATCCATCCAACGTCCAAGATGGCTTTCCGTATGGCCACTGAGAGGGCTGCCAGCCTGGGGGAGTAGGCATTGTGATCGTTGGTGGGATCTGTCAACGGAGAAGGTCAAGGTGAATGACAGAGTTGGAGCTGGAAGCTGAGCCCAGCTGCAGTGGTAGTCAAAGGCCAAGGATTCTGGTAAATCGCACCTGCTCCGGTAAGGTTGGATTAATACCGAACCGTAAAGAAAATCGGGTACGACAAACGGCGGAAAGGTCGATAAGGTAAGGTACCTACTATACTATACCTTTTCTCGTCCGGCTGAAGAATTTCTTGCCGAGTCGAACTGAATGCCAAACTGCAACGAGTGCTCAGGCACGGAGATGCGCAGACTTAGTGGATAGGAGCGTAGAAGGGTGCCTCTTAAATTACAAAGCGAGAGAACGCAACAAAATGTAAACGCCAGAAGCGCCGTGGGAGAAACAGTTGCAGCTGAAAATGGCCCTGGACCGAAACAAGCAAACGACGCGAGTGAGGTTCGGGCTGCGCTTCCAGTTGCGTTGCGAATGGAGGCCGAAGACCAACAACAAATGGAAACGATGCAAGGCGGTGCCAAGTTGTGCGCTTGATATAAAAACACAAGGCTCACCCAAGAATTGATCCCGTGTCGTGACAGGCCTGATAGTGGTGATAGCGAGTCTGCGGCATGGCCTCTGGCGTCAACGGTGGGCGAAAGGTGAGATGGAGGAAGGAAAGGTTGCAGGATTGTCGGCTAAGGAAGAGGCATCCCAAAGAAACCACTCTGAATAGAAACTCGAGGTAAAATGAGGGCAAGGTTTGCTGGTGGCGTTCTTACTTGATGAGCTTTCCGCAGACATTGGCGCCGTTCACAGCAACTCGAAGTGCTAATGCTGCGATGAGCTGAACGCGAATGGGGTACGGGAAAAATCTTCTTGATTTGATCTGTCACCATTGGCAAGCATCGTGTAGCCAGCTGTTAAAGAGGGAGACATCAGTGATGTTTCTCTCCTGAAGGCGCAGCCTCCCGATGTGTTTGCCCCTCCCGTCTCCTGCTTTTGCGAGACCAACACACGCTCCACATAGGTGCCGCATGCGGCTGCCAGCTTGTCATAGCTGGCATAGCGTCTTGACCAGAAGGTCATCCAAGTGCAGTTGGCACAATTCACCTCGACGAAGGCATGTACTTAGGTCAGGTAGGAGGTGGTCAGTATAGTTGTAACAACCTGTCCTTCCCTCTGCATTGTTGACATCGTTCAGGGGCGGGTTCAGGGGCTCCAGTTGCTAGGCGAGGGGCCGGTAGGGGCATGTGGCACGTGCGGCTAAGCCGACCCCTGCCAGCTGCTGCCAGCAGTGACGTCGCAAATTCGACGCTCGCCTGCCGCCCGTTGCCCCGTTGCCCCGTCACAACAACGCCGACCGCGGTACCTTTTCCTGTGGCCTGCATGCTGCTATAGCGAAGCTGTCACAATGGCGTCGCCGTCCAGCGAGAGTAGCGATGCCGATCCCTGGAATCGGGAAACGAAGCGGAAGTTTGAGGGGTGCGTCTCTTTCTTAGCTCCCTCCCCTCAACGCCGCTTACCGAACTCAGTTGCTGACCTGTCGACACGCGAGTAGCAAGGACCGCAGCGAGTTTCTCGACCCGTGTCAGGAGGCGGCCGCGCGGAGCATCCGGTGCTTGCATCGCAACGACGGGGACCGATCCATGTGCTCGGACTACTTTCAGTCAGTGGCGGCCGGAAAGCAATCTCGGGCGGGACGATCGACGCTGACGAGGTCACTTTGGCAGGGCGTACAGAGACTGCAAGAAGGCGTGGGTAAGCAGCTACCGCCAGCCCAACTCCTTACCCGCATTGGGTTGTTCTCGCTGAACCGAACCGGACGCACAGATAGACAAGCGGAAGACGGAGAAGAGGTGACGAGGCCACCAAGAATCCGGCCATTCCCGCTGCAAACCCGGTACCGACCTACGGGTACTTGGCTTTGAGACGGTCCGAGACAACCTGCAGACAGCTCCTCGAGCCCGGCAAGTCGCGTTTTCGGATGACACTTGCCTCTAGGTCTTGGTGTACGATAACGTGTAATGTTTTTCACATCTATGGACGCAGGTTCTGTGGCATACAGCGCGGGCCACTGAGGAGGCTTTATGGTACAACGGAAGAGGATTGGACATGCATGGCGATAACTCGGAGTTACTGCTTGGTCATGAATTCACCGTGGCCCGGAAGGTGAAGGACGAGGTGGGGCACAATTGCTGGGGCACGGGCCACGACACTCACACCCCGCCTGAGCCCGCCAAAATGACACCAGATTGAGAATCCGCGACCAAACCCACCGCGGGGCTGATCCACCCAACTCAACAGTCGATTCACCATCCAGTTCTCGACATCTGGAGGGCCCCTGGGTTGTAGGCTGGCACTGGCAACACAACACAAGCAGCAGTCAGCGAAGAAAGCAATCGACAGCCGGGCAGTGTGAAAATTTCCAAGAGTCCAAGACAGGTCCAACCTTGTTTTTGTTGTCGGCAACCTCGAATCCCATGTGTCCCTCGCTGTCCCCCACGCTCGAGTAACGCGTTGCTTTTTTGGTGCCTTGCACAAGACGCACATCCCGCCGCCCACCTACCCAGTCGGTCTCTAAGTGCAGACACACTCCCATCCCGCCATGTCTGCGTACCGCTACGGCCGCCCAGCACTGCGCGCCAGTGTCGACGTGCAGCTGCAGACGGCCTTTAGCGACGGAAATTGGAGTACGGTTGTCCGTCTCGCCGCCAAGCGCGCTGCATCGCTCAAGGACCCCTACTATGAGGTGCGTGTGTAACCATCACGACGCGACAGGTTGAACTCCCAAATAACACTTGCTTCCCAGGTTGTCAGGATATGTGCCGAGTCGCAGCTCGACGGCACAGCTGAGAAGTGTGCGGCCCTGTCTGCCATCGATGAGCTCGTCAAGACCAAGAAAACCCCTGACATCGATGTCATTGAGCTGTACGAATGGGCCTGCCGCGACTTCTTTGACTACGACGTCGAGTACGCCGACACCCTGGGACCCCTGAGGGTCCGCTGGGCCAAGGCCAATCCCGGCAGCCCCCTGGCCCTGCAGTGTCTCCAGGCCTGTCTGGAGAAATGGGATCTCGTGAGCGCCCAGCAGGTCTGTCACCCCAGTCCAGTCCCAGAACCCCGGTAGCCAGGGGCAGTCATCACTGTGCCCGACTCGACTTCGTACTAAACCCCTGCTCACCAGATCGCGACGACATTGGACAAGACGCACGCCAACACGGCTGACCGCCGGTACATGTTCTGGAACATCACCCTCACCTTTCTTCTCTCAGTGTGTTCACCCTCGCCCACCCGTTTCTGCTTCTGCGAGACTGACATGAACAGATCAGCCCCCAATGCACCGATGCCAGCCGCAAGGTGTACAGCCTGCTTGCTATCAGGCAGCTCGAGCGGGCAGCGGACCTGACGGACAATGTAAGTAACTAATGCCGTCGTGGTGCATGAAAGCCACGTCGTTGACCCTCTCCCTAGTCCGAGAAACTCGAAGCGACCGACAGGGGACTTCTGACGGAGGAAGAGATCTGTCTCTACTACCGCGTGCTGCGCAGCCATGGGACCAAAGACGAGTTCGTCTCCCGCTTGCAGAGTTCGAAGCTGGGAGCCATCGGCCAGCTCAAGGAGGGCCGCAAGCTCTTGTTCTGCGAGAGTCTCAACGCACTCGAACGATGGGCCGAATGGGAGCTCATCTACAAGCTGTGCCGTGAGGCTCTGACCTATGGTCTTGACAATGCCACATCCCCTTTTCTTGTGTGCGATTTGCAAATATGGAGGAAGTTCGCCTCGGCCGCCAGCAAAACGCCCAAGCCGGATGAGTAAGTTGCCTTTCCGTCCCGGTAATGGGGTCTTGTTTTGCTATGCTTATCGCTTATCTACAGTGCTCTCGAGGAAGTGCAAAACACGTTGAAGAGGTACATCGATATCAAGGACAAGGCCAGTGAGATGTACAAGAAAAATCTCAGCTTGGCTGTTTTGGAGACGATCTTCCGTTTGCCTGCGACGGCCGTTGACCCAAGCCAGGACGACGCGGGCTTGTCCCCAAGGGTCGTCCAAATCGGGCTCTTTCTAGATCAGTACTTCGAGAGGCTATCGGCATTTGACGACGTCAAAAGCTACGTAGCGGAGCTGAGCTTCGAGGAAGGCAAGGCGCTGATGGAACGGGTACTGCCTAAGATTCTGGATGAGGTCGGTTTCCGGCTGGCCACCCATCAACCCGGTCAGTCACTGACAGTGCTTCCAGGATGCTGGAAAGGCTCGCCAAATTGTCATCAAGGCCCTCGAGTGCAAGCTCCGCTACCTGCTTTCCACATGCCCACAAACACTCTCGCCTCAGCCGTCCGTTGTCGAGGGCGGACCTCAAGACAAACCCTTTCAGTGCCGACTCTGCAGCAAGCCGGCCTCGCTGCCATGCGAGTGCTGCCTCCAGCAGCTGCTGATTGACGCAGCAACTACATACAAACAAATCACCGGCGATAAGGAGCTTCTAGATGCAACTCCTCGCTTGGAAAAGGACCCGCGGCTGGACCTCGCGCTCGTCATCGGCTCCTGCTTGATCAAATTGTCCGGGCTGCGACCACGGACGTCAGATGTGGCCCGGCCGTTCTGGCACGGCGTCGACCCGGCCTTGTTCCTACAGGCCGTGCTGCTCCTCGACGCCCAGCTGAGATCAACACCCGGCGATACCGAACTGCGGCTGCTACTCGTCCAGCTGTATCTGCTTCTTGGCTGTGCCTCGTATGCGTACCAGCTCTGGCTCCCGCTCGACGTCAAGCGCACAATCCAGGACGCGCTCAGCCCCCTGTTCTTCGACAGGATAGCGGCGCTCTCGCCGAGCCTGTTCCAGGGGACGCGGGGCTTGATGGAGCCGCTGCGCAGCTACTACAACTATAGCTTGCGCGACAGGTCGCCGGTGCGCATCTGGGATGCGTTCTCGGCTGGCAGCTACACCAGCATCTTGGACATGACCGAGTTTGATGGAGACCTTCGCAGGAGTTGCACTCTGGTGATGACGCTGGTGGAGGAGCGGCGGGCCATCCGCTGCTATGGCGGGAAGATTGATTGCGAGATCGAGGAGCACCCTCTTACTGGTGAGCTCTGATGTACCCACGATGTTTTGCATGTGCTTACTGACGACCCCAGAAAACATCAACGACAGTACAACGCTGGTCGACAAGACGGACTATGGGCCGTTTCCCAGCCTTGAGAGTTTCCACGGCCCGCCAATGCACGAATACCTGCGTCTCGGCCCGGGTCTTTCGGTAAGTTGTTATCTTTCAGTGCTTGAGAACGGCTCTGACCCGGCACAGAACGAGCGGTCGCACCTGGCGTTCCTCTCAGAACAGTATCTCGACCTCCTGCTGTACAAGCCGCCCAAGGATTACAAGCCGTCCAAGACCAACGAAGTCGCGCTCCGCGACCGCGAGTACACGCTCGAGACGCTCTCGCGCCTGAGCAGCGCGCTGACCGACTTCCTACACCAGCCGTCCACGCCGCCGCGCCTGACGGCCGCGGAAACGACCTACTACACCGTGCTCTCGCTGCTCTCGGCCGCGCTGCTCATCGCCTTGTCCACCCCGCGGTCCGACGCCGTGCCCAAGACCCTCTCGCTACTGACCTCGTCCGTCAAAACCGCCTTCGCAACCCTCCGCGCGAGCGTGCCGTCCCCTTCTTCTGCTCCCCCCCAATCCCTGACAACCACAACCACAACTTCAGCCGACGGCAGCAACACCCAGATCTCCGGCAACCGCCTTCCCCCAGCGTGCGTCACGCTAGCGGACCTGCCCACCCTCTCTGCCGCGCGCGAGACGGCGCTGGCGATGCGGCACAGCGCGGCCTTCGCGCTGGCCTTCCACGACAAGGAGCTCGCGCGCGACCGCAGCGGCCGGTCCGGGCTGCACCGCGACGTGCTGGCCGAGATGAAGGCACTCAACGAGGTGGCCGCGCGCGGGCTGGCCGAGGCCAAGGGGGTGGTCAGTCGGTTGAAGGAAGGGTTGGCGGAGGCTGGGTGGTTGGATCGTTTACTTGATGTTGTGCTGCCCGAGGCTGAGGGTAAGGAGGAGGGGAGTGGTGGGGAGATTGCGAGGGTGGTGGAGGAAGTTGTGGGCGGGAGGGCGGTTGCGGAGGAATGGGCTGGGAGGGTGGTGGAGAGTTGGCGCGAGGGGGTGAAGGGGTGGGGGATGGTCAGGATGGAGTGATGGGGTTCGAACGTGGCGGGAGGGATGTGAAGAGTGAAAATGAGGATGAGCTGCGATACACCGGTCGGTTGAAGCATTCAAAGGAATAGATGCAACCGTTGGCTACCTACCCATCCGTCCATGCCCACCGATGCTCCCTGGCATATCGCCCGCTAAAATTGCATGCTGAGGTATCATGTCCAACCGATTAAGCCAGTAAGCACAAGGAAAAGAAAAATCCAATGAACCATCTCCCCCGTTCCGCGTCCACCCGTCCATCCCCTCCCCAAGCAAAGACAACCGTGTGAATCAGTGAAGCCCCGAGTAGGCGCCGCCGCTACTACTCCGCCGCCTAGCCTTGCGCGCCAGCACCTCGCGCCGCTCCTCCTGCAGCGTCACCCACACCCAGAACCAGCTGAACGTCTCGACGAACACAAACGTGAAGAACAGCCGGTTCTTGAGCGCGTCGCCGCCCCATCCCCCACCACCGCCTCCCGCTCCCGCCCTCGCCCCGGCCACCGCCGCAGACGGGTGTGAGAAGAACCTGCTGCTCCCGGACGACGGGTCCCCTGGTGCGGAGGAGTTGCTGGGATCGGCGCCGTAGAAGAGCGGCGAGGAGGCGCTGAAGAAAAACGAGTACAGCGTCAGGCCGAGGGACAGGGTCAGGCGCAGCGGCGCCTGCATGCCCCAGTAATGGACCAGGCAGATTTCGTCGGGCAAGGAGAGCGTGAGCAGGTCGGAGACGCCGCCGCCGGCGAGGACGACGGCGAGGAAGGCGAGGGCGGGGGATTGGACTTCGAAGGAGCGCGAGTGGGGCTGTGATTCATGGTGTGAGGGTTAGCAGGAGCATTGGAGAGGGACAAGGGATGGAGGGAGAGACAACGTACCAGGCCCATAGACTCGCCTAGCAAGAAGACCACGGCTTGGTCGGCGACCGTGGCAGGGTTGGTGAGGAAGAAGAAGCCCAGGGTGATGTGGAAGAGGCAGAGGGAGGTGAGGATGGTGCGGGCCGAGATGAGCGCCATGGTGGGCAGTTGCGGGAGAGTCAGACGAACTGTGGTAGACGCCTGTTGAGAAGAGGCATCGACGACGGGGGCCAGTGGTGACTGTTGTTGAAGAAGCTGGGTTTCGGAGATCGGCTCCCTTAATGGAGGAGGGAGCCCCGAAACGTGACGCGCTGTCGCAGGGCGCGCAGCAGGCCGCAGCGAGGAACGAGGAACAGCGGGCGGGCTGTACGCGGGGCGCGAAGGATACGATACGAGGACGGATGTCGGTACTCCGGGGGCTCAGCAACAGCCACACTCAATACACGTAAGTAAGGAAGGTACGGGGTTCTAAGCTGACTGCTTCGGTGGGTGGAGTTTTTGGTCGTCGCGTGGGAAACACAGCTTCGATGCTCGCCGCTAGGTGGTGTGTGCGACGTTGCAGGTTGGGTGCAATGGGTTGACGACACGGGGGAACCTGTAACCTGGTTCACATGCTTATTGGGACAATCGCTTTTGATAGCCGGGAGCCAGGGAGGGACGGCTGGTTGGGTTGCTGTGCATTGCTGAAGCGCCGTTGCACTAGCCACGATTTATGCGCCGCGGCAAGGTTGAGCTCAGACGATGTGGCTGGAGCTACCCGTGCTGCTGCCTCACAGCTGTGGCCTGTCAGCGGTCACACATGGTGGGGTGCTTGCTGCCTTCAGCGCGCTTCAAGAGGCACACAACTCGATAGAAGTCCTTGCTGAACACAATCACAGGAGGCGTCGCCAGACATAGTGTTTATTCTCATAGGTTCTCGATCGAGTTACAAGCCATGCCCACAGTTTGGTAAAGGGCAAACGACAACCCGGCTTTATCAGGGCCTCACCCCCCCCCGCAACCCCAACCCTGCCTCGCACTCTCCTTACTCTCCTACCCAACCTCATTACAACCATGGCAGACACCACCGCCGCCCCCAACCAGCCCGAGTCTGAGCCCGTGCTCGACATCGAGCGCCACCTGCGCTACTGGCGGATGTGCCTGGAGTCGCCGCTGCCGCGGCACTACCTGCCGAACGAGGGCAACCGCATGGCGCTGGCCTACTTCATCGTCAACGCCGCCGCCATCCTCGCGCCCTCCTGCACCACCGCAGCGCCGCTGATCCCTCCCGCGGACCGCAGGCGGCTGCGCCAATGGGTGCTCACGCACCAGCAGTCCGGCGGCGGGTTCGCGGCTTCTTCGTCGCTTGTCTTCCCCACCTCGCTGCGGGGTGAGGGCAAGGCTGGCGGGTGCGAGGTGGAGGAGGGAGAGGGGGGGGAGGAAGGGGCCGGGCACGCAAACCTGCCCGGGACGTTGTTTGCGCTGCAGCTGCTGGCGCTGCTGGCGGATGAGGGTGACGAGGCGGGCGCGTTTGACGGCGTGGACCGGGTGCGGACGCTGCGGTGGCTGCGGCGGCTGCAGCGCGCTGACGGGAGTTTCGGCGAGGCTGTGAAGTTGCTGCCAGGGCATGGCTGGTTCATTGCCGGCGGGTATGACTCGCGGTATTGCTACCTTGCTGCCTCGATCCGGTGGATGCTCAGGGGGTATGTGAGGGAAGGGGAGTCGGGGTGGGTGGAGGATATTGACACGGAGGGGTTGGCAAAGTATATTCTAAGCAGTCAGGTATGCCGCTGCTTCCCCTCCTTATGCCGTTTTGCGCATGGGTTAATTGATTGTTCAGACCTACGACGGTGGCTTTGCTGGCAGCTCCAAAGAAGAACCGCATGGTAAGCACCGGCACTGGCGCTCCTTTCGCCCTGGCATTCCGTCTCACTCACACGATCAGCCGGCTACGCATACTGCGCCATCGGCGCACTCACCCTGCTCGACCGCCCCCTCGGAAGCAGCACCACCCCCCACCCCAGCAAGATCCTGCATTCCGGCATCCGGGATATGCCGGGGCTGGTCCACTGGCTCGTCTCGCGGCAATTCGCCCACCTCGACCCCGAACACCCCAACGACTCCGACTCTGACGACGACGAGCCAGCGAACTTCCTCCTCCCGTCCCACCCCGCCGACCTCACCTCGCCCTCCAGCCTCCGCCACGTGGGCTGCAACGGGCGGACCAACAAGGTCGCCGACACGTGCTACACGTGGTGGGTCGGCGCGGCGCTGGCCAACCTCGGCCGCGGCGAGCTGCTCGACTGGCCGGCCTCGCGACGCTTCCTGCTCGAGCGCATGGCCCACCGCGTCGGCGGCTTCAGCAAGCACCCGGGCGATCCGCCCGACGTGTACCACGGCTGCTTCGGGCTGTGCGCGCTGGCTGTGATGGGCGAACCCGGGCTGAGCCCGCTCGATAGCGCGCTGGCCGTGCCGGTGGCCACGGTGGCGGTTATTGAGAAGGCGCGGGCCGCGTTGGTGGAGCGGGCGAAGGGGGGAAGAAAGGGGTCAGGTGGTCGGGCGGTGGAGATGGGGCTGGCGATGAGGGGGACGAAACCGGGCTGGTTGGCTGCTGCGGGAGGTTGATGGGAAAGTCGCGGACCATTCAAGGGTTGATGCTCGCTGATAATGACTAATGCGTGACTTTTGAGAATGATGGCTTGGGAAGAATAAACAGAGGTAGTTTTGTCAAGGCGAGGCCTGCACGGCGTGCTGAATCAGCCGCTTGTAGCCCTCAACCGCCTCCTCCATTTCCCGCACCAGCAGCCCCTCGTTGTCGCCGTGAGCCACGAGGATACTGCCCGGTCCGTACAGGTAGCTGACGTGGTTGCCGTCAAGGTTGGGGACATCAGTCCCGTAGTTGGCCACCATCGTTTCAAATCCTGCCATCATGTCAGTCGTCATATCTGAACAGCACCAAGACCAGCTCCAGACAGAAATACTCACCCTCGACATCACAGTTGCACTCAACCGGCCCGTATCCCCCATGGACCTCCAATGCTAACGCCTCCTCATCCGTCTTCTTCAACACCTTCCTAATGCGCTCCTCCACCACCCCCTTGCCCGTCTTCCGATCCCCCGCCGCAATCCTTACCGACACCTTCGCTTTCGCCTCCTTGGCGATCACGTTGGACGCCACGCCGCCCTCCAGCACACCCACATTGACCGTGGTGTTCCCGTACCGCCCCGACGAGCCCAGGTCTGTCTCTAACAGTGCCCCCAGCGCGCGAACCAGCACGCCCGTCGCGCTCTTGCCCAGCCACGGGTAGCCCGAGTGGCCCGCCTTGCCGGACGCGGTGATGGTGGCCCCCAGGATGCCCTTGTGCCCGCACGCGAGCTTGTTCTCGGTCGGTTCGCCGAAGATGGCGGCGCGGAACTGGGGGCCATTGTTACCGTCGCCTTCGAGGCGGGAGGAGGAAGAGGAGGAGAGCGAGTCGGAGAAGTGCTTCATCCCGTCGCCAGTGGTCTCCTCGCCGACGACAAACAGCAGCACAATCGACTCGGGTGGAATCTGCTCGGTGAAGGTGAGGCTCCAGGCCGCCTGGATCTGCGCGGCCACGCTGGCCTTGGCGTCAACGGAGCCCCGGCCCGAGATGCGCGTGTCGCCGTGGACGTGTCCGAGATCGAAGCGCTCGGTACCGTTGATCGCGTAGGGAATGTACGGTGGCACGACGTCCATGTGCGAGGTAATCAGAACGCGGCCGTCCAGTGTGCGGGACGCGTTGCGCCCGGGCCAAGCCAGCACATTGTACCTCGCGTCGTCGTCTTCGTCGCCCTTGCCGGAGGAGGAAGGCAGGCGCCGCAGCTCGACGGTGAAATGCAGGTCGGTGAGGATCTTTTCCAGCACACGGGCGGCCTTGCCCTCGGAGCCGCTGATGGAGGGCGTGCTGACGAGGCGGCGGTGCATGACGAGCAGCGGCGCGCGGTAGGGGGGGCCATGGTCGTCGCTGGATGCGGGCGCAGAAGCTGGGGGAGGAGGCCGAGGGACGAGCGGGTGCTGCGCGTCATTGCCTGCTGAGAATGCGGAGGCGGAGGCCAGACTGCCCAGCGCGCTGCAGAGCAGCAGTGCCCTGGTAATGAACCCCATGGTGATTCCTCTTGACAGTTCGGGCAACTGGAGGTTGCTGAGGAGGGGAAGGCATAAGGTTTCGAGAGGTGCCAGACAAGAAAGCTGTCGGTGCTTATCGGCCGCGGAATGAGGTCACTGCAGGCGGACCTGCGCAACCCCGCCAAGCCGGGAAAGCCCGTTGCAAGCCGAGCTACACTCAATGTCGCCATGACTGTGTACAAGGGGTAACGTCCAGGTTGACATCAACAGTACAGTTCGACATTGGGAATCACAAGTCAGGATCTATAAACAAGGCGCGCAAATCTGCAGCTCCCCAGCTCAAGCCCGCCTGCGCGCAGCTGCACTCCATGCTTTCGTGCCTTACCAGCGCCACCTTTCGGGAAGCACCTGGCTGAAGTTGAACTTGCCGTCCGCCCCCTTCACGACAGCACCCTTCTCCGTGACGATAACGTCGATCAGCTCGTGGGGCGTAACGTCAAACGCCGGGTTCCAGACGCCGACCCTTTGGTCGGCAATGGCGACCCGCGCCGTTCTGCTCGTGTCGACCGTCCCGTCGGCGTTGACGACAGCGCCGGTGATCTGCGTCAGCTCCTCGGCCTTGCGCTCCTCGATCTTGATGCCCGCGCCCGTCTCGGTCTCGAGATCGATGCTGGTGGTCGGCGCGGCGACGACAAACTTGACGCCGTGGTGGCGCGCCAGCACGGCCAGCGAGTAGGTGCCGATCTTGTTGGCCGTGTCGCCGTTGCGCACAACACGGTCAGCGCCGACGATGACCGCGCCGATGCGCGCGCGCTCGCGGTGCAGCGCGAACAGCGCGCCCGCCATGCTGTCCGTCACCAACGTCGCCGGAATGCCCTCAAAGACCAGCTCGAACGAGGTCAGCCGGCTGCCCTGGTTGTAGGGGCGCGTCTCGGTGCAGTAGGCGTGCTCGAGCAGGCCCCAGTCGCGCAGCGTCCGGATGATGCCCAGCGCCGTGCCGTGTCCCGACGTCGCCAGCGAGCCCGTGTTGCAGTGTGTCAGCACCGAGAGGCGCCGCCCGTCCGCCGGCGACGCGTCGTACTGCCGCTGCAGCCAGGCCGCGCCGTGCGAGCCGATTGCCATGTTGTTGTTGAGGTCCTGCGCCAACACCTCCTCGGCCGCCGCAATGTATGCGTTCAGGATGGCCTCCTTGGCCTCCGGGTGAGCAAGCCCTTCGACCTTGGCGGCCCGCGCGGCCGCCTTGAGCAGCGCGATGGCATTGGAGAGGTCGACGGCGGTGGGCCGGCTCTCTTTGAGGTAGTCTAGCCGTGACTCGATGTAGGCGATGGTGTCCTCCGGGCTGGTTGCGGCTGCGCATCGTCAGTTGGGCGGATCGAACCATCGCCAGCAGACTTTCATCCTCATCACTTACTGCAGCTCCCGTTGTGTAGCTCAACGGCATGCGCCAGGGCGGCCACGATGGCGATGGCGGGTGCCCCTTATAATACGGTCAGCTAGTCCTGGAGAGAACGGTAGGCGAGCTCCAGAGCAGTCCTGCTCACCCCTCACGCGCATTGACCGGATGCAGTCAAAGGCTTCTTCGGCGGTCGAGACCTCGTCGTAGTGGTGTTCGTGTGGCAGCCTGAGCTGGTCCAGCACTAACAACTTGCCCCGCGTGTACTTGATTGCCTGGAGGGAGGCCATGACGCTGCTGAATTAGGTAGGTAGGCTCTCCGTTGCAAGAGATGTTCGTTTTAAACAGAGTAAGTGAAGAGGAACTGGGACTCGTGCTGAGAATGTCGATGTGTTCCGCGTGGTTGGAATAGCCGAACGCAAAGCGGAACAGAGAATAATTTGTCCAGCTGCTGAAAATGAAAATGTCGCTTCTCAGGGACCTTGATGGCAACCCAGGACACCCCGCCATCGCCGCCAGCCCTGCGCACAGGCGGGGCAGCCCTGCAACGGATGTCAGGGGTAGCACGACAACCCGCGCTATGCCCGGAACGTGCTGCAGCAACAGGCAGCTGCAGGGGTCCTGTCGGTGAGCGGGAGCGAGAGCCACCGACGCATGCCGCGTGCGACACCCCTGGCACCTAACTGGCGCCTGCATCATCAGGTGCCGCCAGAGTTTGGGTTCAATTCGACTTGATCTCATTTGTACTGCAGGAGCCTTGACTGCTTGCGCAACCTCGCCCGCGGGTCATGCCATAGACCCCGCCCTCTCGCGCTGTCCAGCATGGAACAGCCATTCTCGACCTCCAAGGTGACAGGTGCGAAGATGGCCCCTACAGACAAATCGAAAAGCAGGCCAATTGACCGTCTACCCTTGCTGCAGTCGAGTACTTCGATCCCCACGATGTCTACAAGCTGCTCGCTCCGGGTCTGATCCCGCGCCTGCCGCTGCGTGATCTCAACTGGCAGTCGCACGCCGGCCCGCTGCGGTCCATCAGCACCCTCCACGTCGAGCTCCTCCCCGCAGGCGTCGACTACTCGACCATCTTCAGCCCCTTGTCCTCGCCGAACCCGAAGACGCCCACCCCCGCAGAGGCCGCCGCGCCCTCGAATCGCGACGATGGATTCCAGACAGCAGCGGTGGGTGGCAGGGCCGGCTCCACGGAGCAGCAGGCAGAGGCGCCGGGCAGCACGCTCCGCCCACCAGCCGCAGGAGCGGCCAAGGAGCGCAGACACCAAATCCCGGGCCTGCGACGGACGCCCTACCTGAAAGTGCTGCTGGTGCGGTGCGACGATAACGACACATACAGATCAGCTACCCGCTCGGAAATTCGCGAATGGATCAAGACGAACACAGCCGGGTCCCAGAGCAAAACAGGCAGCCATGCTGAGAACCACGACGCCTACGAGTGGCTTATTGTCCACGTCGTGTTGCCCAACTCGGTCGCTGCCACCCAGCCGCGCAGTTCTGGCAAGGTGCCCGACTCAGGCTCCGACACGACGAAGAGCACGGCGGCATCCCGCTGGCGCGCTGGGTCGAGCACCCTGCTGGAGAAAATGCGCGCCGATTTCAACGGCTCCGCCAAGGGCGCCATCGACCGCGTGCGCCAGATCCGCATCGGCATCAACGACGTGCCCTACAGCATGCTGCCGCGCGTCGTCCCAGCCGTGCCCACAGGCTACCAGGAGACGGAGCAGGACAGCGAGAACGCCTGGGCCGACCTGGTTGCCAAGTTCAAGGAGCTCATTCTGTCGAGCTTTGACCGCCGTGTTGGCCAGTACGAGGAGGACATCAAGGAGCGAGACGCCCAGCGGAGTCTCCCGGGATGGAACTTTTGCACCTTCTTCATACTCAAAGAGGGCTTGGCTCGCGGCTTTGAGAGCGTAGGCTTGGTTGAGGACGCACTCGTGGTGTATGACGAGCTGAGCGTCGGGCTGGACAACATCATCAAGGAGCAGGCGATGGCCGGATCGGCCGAGACGCACGGCGGCGCACTGCCCCAGTACACCGAGGATCTCAAGGAGCTGGCGCAGAAGGCCATGGCTGAAATCGCCGGCGGGCAACTACAATTCGACGAGGAAGAGGCTGTGGATCTTCAGTCCAGCGAGAAGAAGAAGCAGCCAGACGGCTTCGACAGCATCCCGATTAGCTCGTCCAAGAAGCTGTACCGGGATCTCATTTTGGCCAACAATGTGTCGCTGTTTGATTTTCGTTGCTATATCTTCTCCCGTCAGATTACGCTGCTGCTTCGATTGGCAAATGCATGGTCGTCGCGTGAAGAACTCCTTGCTAAGCTCAAGGAGCAGCAGGAGTTGGTCCCGCGAGGCGTTGCTCCGCGGACCCCCGTGCCGAAAATGGCGGAAGAGCCCGAGAACCTGCTGCAGCTGGCCGAGATTTGCAAGCGGACGCTTGAGTTTGTACCGGCGGTGTCGACGGTCATGAGAGCGGATATCCTCTCCGCATTGGCATCTGTGGCCAAGAGCGAGGGAGGGGACAAGACTGAAGCTTCCATCTCGTTGGACCCGCTGCTGTCAGAAGTGGTCGATAACATTGTCGCCTCTTTCGCCTTCTCGGTCGCCCAGCAGATCCTCGCCCAGACATCTACAAAAGCCCTCCCCATCCCGCCGTCCACGCTCGGCGTCCCGGAGCCCAACGAGCAGAAGACGTCGGCAATACCAGAACCGAAAACCATCATGCTCCCGACCAGGAGCTCGTCTCTTCATACGCAGCCGGGACAACGGCCTCCTCTCAGCCCCGTCGGCTTCCCCGGTCCCGGGCGCCCCGACGACAGCATGGCGCCCCCTCCCTATGTCAAGGCTGGTCTCGAAGAGCTTGCGGCGCAGCGAGCCGAGCTGTGCGCTTTGTCGAGAAATATCCTCGAAGAGTGCGGCAAGAAGCGGGGCTGGACCAACGGCTGGGCGGCAGTGCCGATGGTCGGGGAGACGGGTATCGCCGAGATGGAAGATATCAGCCTGGACGACGATGCCGAGGACAGGGAGATTGAAGCCCAGCCCAAGCGGGACGCCGTGGAGAGGCTGCAGACGTCGGTCGCTGGCGTGGGCAACACCCTCCTGCGCACGGCGCTCGACAACAAAGACGACTTCTACCGCCTGTACGAGACGCTGATCGATAAGGCGCTGCGTCACTACACGGTGGCCAACCACACGCACTCGGTGCAGGCCAACATGGCCGACCTGGCCGTGCTCAAGTTCCAGCTGGGCGAGCACAGCGAGGCCGCTTTTTACTTCTACCGCGTCATCCCCTTCTTTGGCGAGAGCGGCTGGAGCCTGCTCGAGCTGTCCATGCTTGTCATGTACGCCCGCTGCCTGAAGGAGCTCAACAGGCTCGACGAGTATGTCAACAAGGCACTCCGTCAGCTGTTGTGTAAGGCCGCTGCCGCCGAGCGCGACAGGCTGCAGCTGAAGTCTCGTGTACGCCTGGGGCTGGCGTCGGCGCCGCAGTACCCTGAGGCGTCGGCGATAGCTGGGTTTCTGTCTGACATCCTGGAGGTGTCGGCTTCACTGGAAAAGGACGTCAGGATCCCCTTGACGAGCTTGTTTGGGGACATGGGCCTGGGCGGCCCGCCGCTCTACGACGACGGCCAGGACAGCTTCTCGCTTGCCGTGGACCTCCACAGTCTGCTGGTCGATGAGATTGAGGCCGCCTCGGTCAGCGTGCGTATTTCGAGCGTCTTGGCTGGGGGGAACAAGGAGATCTTGCTGCAGACCGAGGGTCCGGTGACGATTAAGCCCGGCCCGAATAAGGTAAAGGTGCACAGCACTGTCATGATGGCGGGGGCCTTCGAGGTCGACCAGGTGCGCGTCAGCAGCAGAAAGGTGCTGCTTCACTACGAGCGGGACATAAACCAACCGGCGGACAGGACGGCGCAGGTCTTCAAAAACCCGCGCGTGATGCTCTACCAGCGCACGAGCTGCCTCGACGTGCAGCTGATGGGCGCGCAGGACCTGCAGCTTGACAAGAAGAAGTCGCTGGACCTCGAGCTATCAACGGGCTGGAACGAAATCACCAGCTGCGAGGTCAAGATCAAGTCCGCGACGGGCGGCCTGCGGCTGGTTATGAGCGAGGCGGAAGTGATCGGCTCGCCGCAGCCGACCACGTCCCAGCAAGGCGGCGTGTTCACGTTCGGCGCCGTGCCCGCGCACAGCACCCTCCGCATCCGCTTCCCCTTCACGGTTGAGCAGGACATGCTCGACGTGGCGATCCGGGCGGAGGTGGCGTACACGACGGCCCGCGGCAGCTTCGCCTTCTTCAAGGCTGCCTCGGTGCCCATCGCGCTGGCTCTTGAGGTCAACGTGCAGGACATCTTCAAGCACGACGCGCTCTTCTCGCGATTTGCTGTGTCGACGGCCAGCAATAGCCCGCTGCGGCTGCTGCGGAGCGAGCTGGTCGGGTCGGACCTGTTTGAGTCTCACTTCGGCCAGCCTCCCTCCCAGCCTGTGCTCGTCTTCCCCAAACAGCCCGCCAGTCTGCTGTACAAGATCACCCGCCGGCCCGGCGCCGCGCTGGGGCCCAAGACCAAGAAGACGCTCTACCTCAAGCTCCACTACAGCGTCGTGCAAGATGAGGTTGAGTCGCTGCTCCGGCAGGCGCTGACCGCGGCGCTGGAGCCGACGCTGCTGAAGGAATTCGCCAAGCTGGTCGTTGCCCGGGTGTTTGACCGCGTCCGCGCCGGCCTCGCGGCGTACGATCTCGAGAGGGCGGCGCTGCTGGGTGAGCTGCCCACCACTTTCTTGCTTCAATCAATAGACTGGGAGAAACAGTTCACCGGCCTAGGGTCAGGTACCACCGCCTCCGCCGCCGCCATCGCGAACTTCCTCCGCAGCTGGCTAGACAAGCACCCTTCTCTTCCCCTCAGCCACCCCGATTCCACCTCCGATTCTACCGCAGCCGACGTTGGCGGCATCCACCCGCGCACAATCCTCATCCCCGTCGACATCCCCCCTGTGGCGGTCGTCCACACAGCCGATATCCGGCTGCGCCCGCCCGTGCAGTCCCTGGCCGGTCTCGCATCCTCCGCTGAGATGAGTACGGTGGTGGTGGTCAACCAGGTGGTGCCGGCGACGCTGCATCTGCGGTGGACGCGAGCGTGGGACACGGCCGACGACGGCGGGGTGTGTGCACGGGATCTGGAATTTGGGTATGAGATTGGTGGTGGCGGGGGGATTGGAGGGGGAGGTGGTAGTGCGGGTGGTGGGGTTGGGGGAGCGGCGGGTGATGCGTGGCTTGTGGGCGGGCGAAGGAGGGGGCATTTTGTCATTCCTGCTGTGGGTGGTATTGGGGAAGGGGAAGAGGTGCTCAGCTCGACGGTGGAGACGGAGGCTGAGATCCCTATCGTGCTGATCCCACTTCGTGAAGGGCACTTGCCGTTTCCGGCGGTGGAGATTCGCGAGGTGGGTGGTGGCGGCGGTGGTGTTGAGGGAGAGGATGCAGGACGATGGGAAGGTGGTGGAGAGGGAGCTGGGGGTGGTGGAGGTGGGTATGGACACTGCGAGACAGACTACCGCAACCTGGGCGAGACGGTGTGCGTCGTGGCGGACCGCGGGCGCGTCACGGTTAGTTTGGATGCGAGCGGCGCGGCCGGCAGGCCGCTGGTGCTGGAGTGCGAGGGCAGCGGCATGGCGGAGGGGCGGGTGGTTAGCTGAGGGGGGGCTGAGGGCTGGGGTGGACTGTTGTCACGCAGACCGTACCAGACAGGGCGGCACTGGGAACGACATGCTACGGAGAGGTAGATTAGAGTCTGTGTACATATAAGGATGCTCTCGATGCTTGGTTCTTGTGTATGTGATGATGATGTGTGTGGGACGGGTGCAGGCCATAATCAATCTGAAGATCTGCTCGGCCCGAATTTATCCAGCTCGGGCATCCATCTTTGCACTCCCATCAAGTTTCCCCCGATCCTCAGGGTCCTCTCCACATTAGCGCGCCTCAGCGTGCATGTGGCTGCTGTGAGCTGCTGCGGGAGTGGGGGGACTCAGGGGAGCTTCTGTGGTTTGTAGTGCAAAGTGGGCCGTCTTCTGCAAATGCCAAGGCCGGATGCAGCTCCTCGAAGCTCTGGCCGTTCACGAGCCATGCCTTGCAGCACGCATGACGTCACTCTCACGGACGGCACAGGCACAGTGAGGTGAGTGAGCCGTCAGATGCCGACGAGCCGTTGGGGGTGCATTGTTATTTCGGAGTGCAGGTGGTGTCAGGAAATGCCCAGTCGATAAATGGATCTCAACCCAGACTGCTTACGTTTGACCACAAGCGCGGTGCGAGTTAGCCGGTTGGAGCACTTGATGCATTCCGATACCGACTTGATTCTCGAGCCGTGGCTACAGCTTAACTTCGAGGTCAAAAAGGAAAAACACTGAAGCACGAAACAACACCTTGAGCCAAGCATTGCCCTAGCGCAGCCCCATGCGCCGCTCGGTCCCTGGTCTGCAGGCCGCCGCATGATCATCCGATTTCCATCTTTTTTGATTCGGGATTCCCGTTCTCCCCGTCCAGGGTGCAGTTCCAAGAATTTTCTTGGCACCGTCGGGCTGCCCTCTCGTTGGCCGACATTCCCGACTTAGATCTACACATACATACCCGTCGTGACCCCAGATGACGGCGTTGCTGTGCTTGTTCTGCAACATTCTTCCCCGTCACCGCTGCTGGTGAGACACATCAGACACGGCGTTGAGACCAAGTAGTCACCACCGCTCCCATGTCGGCCCACGACACGACGAGTCCCTCCGGGGACACCTCCCTCCACAAAAGCATCACCTCGCCCGCCAATGGTTCCGCTCACCCACAGCTACCCGGGCGGGCCGCCAGCGTATCCGGTGAGGATGGAGACGCCAAGAGCGGACACCACGTACCCCATCGCGACAGCGCCAAGGCATTCCTCGCGCCCGCCGCCAGCGACCTGCGGGACAAGGTCAAGGACCAGAAGGGGAAGCTGGCCGACAAGAAGGAGCAGCTGAAGCAGAAGTCGAAGCCCCCGGGCGGCTTCGACGACACGCCACTGCCGGACGCCCCGCCGGGGTACACGGTCAAGTTCACCTTCCACCGCGCCTACAACCTGCCCGTTGCCGACCTGCACCTCAAGTCGTCCGATCCGTACCTGCACGCCACCCTGACGGCCGCCGTGCCTAGACGGCACAAGGAAGACCCGCTGCTGACCCACCGTACGCGCACCATCCGGCGCACCACCGAGCCCGTCTGGGAGGAGGAGTGGGTGGTCGCCAACGTGCCCGCCACGGGCTTCACGCTCAAGTGCCGCCTCTACGACGAGGACTGGCCCGACCACGACGACCGCCTCGGCAATGTTACCATCCGCGTGCCCTCGGTGGACGAAAACTGGGAGGGCCTGGGTCCGGAGGGCCGCGTATTCGAGGTCAAGAAGCGCTCTGGCAGCAAGCGGGCCTACTTCATCAAGGGCGCCACCTCGGTGCTCTGCCGCGCGGGGCCCATGACCCCGCGCCTGCACGTCAGCATCGAGGTGCTGGGCCAGTCGGACCCGCCGCACGCCCAGATGTACACTGTCGGGCCGACCACCTTTGTGAAGCACTACAGCGCCATGATCGGGCGGCTGGCGGGCGTCAAGGTGAACAAGGACGAGCAGGAGGATGCAGGGGCCGCGTCTCAGCAGGAGAAGGACGAGCGGCGGACCAAGAAATATGAGTGAGTGACAGTCGCGGCTATCTCTGTCTGTCCGTCCGCCTGGTAACTAACGAGCGCCCAGCTTCCAAGCCAACGAAATACAGCTCTCGGGCCCTGTTCCGCCGAAGCTGTACCACCGCTATG
Organism: Chaetomiaceae sp. R4402; assembly: GCA_023628555.1. Classification (NCBI taxonomy): domain Eukaryota; kingdom Fungi; phylum Ascomycota; class Sordariomycetes; order Sordariales; family Chaetomiaceae; species Chaetomiaceae sp. R4402. The sequence goes on along the minus strand of JAMAKO010000031.1, from coordinate 256,865 downwards.
TTGAGTTCCGCCCCATGATCGGGCGCATGTTCTCATCGCGCGGCTTGCGGGGCCGCATTTTGCACAAGGTGCTGCACAAGCAGCACAACCGCATCTACAACTACGACGCGAGCACTGAGTACGGCACGTTCACGCCGTGCAGCGAGGAGGCGGCGCTCCAGTTCCTGCGCATGGCCCACTTCGACGAGGGCGGCCGCATCTTCACTTATGTCATCACGCTCGACGGCATGATGCGTTTCACTGAGACGGGCAAGGAGTTCGGCATCGACCTGCTCAGCAAGCACACCATGCACTCGGACGTGGCGGTGTACATCGCCTGTGCGGGAGAGTTCTTCATCCGCCGGCTCGCTCACCCGGTGCATCATCACAAACGCCACAACTCTGACAACCACGACAACGGTGGCAACGATGGCAACGACGACGAGAACGCCGAGGCTTCCTCGTCGGCCACCCCCAACCAACCACCACATCCCAACTCCTCAGCCCCAAACGACGAGCACCCTAACGCCTCGAAATCCACCCCAGACAACGACCACCCCGACGCCTCCAAATCTACCCCCGAAGACCAACCCAGCCCCAACCCCTCCGGCACGGCCCCCCCGACGCACCCGCCTCACCACCCGGTCGGCGGGCCCCCCGGCTCTCCCCCGCCCCCCAACCCAGCTTTATACCAGCTAATCATCGACAACGACAGCGGCACCTACCGCCCGGACGCCTCCATCCTGTCCGACCTGCAGTCCTTCCTCTCGCGCAATCTGCCCGGGCTGGAGGTGACGGCGATGCACTGCGCCGACGACCGGCTGGCCGAGATGAAGAAGGCGCAGCGCGAGGCCAAGAAGAGGGAAGGGAAAGGGGTGGTGCGGATGGTGATGGATCGCAGCCCGAGCTGTAGCAGTGCCAGCTCGGCGGCGTCGAGTTTGGGGAGGATGGAGCTTGCTAATGGTGGCGGTCATGGTGGTGGGGGTGGTGTGGAGGAGGAGGAGGATGGCGGGCCGAGTAGGAGTAAGAGGGAGAGGGTGTTTGATGTGGTTAGTGAGCCGAGGAGGTGGAAGGAGATGTTGGGGCAGCAGGCGGGGTGAGGGAAAAAAAAGATGGGGATGCGGGTGGTTTAATGGAGGCAGGCGGTTGGTGGTGTTTTGTTTCTTTAGGAGTTTGTGGTTCTGTGTGATCTGGTAGTTATGTGTATGTTTCGACGAGAGATTATCGGTCTTTCGGGTTTGCTACGGGCGGTGGACATGGGATTTGCCGGGCGTTGGGTGTGCTTGATGCTGTTGGATACCTACCACCGGAACGTAATGCGGTAGCTTGAAGGCGGTTGGGCTTCTGGATCGCGATTGCGTGTCAGTGGAGTTGTCGTTGATGACACTTCGTTGATCCCTTCCAGAGCATGGTGCATTTCTGATTCATGTCGGTTGTCTTCTAGAAATCTGCTATGTTCGTCAGATGAATTGAATCTTGCTTTCTCAGCAGATTAAATTTCCCTCGAAGTATAGGAAGTATAGGTAGGTATTGCGGAACATTCATCATGAGCTTGCTCGAACATCCTCAGGTCGTTGGTCTGCTTGACTCTCGCAGCACTGTCCAAGATGGCCAGCTCGAAACATAGGTTGTCTCCGTGCTGAGTTCCCTGTAATCTATTCTGGATTGTGCACACGCCCGATCCTCGGTGTGGTGTTCATGCGTCAAATGACGAACGAGCTTCGTCAAAACTTGCAATGCAGAGCAGATAAAATACGGAGTACACAATCATGCGGGCTTCGCCTCATCTTCTTCAGCGAAACGAAACGAAACGGAACGGAGAAAAAGGGCTTCTCGAACATTTCCATTTGCAGGGGTATGCCCCGCTGTGGGTCCTCATCTGCACCCCGGGGACCGTTTCTTCATTCGAACTGGAAACGCGACTGAGAGGGCCTAACGCTAAGTTACACAAGAGCTGCATTTAACGCTAACGTAACAATTTTAGGCGTCTCTCCCGAAGCCCCCGTTCCACAACCGCGTCGTCGTCTCCATTCGTCCCCGTCGCAGCTTTCCGTCCACGGGCGCATCGCCAAGCCGACCATCCGTCCTGTATCCTCTGTACACAGTCAACCAGTATCTCCTCTCACACGCACCAAACGAGCTCAAGATCTCCCGAAACAACGACAGAGCCACAGCAACGAGCTTTCCCTCACCTTCTCCGCTGCGAGCCCCGCGGCGGCGGCGGCGCAGATCTGCGACTTGTCTGTCCGTCTGTCTGTCTGTTGGTCGTATCGTCGACCCCTGATCCCGCCTCCGACTGACCGACTGCCGCCTCCACCTCCGACGACAGAGCTCGGCTCTCACCCCGTTGGCGTACACACTCTCGTCCACTCATCATCAACTTGTGCAACCCATCGACGTCCCGAAGCTAGCGCCGCTGAGCGGGTGTCCACACCAGCGCTGCATCTGCGAATGACGGCCGGGCTGCGTCCCGCCGCGGTGGAGGGATGCTCTCGTCCAAGGTGAAGGCCGAGACGCTGGGGCGCAAGGCCAAGGTGTGTACTTCCTACGGCGCCGCTGACCACCCGGTTTTGCTACCAGGGAAATCCTACTGACCACGTCGTGTTTCCTTCCAGCTCGCCCAGTCGTACCAGGAGCTTCTCGAGTACGGACCCCATCCTCTGCCGCCGCTCTTACTCCCTCCGCTAACCTGCGCGTCCACAGCGAGTTCTCCCACAAGGACCTCAAGTCCGTCGGCAACTACACCCTGGGGCGCTTAATCGGAAAGGGGTCGTTTGGCAAAGTCTACTTGGCTACTCACAAGCTCACTAACGGATCCAAGGTGCGCCGCAGGATGGATGTCTGTATGCATGCGGCGGGGGACTCGGCTGACTTCGTGCTCCTGCAGGTCGTTCTCAAGTCTGCCAACAAAAATGACTCGAACCTCGCCCGAGAGATCCACCATCACCGCCAGTTCGTCCATCCCCACATCGCCCGACTGTACGAGGTTATCGTGACCGAGACGCTGGTATGGCTTGTCTTGGAATACTGCCCAGGTATGCCACCGTCCAACATCGCTCGTCATTTCCATTTCACACCCTAATCTTTGCCAGGCGACGAGCTGTACAACTACCTTCTCAAACACGGCAAGCTCCCCGTCGACAAGGTACAAAAGATTTTTACACAGCTGGTCGGCGCCGTCTGCTACGTCCACCAGCAGTCCTGCGTCCACCGCGACCTCAAGCTTGAGAACATCTTGCTCGACAAGCACGAGAACGTCAAGCTCTGCGACTTCGGCTTCACGCGCGAATACGAGGGCAAGGCCAACTACCTGCAGACCTTTTGCGGCACAATATGCTACTCGGCGCCCGAGATGCTCAAGGGAGAGAAGTACGCCGGAGAGAAGGTGGATGTGTGGAGCTTGGGCGTCATCCTCTACGCGCTACTCTGCGGGGAGCTGCCTTTTGACGACGACGACGACAGCGTGACGCGCACTAAGATTCTGACCCAGGAGCCCAGCTACCCGGACCACATCCCGCCAGATGCCCTCGCCCTGCTGAAAGTGCTCCTCTCGAAACGGCCCCTGCTCCGACCCACCCTACCCGACATTCTGGCCCACCCCTTTCTCGCCGAGCACGCCGCCCAGCAGCAGGAGATCCTACAAGTGGTGCACCCGGAGCCGTTTTCAACACCGCTGGAGAAGGAGACGCTGCACCGTATGCGGAGCGCGGGCATCGATATCGACTCCGTCATCGGGAGCGTTCTGGCGCAAAGGTGCGACGCGCTGGCCGGTTGGTGGACCCTGCTGATCGAGAAGGAAGAGCGGAAGCACAAGAGGCGGGAGCGGAAGCGCAAAGAAAGAGAGGCGGAGAACCGGACGTCGCGCCGCTTCTCGCAGGCCTCTAGTCGACTGAACGCCTTGGCAACTGTGGAGGAGGGTCAGTTTGTGAAGCTATCGGATCCACCACCACCGAGGACGCGCGGCAGAAGCGAGAGGAGGAGCGGCTACTATCCCGGACTGGCGATCCCGGACATGCCGGACCTCTCCGACCTCGCCAAGGTTGCGAATGGGAACCTGAGTCCGGACAGCGAAGTGCCGCCGCCGCCCATCGACAAGGACTCGATTCGGTCCGTCAGCTCCTCGAGGCATCGCAAGCCAATACCACCGCCCAAGGAGGGGGTCTTGCGAAGTGCGCGGTCGCGGGGCTCGACGCTCCATCTGGTAACAACGAGCAACGTCATAGACACGAACAACTCCTCCGAAGCCGGCGACCCGAAGAAGGTCAAAAAGCGGCCGTCACATGCCATCATCGCAACCTGGAAGAACTGGACGCACTGGCTGTTTGAGAGCACAAGGCGGCACAAGGGCTCCAACAAACGCGGGAGCCTGTCGACGCCAAACCTGCTCGGCAAACCAGCCAGCGCGAAAGAGGACAAGTCCAAGGAAAACAGCCCCCGGCCGCAGACGAGCAAGTACCCGGCGAGCAGCACGGGATCCGCCCCGCAGACCATCAGCCTTCCGAAAGGCGTCGTCGCCAACGGCTTCGCAACCCGAGGCGGCGCCGCCACCTCCACCGCCGCGGGTGCCGCCTCTTCCAGTACCCACGCACCCGTCTCCCCGGGCCTGACCACGCCGCCGATCCCAGCCCCGCGCCTCCACACCTCCGGCTCCTACAAGCGGCACTCGCTCTCCCCGTCCCCCTTGACGCCACGCTCCTCAGCCGTGCGCCGCACGTCAGGCCCCACCGGCCTGCGAGGGCGCAAGTCCACATCCTCCTCTGTCTCGTCCGTCCGCTCTCTACACCACCCCGCCGCGTCCCACCACGCCCACAGCCACAGCAAGGCGTCATCCACCTCGTCCAACGGGTCGGTCTCCACATCCGTGTCGAAGACGCCCCTGCAGACGGCCCGCTCGCCGCACCATTCCGTCAAGGTCCTGCCCGCCACCCCAACAACGGGTTCGTTTGCGGGCTTCCCGAGCAATATCCGTCTGGTGCGAGACCGCGCGGGCCCGCCGCTGAGCGTGTTCAATGAGGCGCTGCCGGGGTCGAGCGTCAACGCTACCGCGGCCACGGCGAACATGAACATCAACACCAACATGACGGCGACGACGGGCGGGACGCCCACGCCAGGCAGTCCCAACCCTTTCCACAGCAACGGCGCCGGTGCTCCCGGAGGAGGAGGAGGAGGCGGCGGCGGCGTGATGTTTGCCAAGCGCAAGCGGAACCTGTTCAAGGGGCCGATGCTGAGCTTCCATCACCACCATCACTCCTCCTCCCGGGAGGGGGGCGGTGGTGCAGGGCAGCATGTGGGCGGGAAGGGCAGCGGTGTTGGTGGGTCGGGCACGCGCTCGGCGAGTCATTCGCGCAGCGCGAGTGCCAGTGGGTTGGGAAGGCGCAGCGGGGAGATTACCATCCAGGAAGAGGACGAGGATGAGGAAGAGGAGGATTGGGGGCGGGGAGTGCGTGGGGGTGGTGGTGGTGGTGGTGTGGCGGGGCTTGGTGTGGCGAATGGTGTTGGTGGTGGAATGGTGCAGGTGGAGTTGGAGGTGGGCGAGGATGGGGTGGAGGAGGTGGATGCGTTTAGTCCGATCGTGCGGGGGCCTGGGGAGGTGATTGAGGAGAAGATATATGAGGAGGGTGAGGAGGTGGTTGAGGAGGAGGGTCCGGCTATGAGTAGGGGTATGGCTGTCGGTGGGTTGCAGCCTGCTGCGGCTATTCATCCCGCTTCTGGGTGAAGGCGAGGCGAGAAGGGCAGTTGAGAGGGTCTGGTTTGGATGTTCGAACGGTTGCGATGGTTGCAGAGTTGGAAAGGGAGGGACGGCACCGAGCGGTGCCAGTGGCGAGGTGGTGGATACACCGCCGACTTTTGGATGCTGGTGTACAGATGTTATGCTTCGATATTTGGGCATTGTTCTTCCTTTCCTGTCCTGTCTCTTTTCTTTCTTTTTTTTTCTTTCTTTTTTTTCACTTTTTCTTCCTTCTCCTTGTCTTCAGTTGTATGCTCATGTGTTGATTAGGGATACCACTTGTTGTATAGGCCGCCAGGGCCAGTTGTGTTGGTTCGAATTTGGGAAGAGTTCCGTGTTAGAAGACAGTGAGTGGGGTTGGACTAGACAGACGAATGAGCACATCATGGGATATCACTGTGTTGGTCGAGCCCTCGCAACATGAAGGCAGGTGAAGAAGTTCCTCGTGCCTGTCTGCGTCCGGTGCGCCTGAGACAGGGGGATGCAGAGACTGTCGCTGGGCATCGAAGAAGTGAGTGGTCGAAACTGCCCTTTCGCCATCCTTAGGTATTGCATCCGATCTAACCGTGTTTATACACGCTGTCATTCAACTTGCTTCCGAGTGGTAGTCAGGTCGCAGACATCCTGACCGCCTCATGAACCCCCTAGTCAGTCCCAACTGTGGTTCTGCAACCTCGGCGCCGCTGCGAAAGCTCTCTTGCTGTTACGCACGGTGTGATATGCAGTGAAGCGCGGGCGCAGCCTCGGGACGGCGACCAACATATACGTACGCCATCACGATTGGACGGGCTGTGAGTAAAAGCAGGGCCAAGATGCAGGAGTTAGCGCTCATTTGGGGTAAATGGCCCAGTCACATAACGTGCTCCGTCAGACCTGGATGCAGTGTTCCGAAGTGTGCTGAACAACACAGGCCCTTCTAACGTTACTCACATATACTAGGAGGCTGGGTGCGAGAGCTTTGAATCGTGTTCCGTCATCCTTGGCTCCCCTCCCATCTGCTCCGTTGTCGGTCACCCTCTCCCTCTCAGAATCTTCGAACGGTGGTCCGCCCTAATATTCTCCTCACAATGCAAGTGGCTCCTTATGAAGGCCTGGAAGTCGTCAGTACTCAGGCGCCAGACGGCCCGGAAATTGTGAGTGTTCAAGCGGCGGGAGGCCTGGAGGTTGTCAGTGCTCAGAAGCCGGAGTCAGTCGTCGATATGAAGGACGACATTGGCTCGGCCGCTGGCAACCCAGAGACACTGCCACCCATAAGCAACAGAATATGTGGCCTTCCAAGGACGGTGTTTTGGGCCATGGTGGGCATGGCAGGCATGGCTGCCATCGCCATTGCGCTAGGGGCCGGTCTGGGCGTGGCGTTAAACAAGGCGCAGAACGCCAATGCTCACAGCGGCAGCAGTAAGATCCAATGTTGTCTCAAGGTATCATGATGGACGTGGGTATGGAGGCTGCTGACACCCCACAGACGCAGGCCCAGAATCCGTTGTAACTTCCAGCTCGTCCCCAGCTCCCTCAACCTCGACGAGCACAGCCAATTCGACGGGCACGCCCACGACGGGCACACCCACGACGGGCACACCCACGGCATCCTCGACGTCGATACCAATGAGCTCGCCGTCGCCTCTCAACATCTGTCCAGGAATCAACGGCACCCTCGCTATACCACAGGTGATCGGCATCGCTGGCTCCATTGAGTACCTCTTTCTGTGCGACAATGGCTACGGCACTGTCAACAACATACAGAATCTGCTGACCAACGTGGTCAATACATGGGACAAGTGTCTCGCGCAGTGCAACATCCTAAACATCGACGAGAACTCGGACGACATCGGCGCGACCTGGACCACGTTTGGAGATAACGCTGAGCCGCTCGGCTCGTGTACATGCACACGCGACACTCTCAGGGGTGTCTACAAGTACCACAGCCATGTTACGGCCCAGCCGCTTCCGCGATACCCTGAAAACATCTCTTGAAGTGGGAACAGAATATGGCCTGGGGGTGAGGTAATCATCTGCCTGCAGATCAGGTTCTTGTGTGGTTTACTGCTGGCGGCATCGGTAGGCTAGAAGGGTTTTGTGTGAGGACGAAGTGACGGGTTATATAGGTGCCTGAATAAATGAGCGCTGTTGTCTGATCCTGTGACTATCTACGTAGGTGCTTAAGGTTCACTTCCACGAACCACATGTGTTCACACTAAGCCATATTACCCTTACCTAGGTACCTACTTCAGGGTACATACCTGCGTAAAATCCCTTCAGAAACAAGGCACTTCTGACTGAACTAATAAGATAACCCAACATAAAAGAACGCAACTGGGATGGGCCAGGTTAATAAAGAGCACCACTGAAGTCCTGGTAAATACACAGCGCGACTAGTCCATTTGTTTTCAGCCATCCGTCCTCCAAGCGCTGCTATCAGTTCCTTTTACTCACATACACTCCTCATGGGAACGATAGGAATTGGAACAAGGGGAACCTACATATATTCGTTGGGGTAAAGAGCTCGAGAACCAAGACGGATTAGAGATATCGGGTCTAAGAAAAGCTGGCGTCCTCGTCTGTGGAGAACTATACCAATTGCAGCTCTTGACATGTCTATCCACGGGTGACCTCGGTACAGTACAACGAAGACCTCTTGGATAATCTACAAGAATCTAGATTGCAATTAGATCTGGCACACTGGGTACCTTAGACGCGTATGTACCATGCAGGCGCGACAAATACAGCCTCTGTCGTGCGGGTGAGCTTTCATTCATTCAAGCATGGCAGCGGAAGTTGCAAACGCCAGTTCTCAAACAACCTACTTTATCAAGCCAAATACTTCATCATTGCTGCAAGGTTTCAGGCAAGGAGCAAATCTCCTGTCAGTTATAGCAGCTGACCGTTGGCGGGTTCAGGGGTTGGGTGCTCAATGCAACTTTCTCATTCCGGGCCAATCAGACCGCACTAGGTACAGGAACATGATGCTCCTGTAAACAGCAATATTCCAGTAGACGGGTGGTTGGGTCGAGCCGTGATGGTGCGTCCCGGCGCTCTTGACTGTGCCGTTCACCGACGTATGTTTCCTCAAACTTGCGTACTATCTCGGTGAGAGGTCTGTGGAGGATCTGCCAGCCCCTCACCGTCGTTGTCTCCCTCACGATGCTGGAGCAGAGGGTTACCTAGCCAGGAGACTCTTGTTGCTGTGCCGGCCGTTGACCTATGTGCTCCGTGCGAGCAACTCACAGCCTTCACACACAGTACCCTCCTGTAATTCATTTCATTGCTTCAGTGTGATTTCCCGACGCATCGGCAAGGACCTCGCAGAGGCCATCTCACTCCGGCCAGCGGGATGAGAGCCCGGATGCAAACATACTATGCTAGCGGCTTGGGGGCGGAGTAAGGATTCGAGGGATTCAGGTACACACGAACGGACCATTAGAAGAGAAATAAGGTGCTGGTAAGGTAATTCAGAGTAATCACAGTGGGCAGGTAGACTGTCAGAAGCCATAACAAGCTACAGTGAATGAACCAGCTTGCCGCGGTGTGTTCGTTTTATCAAAAAGGATTTCACCGCCGTCACAGACTCTCAAGCGGGTCGCCTGCTTTGGGTTGGAGGGACAAATACGAAATAGCGTCACTGAGGCGGATGCCGAGACTTCCAGAATGGCTTTGTGATGTCTGCCTATGTCTCTGCCCTCCGCTGTCCACCCGCTCAACCCGTGTTTCAAGTTGCGGGTGATCCCGCTAACTGGCGGTGGAATAATAGGTACATGTAAACATAGTTCGAACCGTATTCAAACTACCTCGCTTTCTCCATCCCTTTCCGTTGGCCGGTTCTCAATGGAGGCAGCGCCTGAAAAGCCGAGTGAGCCTTCAAAGAATCGCAAGGAAGCAATGAACTTAAGGAGCGAAATATAAAACAGTTGATGAATGTGGCACAAACCTCGCTCTTCCGTGAGTCTCCCTAGCAAAGGCAATGGGCGTTGAAGCCGCCATCGGAAACCTGGCAGCAGTCGGTGCTTCCGCAGTAGGCTGAAACGTCGAACATGCCCAAGCCGTCGCACACGAGCAGCACGCTGCCAAGGCACTCCCAGGTGCCTGGCGTGCAGCTGTCGGTCTTCAAGTTGAGTTTGTGGACAGGTTCGGGCATGGGATCGGGGAGGGCCACGGCCAGAGCAGGAAAGCCAAAACCGAGGACGGCGGCGACAGCTGCGACGGTGAACTTCATGGCTGCGGACGCGGGCTTGACGGAATGGAGTCGGACGGTGGGTTAGATGGAGTGTGGACAGGGAAAGGTACTCTGATGAGCTTGGGATGACTTTTGTTGCGCTTGGTGAAGAAGAAACGGAAGAAAACAGGCTGCGGCTATCCACATATTTATTCGTATTGAGAGGAGACGGGTGCTTCGTATGTTACAGGCATCTGCAAATGAGACTACAGAGCGAGCCCGGGACTCAACCCCTTAATCGTCGGCGTGCTACCCCGCACATAGCTTCTCGAAGTTGATTTCCTACCTCAGCAGGTAGCAGTCCGTGTGGAGATGGGATGGACGGGTGGTTGGCCCCCGCCGCAGCATCGCGTCTCTGTTGGGACCCTGTCGGGAGGCATACGGATCACTCGGCACCCTAACAGTAGCAACCTGTGCCATTCTGAGCCTGGAGAGAGTCCATTATAAAACTTCTCATGAACTTGGGTTTTGCAGCCTGAAAGGTAGGGAGCTGCCCATGCTCAAAATGACACGGTCTGGTACCTACTTTGAAAACTGACAGTTGGTCAATGGTGATGGCAGGGTCAATGAGTGTAAAGTTGTACTTTTCATGTACATCGAGGCATTGGGGTTCCGGACCTGAGTCAAGGTGAGATTTCCGCTTGCCTGGCTTGCAACCAGCAGTATTGGAATGACACTCGCGCGAGCAGATGCAAGTTGTTGGATGAACAATTCAACTCAGCAAACCCAGGCTCGGAATGCAAGAGAATTTTGAGTGACAGCGATCGGTTTTGGAAGTAGTGGGGGGTCAAATAGTCGTAATGGACTGAGACGAATGAGGGCTCACGCACGGTGCTTCGTGAGTACTAGATCTCATGCTGTCACAGCTACGGGCCTGGCCAGCCATTTAAGCTATAGTTCTGAAGGGTTCCCTCAGCGGGACCGGTCTCCGTTTTGGGAGCTCCGACATATACAGCGCAAGATATGCCTAACAGACCAAGCTTTTCGTGTGCGGCTGCTGATCACCAAAAGCATTTCAGCGAAGCAATCGTACAAACGAATTCATGGGCCAAAACCTTCAGCGTTCCCATGGCCAGGTGGGTGGTTGGCAAACAGCTCTCACGCATCCATGGATCAAGTACCGCACACCTGGCTCCTTGACTATGATTGAAACCGGTTGATCGAGAAACAATAGGGAGCACAGAGAACCCATTATCGTGGACTTGGTTTAAAGCATGTTTGTTCTCATTGGCATTGCCCGGTCTGTACACACAAGTAAGGCTTGCCTGGTAGGTGCGCTTTCTCGTCTCATAGGTCGACGACTGCATCTTTATCCGAAACAGGGTAAGCTGGCATGGCTGGCTTACATCGAGGCATGACGTAGCATTTCCGCCACCGGCTCGCCCGCCGCCACACCACCACAAGTTCTGGGGTCGTGGTCTTCCATGTTTGCGGCCTTGCATCATGGGCGGGATCCGGAATAAAGGGGAAGCATGGCCCGGAGGTCTCCTGAGATGTCCTGTAAAACATCTGCCTTCAACACACCAGACACAACAGACACACCTCGACCCTAGCAACTAGAAGCGCATAAACCTCCATCCGACCTCGTTAAAATACCGATTCTCAACCGACACAATGGAGTGGACCAAGGAGCAGTACAACAAACAGTACGACATCTGGGTGCCCTGGCTCGAGGATCTCTACCTGCGCTACTTCACGCGGGACAACAAGGCGAGCTACACGACGCGCGGTGAGTATCCCTTCCTGCCATATATAAAAAGTATAAACTAGCGAAGCAAAGAAAATAGAAAGCATCTGACAAGCATGCTCAGAAAACCTCAACAAGACCAAAGTAACGGGCATCTCCCAAGTCGACAGCCTCCAAGACGGCGTCAACAACCTCGCCGCCGGGCAGCTGGGCCAGGACGGGCTGGTGCGCCCCGTCGGCGACCTGGCCTCGCGCGAGGGCATCAACCGGGCCGAGCGCAAGGGCAAGGACGACAAGGGCGGCTACGTGCCCGAGGCGCCCGAGGGCGATGGTACCGGCGTGGGCAAGGCCGTGACGGGCGCGGGCAATGCGGTGGTTGGCGGTGTTGTTGCTGGTGGGCAGCAGGCTGCGGGGGCTGTGAAGGGGGGCGTGGAGGGCGCGGGGGGTTGGTTGGGGTTCGGGAAGGGGAAGAAGGTGGAGGAGGGGAAGTGAGGTGATGACTGGAGAAAGATTTCTATTTGGGGGAGTGAAGTGGCAAACGTGAAGTTTGATGGAGGCGCTTCTCTGCGGATGAGGAGGTAATGAAGAGGCGAGGAGGTGAGATTATTCATGGCTGTCGGGCAAGGCTTGTTCGTGATTCTTGGACTGCTTGAGGGGAAGGTTTGGGAGATTGGAAATTCGGCAACTATACCCTGCTTGCTCCTTAGTTCATTCGTTTAGCTTGCTTCTTTCTTGCAATTCGGATATCCTTACTATGTACAGTAGCTACCTACATCTGATGCGTGCTGAATCTTCGAACAGGCCAACGTTCCAACGTTCTCAACAACGTGTGCTTTACTCGGAGGTTCTGAAACGGACTTGGCCGAGGGCTTGGGCTGGCTGATTGTAGCGACGAGAACACCGATTGGGACGACGCCAAGTCTGGACTGTCCGTCGCTGCGCTGCCTGCCGGGAGTTCAAAAGCCCCACCTGACCCCTGGAGTTCCCGCGGAGACCCCTGCGCATTGAGCCGAGACATCTGACGATTCAGTGGAAGCGCCACTGCGCTGTCATTTGCAGACTTCAAGTTCTTTGTACCTCGGCCATCTCTTTTGGCAGTCGCTCCTTTCGCTTCTTGATGTCGCTTATAAGTACACTCGCTGCCGGCAAACAATTGCAAGCCACTCGCTGAAGTAGTCAATTCATCACGGACAGAAAATCGGGCGCCATGGCGCGGCGACAGCACCTGACGCTGACGGTGATGGCCGTCATGCTCTTCCTGGGCCTGGTCTACATCATGTCAAGCGGCAGCTCGAGCAGCAGCCGCTACCCCACGCGACCGGACGACGACACGTGGAGCAAGCCCCGGCACGGCAGCAACAGCGGGAGCGCCAGTAAAGGCAGCAGCAGCAGCAGCGGCGGCAGCAGCAGCAACCCGGCATCCGGCCTCTCCGACAGCATCCTGAAGGGCGGCTCTATCGCTCCCAAGCTGGAGAATGCAACAGCAAAGTAAGCCCGCGGTCTTCTCCCTTCTCGCATTCACAACGCTCCTCTTCCGGACATAACACTAACCGACGTTCTCCCCCCCTCCCCGCAGAGCCGAGCTGGGCCGGGCATCCTGGAAGCTCTTCCACACCATGATGGCGCGCTTCCCCGACGAGCCCTCGTCCGACGACAGCCTGGCGCTGCAGACGTACATCCAGCTGTTCGCACGGCTGTACCCGTGCGGCGACTGCGCGTCGCACTTCCAGAAGCTGCTCAAGAAGTACCCGCCGCAGACGAGCAGCCGCAACGCCGCCGCCGGCTGGGCCTGCTTCGTGCACAACGAGGTCAACAAGCGGCTCAAGAAGCCGCTGTTCGACTGCAACAACATCGGCGACTTCTACGACTGCGGCTGCGGCGACGAGGACGCCAAGAAGAAGAAGGCGCAGGCGGAGAAGGGGGCGGATTTGAAGGAGAGGAGCGGCGTCTCGGTGGAGAAGGAGGAGGGCCTGACGAGGGGTGGGTGAAGGGATGGAAGCAGGTGGGATAGGGCGTTCAAGGCGTTTCTGGATATGTGGAAACAAACATTGTATATCGGGCAAGTTAAGTGTGGTATGCAGTGGTCGTATGCATCTTTCGAGTGACTGAGCACGGTGAAAGAAGAGTCGTCCGTGTCGTGTAAATCCGCATGCGCTCGTGATATTCACTACGGGTAACCAGCGATCAATTCGGTTACTCTACGACTTTATGTCGCTCTGAGTGTGCCAGGATTGTACACACCAATTCTTGAGGAATGAAGCGCTTGATTTCGCCTCGATATATAGGTAATTAAGAGATGGCCCGGTATGGTTGATAAGGAAAGCCGTGATAAGATAAGCGCATGGAGCGAGCTGTAAGCTGCTCACGTGACACGCCTCAGCCTGGTGAGGCGAACGCGTCCCCAGAGCTGCCTTGAGCTGCGGAAGCTCCAAGCTCGCCAACCAAACCCAACGAACCACGTACCCAGCGATTCTCCCAACCTGCGACGATTGTCTTCTTTGAACCTGCGAGCGACACTGACTTGTTTTTTTACGATCACTTGCTTCTCAAGCACGTACGACACACGCCCAACATGGAGTTCGGCAACTCGGGCTCGTTGAGGGAAGGTAAGTGACGACAGCCCGCCGCCCATTGCTCCACCCGACTGCGGCCGGCTCACTGAATGCTGCGGATGCAGATGGCATCCATCTGGACATGGACCGGTTGAAGAAAGGGGAGGTGAAGTGAGTCGTCTTGTCAGTCCCTCTCAATGTCTCTCCGCCGTCATTGCTAACCGTCCTCCAGCTTGGGTACCTCGATGTAAGCCCATACTGCCACTCCACATATGCAACCCCCAACCCGAGATTCTACACGAGCCACGTCCTAACCCGACCGACGACAACTACGACAGCATGGCGGTGACTTTCAAAGACGGCGTCATTTTGGGCGCCGACTCGCGGACAACGACGGGCGCCTACATCGCCAACCGCGTGACCGACAAGTTGACCCAGGTGCACGACACCATCTGGTGCTGCCGGTCCGGGTCGGCCGCCGACACGCAGGCCGTCGCCGACATCGTCAAGTACCAGCTCGAGCTGTTCGCCATGATGAACGGCAAGCCGCCGACGACGCAGACTGCCGCCGCCATCTTCCAGGAGATCTGCTATTCCAACAAGGACCGCCTGTCGTGAGTTGTCCACTGCCCCTCACCTGCTTCCAACACTACACATACACACAGATATGTATATCATTCAACCAGGGCGGGCGGAGTGAGCGTGTATGCGAAACAGCGGGCTGACCCTTCCTCTCTCATCCTCCTAGAGCCGGCCTGATCATCGCGGGGTGGGACGAGCGGCACGGCGGGCAGGTGTACAGCATACCGCTGGGCGGGTCGCTGCACAAGCAGGCATATGCAATTGGCGGGTCGGGCTCGACGTACATCTACGGCTTCTGCGACGCGCACTGGCGCGAGGGCATGGAGGAGGCCGAGGCCGTCGACTTCGTCAAGCGCGCGCTGCAGGAGGCCATCAAGTGGGACGGCTCCTCCGGCGGCGTCATCCGCATGGTCGTGCTGACCGCGCAGGGCGCCGACCGGCACCTGTACCTGCCGGATAGCGACTACCAGGTGCGGCATCAGTGATGGCGATGCGGTGTCGTCTGGGTCGCAGGAAGAGCGTTTTGGGTTGATGGAGACATTGAAGAGGGCCTGCCTGGCTGGCTGGGTGATTGTACAACCAAAACAACGAACAAAAACAAACGAATACCATCCCGTTGTCGGGTCCGTGTGGAAGGTGTGGAAATGAGGCGACGGAGGGCTTCGCGCCAATGCACGTGTGGCTCAACGGCGCGGTTAGTTGGAGGCATGGGAACGAGATGGATGGATCCGCGATAGAAGGGCGGTGAAGAAGCCGCGTGGGTACCGTATCCGTGCAGGAGGCGGCAGTACGAGTTATTATCGGCGTCGATGCCTTGCGCCGTGCATGAGGGACATACCGCCAACGGTGCGTTACGGAAAGTTGCGTCGTCAGGCGTGGCGACATCATGTTACTCCGCCCCGGATTTCATCTTGTTCTGAGAAGGTTCGCAATACCACTCAGTGGCTTGCGAATACCGTGTACTAGAACCGTGATGCGTTGAGTTTGGTTAATTGTCTTCGGGCATTGCACTCGAAATTCGACGGTCTACCGAGTCGGAGCGGCCAGAGGGAGAACAAGCGCGCGGCAATTCAATGACTCCGAGAGACCCGGACGGTGGCCCCGGCCCCCCCACCTCAATCGGGGCACCCACCCGCTTGGGACTGGAAGCCACGGGTCGGTGTCAGGTGAACCGAACCGACAAAGAGCCCTGTGCGCTGCTGTGTCACAGTAATGTTATGGACGCAGGACGATATGTAAAATCAACGCACGATCCAGATCGAGGAGGGTCAGAATGTCGGTGAGAGGGGCTGCAGAAGCACCCCCCCGCTCTGTATCTCTCCCTCGTGGGCGTCTCGCGGCTCCAGATTGGCTGTGCAAATCGCAGTTCCCCCTCCCCCGAGGAACTGTCAAAGGTCGTGTCGATGCAGTGCCAGTGCCCCCTGAGCCCCCCTCCGTCCCGTGGGACGGGAAATGTACTTGAACGGATGGTTCCCACTGCGGAGTGACCTGCCGTCTCCCGCAGGCTGCTGCATGGAAGAATAGCATTGACGCTGCGCGGCAGGATGTTGGAGACGGGAGAGAGGCGCAGGAGGGACCCGAGACGGTGGATGGCTGCAGACAAGGAGGGAGCAAAACTCGGATTGCTATCCGTGCTGTGACCTCACAGGTGCTGCACTCGCTCGCGCGAGAATGGCCGGCGTGGCGCATCGACTGGCCGACGAAGAGTTGAGGTTTGTGCTCCGCACAGGTAAACATGTGAACTCGCCGCCCTCGTCCGCATTCCGAGCGAGTCTGAGTTGGACCCCACGAAGCTGAAGGTGAACGGAAGGAGGGGCTGGCAGCCAAGGCTCCAGGGTCAGGCCTAGCTCCCATGGTGTGTTGCTGCGCTATCTGATCAGCGCTCCACTTTCTGTTATCAGTCCACGGCGTATACTGGACCGAAACTTGCTTGTTAAGATCCGGGAAGACGCAGTTGAGTTGGTTCTGGACATGTCTCAATCCCATGAGGGCCAAGGCCCCACGAAGAGTGCATGTACAAAGTAGCGTATTATGTGTTTATGTGTTGCACCATCGCGAGAAATGGAGATCTGCTGTGCTGATGTGGATGTTGGGAACTGAAGGCAGGTCCAGCCCGCCGCAACCTGCCTGGGTCCACACCTGAACGCGTCTGCCCGACCCGCCCCCCCCCTGTCCGGCTCTGGAGTCCAGAAGTTCAGTGACCCACACACGTGGCGGGCCATCGTCATCTGGGCTGGGTCCGTTTCCGCTACACTCAGCTGGCTGTCTGTTTCTTTCGAGGGCGAGCCGTGACGAAGTCTTTGGACTTCCCACATTCTGTTTCTCTTCCTTCCCACCTTTACGTTTTTGGCTTGGAACCGGCTCGGGCTGGATCGTGGAGTCCTAGGGAGCACGCGGTTTTCGACTCGATTTGAACTCGAGACTCGACCC
This sequence comes from Chaetomiaceae sp. R4402, assembly GCA_023628555.1. Classification (NCBI taxonomy): domain Eukaryota; kingdom Fungi; phylum Ascomycota; class Sordariomycetes; order Sordariales; family Chaetomiaceae; species Chaetomiaceae sp. R4402. The sequence continues at coordinate 239,697 of JAMAKO010000031.1, read as the reverse complement.
GACTCAAGCCGGCGCAGTCAGAACTCGATCGACTGCTTTGCCTTGCCCGAGGTGTCCCCTCCACTGCTCCAGCCCTCCGGCCGCTTCACCCACGTCTTGGCATTGCTTCATCCGCCCTCGTTATGCGCCAATCTCGCCATCCAAGCGCCGGTCTATGATAACTGATCTTCATCCATCCGCACGCACGCATTGCCACCAGCCCTCCATAGGCAGTTCCATCCGGACATCTTCAGACATCCTGTGCCAGCTCCTACTTCTGCGATCTCGTCTTTCTGGCTGCCCGCATCCCTTCTCACCAACGCGATTGCTCCCTCGCATGTCAATCAGAGAAGACACCACGCCTCCTGCACCTTATCTCGAACCCGGATCTCCCGCCTAAAGGCGATTCGACGAGTGACTTTGATGAGCCAAGCAGTCGTACTATCCGTCAGGTAAGCCGAGCCTTTTCTTCTTCTTCTTTTCTCTCTCTCCCTCTCCCCCTCCTCAGTCTCTGCTTCCATCTTCCTTCTCGCTCAAGACATCCTCGTCTGGTGACGTCGTTGGTGTCTCTGCGCCGTCCCAACAGTGTTTGCTTCTGTGAGACAAGCGACGCCCCAGCCATTCATTCAGATTGGTCGTCAGGCAGGCTGTTTGCTGTCGGACAGACCAGCGCTGTGCTGCCGCAGGGGCCGCAGCGCAGTGGCGTCATCCCCCGAGTCGATGCCCAAATGAAATGGGCCTGCCGTGCGCGCCGAGAGACACCAAACCAACACCGCATCGCCGCCTTCTATCATCACCAGCGCACTGGACGCATTCCACGCGTTGCCTCTGCACACATTGCCGTATCGGCTGGCGTGCAATCTGTGAGCTCACTGGCCAACCCCCGCCGCCAGCAGCAGCAGCATTCCGCTGGGCGGCCGTGCGCAACCGCTGCGAGCTGCGAGTAAAGAGCCCAAGGCCGCTCGCAGCAGCCAACGCTGCTCAATCAATCCTGCCGTATTCCCCCATCTGCCCCTTCCCGCCGCCTTGTTCCATCTTGCAACAAATGCCCCACCGTTTACGAACTGCAAGCGGACCCAGCCCTGCATTCTTCTGCGTCACCGTTGGTTCTTCTCATGTTGTGGCCGTGTTGGTGCTGCTGCTGCTATCTTGAAAGAGAGTGCGGTGGATGAGAGAGAGGGAGCGTGTTGCCTGTTGCTGCAGTGTCCCGGCTCTTTATCGCGGGGCCCAAAATTTCGAAAGAACCCCTGGCTAATTCTCCGCTATCTGCGACACACAGCCACCACCCTGCGCTCTGATAGCCTCGAGGTCTCGCCCTCCCCTCCGATAACATCATCCGCCCCTTGGGATTCCAAACCAGTCCGCGATCCCGACAGTGACGCCAGCATGGCTGCTGTCATAGGCGATGTGTTTGCCGACTCCTCCTCGCGTTTCCACGGCATGGTCGGAGGCCATTCGCACGACATCCACTACCAGAACCGCTCCGTCAGTCGAACCCGCGGCAGGGAGTCCCAGTCCCACCACACGCCGCGGCCGGCCGCGAGCCCAAGGAGAGCCTCTACATCGGTAGCTTCTGGGCCGAGCCAGACGCCGAGTAGGCGAGACCGTGACGAATCTCCGCGGCAACAAGTCGCTAAGCAGGCGCGCACCGACAAGGCCGCGCGCCTGCCTTCGCCTCCACAATCTTCGTACGCGCCCTCCGAGACGTCGTCCGGCGGCGCGCAGCCGCAGCACGACATACCGCGGGATGGTCCACCCGACGTCGTCTCCGGCCCGTTTCCTGCCTCGGACTCTACTGCCTCGTCGGCGAGTACGGCCACAACCGTGATACCACCGCCTTCAGGATCCATACCTTCGCCCGATTCCGACAATGGGCCGCGCTGGGACTCCTCACACATCGGGACGGCTGCTTCGTCCGTTACACTTGGGCCCCCTGAAGACCCACCCGAGTCTCCGATTCAGACACAAACCACAATTCGAGTCCGCGATCTCGCGCACATTCAGAGTTTGGCACGGGCTGATTTACTGAGCGGCACGCGGCCCGGGGTCCTGAACGATCCGCCACTACAGCAGATGAAGTATGAAGTTAGCGGCATGCCTATTGGCGACATCATCGAGATGGTTGCCGCCTTGCTGACCAAGATTACGACCACCAACGACCTCCAGCACGACGCCCTTAACCGCAACGCCCATCACCTCAGGCAGGCACAAGCGCAGGCGAGGGGAGACGAAGGCAGCGGAGACAGCAGCATGAGCCCGCTCAGCAGCAGTGTCCTGGCCTTCCACGGCAAGAACGTGCCCGCCATCACCATCCTGAGCTACCTCAGCCGCATCCACAAGTACTGCCCGACTACGTACGAAGTCTTTCTCAGCTTGCTGGTCTACTTTGACCGCATGACGGAGCGCGTCAACGACATGGTGGTGAAAAGCGAAGAGGCGCGGCGGGCGCAGCAGCAACAGCAACAGCAACAGCAACCACACCTGCACCAGCGAATTCCATCATCCGCGAGCGCTACGGCCCTGGCACTGAGGGACGTCGACAAGGACACCATCATGCGTGACCACGATGACGACGATGAGGACGGTTCGAGCGAGGGCACCCTCGAGAGCGACTCGGACCTGGCGGACTCGACGGACGGCGACGAAGACACTAACAACAAGAATAAAGACGCCACCAGCAATAACCCACACCGCAACAGTGTGAGTCAAGCGCGGGACAACCCGGCGGGCGCGCAAGCCACGTACTTCGTCGTCGACAGCTTCAACATTCACCGCCTCATCATCGCCGGCGTGACCTGCTCCAGCAAGTTCTTCTCGGACGTGTTCTACACCAACTCGCGCTACGCAAAGGTATGCATCCCCGTCTTCCTCTTCTTTTGTTCTTTCAAACTTCTTCCCCCCCTCCTCCCCCCTTTCTCTCCTTTCCCCTCCCGCGAGTTTGTGGCATGCACTGACCTTGTGTTGTCTCTAGGTCGGCGGCCTCCCGCTCCCCGAACTCAACCACCTCGAGTTGCAGTTCCTCCTGCTCAACGACTTCCGCCTCGCTGTGCCCGTCGAGGACCTCGAGGCGTACGCCACTATGCTGGTCGAGTTCTACGCCCGCGAGGTGCTTGCCCAGCGGTCGCGGCCTGTTGACTGAGGGTTGGAGAGAACATCGCATCCGCCACCATGGGCCCGGCGTTTAGAGTCACGGATTGGGGGGTTCGGCGGCGGCCATTGTTCTGGATGAGTGCGAAAAAGTTACTTGGATGGGAGAGCAGTGAGTAGGAGCTGGCTGGGCTGTGCATTGCGTTCGGGGGAGATGCACTACCACGACTGTTGTTGTGGTGTTGAAGACCGGATCGTTGCTCCACCTGCTCCGCAAACTGTCTGGGCAAGGACCTACAGACCCAGAGACAGGCAGAGGACAACAGGAACAGACGCAGGCGTTATTTTCTTCTACACATCTAGACCGGTGGTCCGGAGTTGGTGGGTATGGAGAGCATTGGGATGGCAATTGGGGTTGGCGGGGAAGGTTGGGGGTGGTTTGTGGGAGTGCTGACGATGAACGATGGAAGTGGTGTGGCGGGGCTGCGAACGCGCTGCATTAGGGGGGTTGTACCTACCTACATACTCCACTGCCCATCCTAACCTACCCGCGTGGTTGCCAACGTACCACTTTATTTACCAGTTTTACCTGCTTTACCTGGATTATGTCGGTTCAGCTGCCCCTGCCTGGCGGTGCTCTTGCGGATGATGTGGTGGCTTGCGGGCTGATTGAGGTTTCAAGTTTGTGGCGAGTCAGTCGACGCCCGTCCCAGTTATCGCCAAACTCGCCGTATGCAACCGACTCCCACCTGTCGTCCGTCCTTCGCAAAGTGCCCAAGCATTCAGGAACTGGCTGGCTTCGATAACTGCAATCGATGCATCAGAATCTCAGGGTTCCCGCTACAGAGATTGTCCGACGAGGTATGCCGGGACTGCAGAACCCCGTTATTGCACGTACTGGAGTTGCACTCCGTGCGGTGGATCTTCGTGAACGAAGAGATGGAGGCTGTCAGTAGGACACACGGCGGGTACGGTGAGCATGAACTGGTTATTTGCTAAGACGTTGGCTAGAAGGGGAAGGCCGTGGCAGTGGATCAGCATTTGTCTCCAAAGGCCAGCCATTCTATTCGCTTCCAGTCTTGATGGCCAGGAAAGCACGAGAATTCGACCCAACGGACATGACTCAGGTCAACATTGGACCTGCAGAGATGTACTGCTCAACGGTGAAAGAGTCTGGGTATTTGAGCCAATCAGCTACGAGAGAAGCTCAAGGCTGCGTCTCTCTAGAGTGCTGCAAAGTTTCCGGGAAAGCACAGTGTAACGGAGGTTGGTTACGGTTCAGCCGGGCGAAGCAGAGAGGATATGACCAAGACGAACGGCGAGTCTAGACCACAACATGAGTGGACGATCGCTTGAGGCTACGGTAAGGCACCCAGTAGTGCGAGGTTATTGGCGCAAAATCTGGACTGGTCGAGACATGCGGCAATGGGAAGATGTGCCCGAGATACACTAAGAGGCATGACGTGAAAGAAAATAAAACCGATGTTTAAAGATCTGGAGGTTTACAAGTGTACTTGGTAAGCTCCCGCGAGGTACAGCTGGAACCGTTGACCTGTCGGTACTTGTGCAGAGTGGTTGGGGCGGAACCAACTGGCTGTGGGAGACCGCAACACGGGCAGCCACCTACATGTATCAGGAGCAGTCCGCAGCAAGTGGCTGGCTCGCACTCCGGAGTCCGAGGATGAGGGTTCGCGCATGCATGACACCGCAGGGTTCTCGGCCCTTGCGGGGCACAGTTGTCACCATGCCACCTTCGAGATCTGGTCTTGAGATCTACGGTCCAAAATAATAGCTTCCGACAAACGGCACAAAAAGTACCTGCCTACTCAACGTGATAAGGGGCTTAAGTTGCGTTCAGCTCAGTCATGGTGTTTGAATGGCGGTCATCACGTCCAGCAGTCGGGTTCTGTCAAGAACAAAAAAGGCTAAGACCCAAACTAGAGCAGCACGGGTTGTCACACGACATCCGGCGGCACTACCGTAGACTGCCGGAGGATTCGTCAAAATGGTGACCCGGGGAGTCCTTGACGCGGCGAGAATGGCAGTAGTGGTACTATCCGTACCTAGTGTGCGGGCAAGACCCAAAAGGGCTCGAGTGTTGGAAGGCAGAGGTCGAAAGAATCTCCAGCGGTCTCCAGCGAAGGTTCCACGGAAGACACCCTACGGCAACCTGGAGTCTGTCGAGATGGGCGGCGGGTTTGACAGAAGCCAGACGGGAAAGACACCCCTTCGGTACGCATTTCACCGAGCCCAGTCTGGGGGGTGGGTGCCCTCCCTGGTCAGATGGTATTATTTGGTAGCCATTCATTGTGGGTTTGGTAGCGAACAGTGAAAACGGGACGCAAAGGAGGAGCACAGGCAGCTGGACTCGAGATAAGGCCAGGGACAGCAAGACCTTGCATGCAAGGCTAACCCGTGATCAAAAGGAATTTCCAGGTCATATTAGTACCGTAGTACTTCAGAGTCGTAGGCAACCTGCGAAGTAACCTCCAGGTTTTTCGATCGTTCTTTCCCAACCCAGTGACCGACAGGAAGGAGTGGGCAGAACGTTTCCGCCCCACCCGTCCCATCCCATTGCGACTTCTCACACAGTTCTCGACAGTATCCGTTTTCCGTACACAATACGGAATACCGCTACTCAACTTACACTACTCAGTCAACGTCAACCTCCCATGTCCCATTCATTCGCACAGCTCTCGTTATTCCCTGATTAGCTCGTAGTAGTGCACGTGATTTGGAAAGATCTAACTAGGACGAACGGTTTTTAACAATCCGTAGAGGCTTGTGCAGGCAGACCGACTGCATCGGACCGATAACCCCACTTCACCCCAGACCCCAGACCCGCGTCTCAAAGCCGTCGCTGAGCGATGGGGTTTTTCCCCACGACGTCAGCCAAGAGCGCGCCAAGCCTTCGGCACCGTGGGCGCTACTGAGAAAGAACGCTGGGCGCGGCACTTGCGTGCCGTGCCGGGGGGCTGCGCTAGGTAAGAAGGAGGAGACTGACACAGCGACCGTGTGTTGCCTTTTGAGAAGTATGATGGCGCATATCCAGCGATAACAACGGACGAACGTGCCCGGATCGGCGCGCGTTTCGATCCACGGCTCTGGATTCCAGTCACGATCGAAACAGACAAAAGGGGCCGGCGGTCCACCAGAAACAATGGCCAGATGGACTTGGCACTTTTGTCGCAGCACGCTCGGCCCACTCCCCACCCTCACGCACCTCCACGCAATGGGGCTCTGGGGTAACGTTGTAGGATCATCACGGTGGTATGATGCGGGGCCCCTTGCTCTCTCCAGTTCGTTGCGTCCTGCCCGCCTGCTTTCTACAGTAGATGGCGAGGATGGCACGACTTGGCCGTCCGCAACCCTTGGCCTGACCCCGGACTCCAGGACCCCGAATTGATCCTTCGCCCTCGTTGCGCCTTGGCACGACGTCGATCTCTGCCATCTCCTGCCTGTTGCGGGGGAGGTCGGTGGAGCATGCTCACGCTCACGCGTTGCAGCACAGCATGTGTTGAGGAACGGCCTCATGCACATGCAACGTGCGGTGCGCGCGGCAACGCCGAGGGGGTATTTGAACCGCCCTGACCCCGCGCGTTGCGCATTCCATGCGTGTTCGCGATCCTCTCCTCTTCTTTCCTCTGGGACACAAGCGGTCACACACGGGTTTGGCTGAGACCTCCGAGGAGCCTATTGGGCGGCCACCAACTGTTCTCAGTCACACGTCACTGTTCGTCATTTGGAACGTAACGAACACAACTGTCCCATTGACCTCGTCTCGTCCTCGCAGCCATGGCGGACGACAAAAGCTCGGATAGCATCCGGGCCGGGAACGAGGGCGACGCGAAGGGTGTTGTTGGGCACCATCTCGAGAGGGGTGTTTCCCACACCGAGCATGTGGATCTCAACCAGAATCTTGAAGCCAGGTGAGTCTGAGGCAGCCGGTCAGTCGTGGGCCGCAGCATTGAACCATACTAACTTCCGTCCCCCAGGATCAGGAATCCGCTAGCAGGCATCCCGCGAGACGAGCTCATGAGCCGCGTCGACGTGTTCGCCGAGGAGAAGGGCCTGACCGAGCACATTGCGCTGCTGCGCAAGGGCGCCCTCGTGGCCCAGGACCCCAGCGCCTTCGAGGACATCACGGGCCCCGAGGCCCTCACCGAAGAGGAGAAGACGATCCTCCGCGATGAGGTCGCTCACAAGTGGCGCCTGCCCCTGCGGCTCTACCTGACCATCGCCACGTGCTCCATCGGCGCGGCCGTTCAAGGTTGGGACCAGACGGGTTCCAACGGCGCCAGCATCTTCTTTCCCGCCGTCTACGGCATCGGGTCCAGCAGCACGCGCGACACGATCCTGGTCGGCTTGGTCAACGCTGGCCCGTACATCGGCAGCGCCTTCATCGGCTGCTGGCTTTCTGACCCCATCAATAACTTGCTCGGCCGTCGCGGCGTCATCTTCGTCGCCGCGCACTTCTGCATCTGGCCCGTCATCGGCTCCGCTTTCTGCCAGACATGGGGCCAGCAGCTGGCCTGCCGCATTCTCATGGGTATTGGCATGGGCGTCAAGGCCTCGACCGTGCCGATCTATGCTGCAGAGAACTCGCCCGCTGCGATCCGCGGCGCTCTCGTCATGTCTTGGCGTGAGTTCTCCCTCATTCTATCCACGTTACAGCGTGGGCAACTGACGAATGAATCTCAGAAATGTGGACGGCGTTCGGCATTCTGCTCGGCACCGTCATCAACCTTGCGGTCTGGGGCGTGGGTGATATCAACTGGCGGCTGATGTTGGGTCAGTGATTTTCCTCGTGTTCCCCAACTTGCTGAGCCCGAGCAACTCGCTAATCTTTGTTTGCCTTGTGCAGGTGCGCCTTTCATCCCGGCCATACCCCTTTTGTGCCTGATCTACCTCTGCCCGGAATCGCCGCGCTGGTACATGAAGAAGAACCGGTACCGGAACGCGTGGACGTCCATGGCCAAGCTGCGCCACCACCCGATCCAGGTGGCCCGCGACATCTTCTACATCCACTCGCAGCTCGAGCTCGAGTTCCAGCTGCTGGCCAACAGCAGCTACGCCAAGCGCTTCGTCGAGCTCTTCACCGTCCCGCGTGTGCGCCGCGCCACCCTCGCCGCCTTCACCGTCATGATCGCCCAGCAGATGTGCGGCATCAACATCATCGCCTTTTACTCCACCACCGTCTTCAAGGACAACGGCTCCGACGAGTTCCACGCCCTACTCGCGTCGTTCGGCTTCGGCCTCATCAACTGGGTCTTTGCCTTCCCGGCCTTCTGGACCATCGACACCTTCGGCCGCCGCTCTCTGCTGCTTTTCACCTTCCCGCAAATGACCTGGACTCTCCTGGCCGCGGGGCTGTGCACGCTCCTGCCCATGGGCATGACGCGCACCGCGCTGGTCGCCCTGTTCGTTTACCTCTTCTGCGCCTTCTACTCGCCCGGCGAAGGGCCCGTGCCGTTCACCTACAGCGCCGAGGTGTTCCCGCTGTCGCACCGCGAGGTGGGCATGGGCTTCGCCGTCGCGACGTGTCTGTTCTGGGCCGCCGTGCTGGGCATCACCTTCCCGTTCCTGCTGGCGTCGACCGGCACGGTCGGCGCGTTTGGCCTCTATGCCGGGTTCAATGCCGTCGCCATGGTCATGATCTTCTTCTGGGTGCCCGAGACCAAGCAGCGCACGCTCGAGGAGCTGGATTACGTCTTTGCCGTGCCGACCAGCCGGTTCGGGCGCTACCAGCTTACTGAGGCCCTGCCGTGGTTCTTGAAGCGCTGGCTGCTGTGGCAGCGCAAGGCCGAGCTGAGGCCGCTGTACCAGTTTGAGGATGAGAAGAAGGCGAAGAAGGAGGGGCGACTAGGGGAGAAGACGGAAGGCCCTGTGGCGCCGGCGGCGCAGTAAGAGCGCTCGTGTTTATTCTGGGTGTTGGACAGTACGTGACTTGCGTGATGTGGAGAGATAGAAAAGACGGGGTGGCTTTCTGTCGTTGCTGGATCGTTAGATTGTGTTGTCCCGGTTCGCTGTCAGAACGGACGGTGGATTGGGTGGCGCTTTCTTGCCCACCGGCCCCATGTCATAGGATGGGAATACACTGCACTTCCTTGGATTCTGTGATTTTGAATGGGTTTGTCTTCACTGAGGACCTGGTATTGCGTGTTTGGGAGTGCCATCATTGCGTCGCTTTGCCTAGACCCCCTGGGGTCACTTGTGACTTCTTCTGCTTGTGAGGTTCAAGCGGGGCCGATTCAAGGCTTGCAGGTTCCGGCAGTGATGCCCTTCCTGTACAGCAGGAGCGACGGGTGAGTTCCATGATTTGATTTGAGTTCCTGTTAACCTGCGCTTACCCGATCATGGACCATCCTTGACTTCGTTCTCGTGGCGCCTCTACATACTACAAGCCGTAGTATACAGTCAAACTGACTTATCCAGCCATCATCAGTCTGTCATAAACTGTAAACAAGGACTAGACACCGGCACTCATCCCTCCGGATATTTTGATATCTGTTCCTTCCTCTTTATGTTTGCGATTGGATCTGCCCAACCTACCAGTTAGTTTCAATCCCACCTGGCCGTCGCGTCTATCACTTCTGGGTTTTGCGTCCGTTCTCCTGCTTTTCACCCACGTTCATCGTCAGTCTCTTCTGGTACTTGGGATCAGGAGCAAAACACCATGGTCGCCGACACATTTCCCCTGAACGAGAAGGGCTACTCCCTCAACCCGAGGATCGTCCCCACAGGCTTCTGGGGTCTCCTGAGGGAGGTGGTCTGGCCCAAACGGGCCATTCTGCGCGAGGAGGGCCGAGCCAAGGTCGCCGAATATGAGGCGTGGTGGCAGTCTTGCCTCGACGACAGTCGCAACGGAAAGATTCTCATAGGATTTGCGACCGAGGAACAGGGCGACGACTTTCTCGAGACGTGCGACTATGCCAAGGAGCTGCTCTCCGACCCGGACGACACGTGGAACGACGCTCTATACATCATCGACTGCAACAAGACGAAGCTGGAGTGGTGGATCAAGTGGGACCAACTGTATTGGCCGGCGGTGCGGCGGATTCAGGTGGTGCTGGGCACGCCGCCCATCAAGCCTCGGTTCATGGGCTACTTCACGGAGAAGGGTTTGGACTTCTCGGGGCCGGTCAATTATCAAAGCTTCCGAGACCTCGGCGCGCTCGGCGCGCACGAGGTTCCCGAGGCGCCACATAGTGCCTGCCCGAAGGCGTGGGCCTTCTTTCTCACGCGGTCCTGGACTGAGATCCACGAGCTGATCATCACGGACGACCCGGAGCGCAAGGAAGCGCAGGACAACCTCAGGATTCTCCTCACGTACATTGGCGACCACATCGACGTCCGGGTTCGAGAGATCCAGACAAAGATTGCGGTTTACGCGGGCACGAGTCACTTACGTCGAGAGTAGGTGATGCGAAGAACTCCGGCTGTGGACAGTCGGCCGGGCGAAGAAGTCGGGTGCATCAAAACACTGGGGGCCATGTTGAAGTGGGCGTGCAGTTGACGGCGAAGGGTAGCTGGTTTGGATGGTTCGAGAGGCTCGGTTGGCTTTGGGTGGCCGGTTTTGAGAGTTCTAAGTCCTGGGGTGGTTTGTGGGCTCTCCAGAAGATGCAGCGGAGATACGGTTCAGAGCAGCGACTCCATTTCACTAGGCTTGTGAAGCTCTAGACAGGTATAGATAATCAAAGCGGATCACTTTTCACCCCTTCCCGTCAGTCAGCCTTAACATGTCGGTGTCAGGGGGTCTTCGTCTTGAGTTTGTCTAGAGTGTGGTCACAGATGATAGTCCTGGGGAGTAGCTACCACAACGCCGCGTTTTGCCCAAACACCGTCGATGCCCATGTCCTCCACGCCGCTGTTTTGTCAAGAATGTAATGTCAGAACATGTTGACCATGGCACCGCAGTAGACTTAAGAGATAAACAACAAGGATGTACTTACTCGTCCTTGAGCTTGATGACTGGCTCCGTGTCACCAGCCGCCGTGTCCGGGTTTCTGAAGATGACGTTGCGTGTCTGCAGCAAGTTTTATTCCGCCCGGTCAGCACATATTTCTCGTGATGGGTTCCCAAGTTGAATCCAACATACCAAACCCAAAGTGAGGTGAATTGCCGCCGGCGCAACCGCCACCTTCTCCGTCGGCTCGCCGCTGCCCACCATGGAAACAATATTCCGCGCCGCCACCGCCGCCTGTGCCATGCCCGGCCGGGCTGCCTTGTGTGCGCCCGAGTCGGCAATGTCGCCCACGGCAAAGAGGTGCGGGTAGCGCGCGTCCAGGAACTGCATCGTCGGTTGCACGCGCACGAATCCGTTGGCCGAGTTGATCAGCGTTCCGTCGTCGGCAAGCCCGCCCGCTTGAATGAAGTGGTTGTTGGGCACCTGGCCCGTGGCTTGGATGGCGAAGTCCGCGGAGAGGGTGCGGCCGTCTTGAAGGCGGATGTCAAACGGTTGGCCGCTGCTGTTAGGGAAGCCACCCGCGGGCACGACCACTCGGCTTCCCGTGACGAGGTCAACGCCGAGCTCGACCAAGCGAGCCTTGATGAGGTCGCTGAGCGCCGTGTGGTAGATGGGCATCAGCTGGTTGCGTGAGTGCACGAGCGTGACGCGTTTGGACGGGTACAGCTCCTTCAGGTCGCAGGCCATCTGCACGCCGACCGCGCCGCCGCCGATGACGACGATCGAGCGAGCCTGCTTGATGCCGGCCTGGTAGGCTTGCAGGTAGCTCACCGAGGGCGGCTTGTCGTCGTCCGGCATGGTCCCCGGCGCGGCGAGACGCGTCCCCGTGGCCACGACGAGGAAGTCGAAGGACAGCGTGCGGGAGCCCTGCCACTCGCGGTCGAGGGTGAGGCTGTGCGGTTGCAGGGACACGGCCCGCGCCCGGGCGACTTGGTGACGCGGTGCTCCTGGCGCGCCGGCGAATACGGAGGAAAAGGGGATGAATGCTTTGTGTTCATGGCCGGACGCAATGGCGAAACGAGGCTGTTATTCGTACGTCAGAGTTTGATCAGCGAATGCAAGGGGGTGGCAATGAGCGTACGAAGGCAAACAAGTGGTGGAAGTGGCTGTGAGGTTCAACCAGGAGCACCTATTGCAGAAAGCTCAGTCAGTCAAGTTCCAGGGCCCACCGTCGTGGTTTCGGCTTACACGATGTGTGGCAGGTAGAAGGTTGGCAAGTTCCTTGGCTGTGTTCTGCGGAAGATTTCGTGTAAGTCAACATGACTGAACCCCAGAAATCGGCGCCCTGCAGAATCAACCTACCACCCCGACGTACGAACCGCCAACTACCACTACGTTCCGTAAAGTCCCTGCCATATTGCCAGGCACAAGAAAATTGAACCAATGGCCTTCTCAAACAGCCACACGCTTATGGAAACCTTCGATAGATAAGGAGGGAGCAACAGGAAGCCACAAACACGAGCAAGCGCGGAAGGATATCAGTAGTGAACTTTCATGTAAGTATAAGGACGCCGGCGCCATCCATCTTATCAGATCCGAAACCCCCTGTTCCGGGATGTGGCCTCTCGGGCCTCGGTGCTACCGTGGGATCTCCGAGCTAAGGGGCGGGGGGCGTTTGAGTGTGGAGTCAAGGACCGGCTGCACGGGTTAAGGTTGAGCCTGGGAGGCCGGATCAGCTGGACACGCGGCCTATCCTCACTTATTAAGGTTTCTCCTGGCGTCTCGAACGCCTCGGACAGGTTAAGCTTGTGCCCTCAAGTAGTCACACACGGCTCTGCCCCATCGCACGCCTCCCTTGTACACCCACATGCCCGGTGCGTTGCCGGTTTTCAGGCCTTCGATGGCCTCGGCCAGCTGCGACCCCAGGCCGTCCGCCTTGACGTCGGTAAGTGGGTACATGTACGTCTTGAAGCTGAAGAGAATCGCCTGCGTCTCGGGCAACCGCGTCAGGGTCTGCAGCTCAACCCGGAACCTCGCCTGCCCAATGCCGTCCACGCTGATTTCTTCCTCCTTGGCCTCGTCCCCAGCATGCACGTGGTTGCCGCTCGGCGCGTAGAGCCGCGGGTGCGTCTGGATAGACCACTAATATGCAATCAATAAAAATCATCAGATTAGCACATCCAACCACAGCTTGACCAGCAAAACTGTATGTACCTGAGGAAATGACATGGCATAGAAGGACACATACATTCATCCTCTTCACCGGCCTCCCCACAGCGAGCCGGGCAAAATACCGCTCCATGCTAGCACCAATCTTGCCGTACGCCGGCACGGGCCCGTGGATCTCGGCCAGCCGCCGGCCCAGCTTGGACGCCGGTGCGAACCCGGCCGGGTGGCAGCACACGAAGGCCACCGCGCGGTGCTCCTGTTCGCTGTCGGGGTTGAGGTCGCGGAGCAGCAGGAACATGTCGTCCTCAACTGTCTCGCCTAGCACGCGCAGCATCTCGCATGGGTCAGAAGGGGGAGGGTGCAGTGGGAAGGCGAGGTTGGTGACTTTGTTGCGGAAGAGCTTGGTTGGTTGCTGCTGTCCTCTAGCGGGTGTGATGGTGCTGGTGATTAGCTCGAACATTGACGGGTACCGTGCCGGGAGGTAGGTGCCCAGCAGGTAGGCATACAGCTCCGCGACGGCGGCGTGGCCTGCTGGGGTGACACCGTGGACTACGGAGCCGTGCTCAGCTAGGGTGGCGCGGCGGGCTGTCACGCGGTCCAGGTAGTTGGTGTCCATGACGATCAGCTCCGAGGGGGTGCTGTTTTGGATGGCTGCCGTGGATCAGAGTTGGGATTCCAACATGTATCTGCCCAGGGACATGGCTGCACATACCCATCGTGATGTTGTATGTTGGCTTGAACGGCATCAACTTCTGTGATGGCGTGGTCTTCCAGTCGAAATTTGGGAGAGGCTCAATGGGCGGCGTCGCCTCTGATGCCGTTGCAGGTACCCCAACCATCTTGGACTCGCCATTGTTGGGTAAGGCCGAGCCAGTTGGGCGTGAATCACTGATCCGTGTGCGGCGCCAGCGGATGGATGCCAACAGGATCGATACACCTAGCACCAGCGCAAGTAAAAACGCCATGCTGGGGCTTGAACGGAAAGGATCCGCAGCAGTTGCTACGGCGTCCACGCGATGTAGGTACGCTATCCGGATGGCTTCGGAAAAGAAGGCAGAGAGGTCGACGGATCGCGGTGCTAGTGAAGCTTATCACGAAGCAGGTGTTATACCAGCTTCGAGACTGGCCCGGCTAGAACACATTTGGAAGGTCGACAGTAGTTGCTCGGGAATCGGGATTGTCCCCAGGCCCATGGACTACGCATCCAGATTTGGAGTGCTAACGACTCAGCGAGCCCGCACCGCATCCAATAGGGTAGCAGCAAGTTGCGAACTGGCGAACCGTCGACTTGGCTACACCAAGGCCAATGCCATGCAACCGCCACTAGGGCCTGCAGCTGCGCGTAAGACGCCCCATCTGTTCTCCCCGCTCAAACCAGGCCGCCTGAGCCGCTCTCAACCGCCAGCTATGACTCACCGAACCTGACCCCCCTTCTGTTCACTCACCATGAGAGACCACTACCATTGGTCATCTCGTGATGGTGATCTGACGGGCTCCGATGGACCTGATCTCGTCTTAGAAGTGCCCAACTAGCCACGCAAAAGTCCCGTAAACAATCACCACCCTGCGACGCACGAGCAAGGTTACCATCCACCATCGCGCGACGCGGTCCCCGTGGGCCGCTGTACTTTTACCGTTGGTCTTGGGGGGTCATGGAGCTGGTTGTATCGGGACGACGTTCAACGAGGAATGCGGATTCCATGCCGTATGCGTCGTGTTAAGCCCAAGCTCAGCCAGATGGCAAAGCTTTGAACAGCCGCTACTGTCATGTCCACAAGGCCTTACGGCACCCGAAGCAGCTCACTTCAACGTGCTCTTGGTATCCTCCAGCAGAGCCGCGCCAAAGGCCTTGACAGCTGCTCGCAAGGTGATTGCCGGGCTGCCCTCCGCCCAGAAGTGATCCGCGCCGGAGACCTCGTGAGCACGGAACTTGGAGTCAGCGGCGCTCTCGAGGCGAGACGCCCAGGCTCGCAGTTTCCGGGCGGGGACAAAGCCGTCGCGGTCGCCGTAGATAGCGAGGGTAGTGTTCTGTATTAGTTCGGTTTCCGCCTCTGCTGTTGCGGCGTGCACTGAGCCAGCCGATGCTGGGGTTTCAAGTTCGGCGGATTCTTTGCTGGCTTTCGCAGAGAGGCGGGTCCATACTTTGCCGGGGAGGTTGGAGAATGTCGGGAGGAGAGACATGGTGGCGAGGTGCGTGACGATGCCCTGCAGCGGTGAGACCAAGAGATACGCAGGGCGGACTGTGATCCGGCCGGGTATGGGGAGCAGGTGCTCAGAGTCGTGCTCCTGGTCAGCAGTGCTCGCAACTCCATCTCCAGATCCCGGCTTCTGCCCACTGCGAGACCGCTTGTGCCTCTTCCTGGTTCTCGCCACAAGTTCTGCCACGCCATGGCGCACCGCCTCCTCGAGATCCACCGATACGGAGCGACGGAACTCGTGGCTCTTGCGGTTATGCTCATCTCCTCCAACACGCACGCCCACGTGGCGGCCAGGGGACTTGGGCGTTAGGTGGTCCACGGCGGCTTGCCTCGCACTGGCCAACACGGTGTTCTGCATCTCGGCCAGATGCTGTGCGCGAAGCCGGGTCTCAGCCGCTGGAGTGTCATACGCCGGGGTAGCAAACAGAGCGGTGATCGTGTCGAGAGGTGGGAGCTGGGAGGTGATCATAGCGCCGTACGAGTAGCCGCCCAACAGTAAGATGGGTGTCACGGCATCTGTCACTGGCGAGCCCGGCGCGTCCGGAGTGGGCGGACGGACGTGGACGGCCGATGCCGCATCCCCAACGATAGCATCCCTGCTGTTCAGCCCACGGGCAGCACTTGCTGGCCGAAAGGGGTCGAGAAAATGCACGTAGTGGAAGACAAAGCCAACGATGGCCATGTAGTCGCCGCGCTCAGCCTTGGCTGTCCATGACGTTCTGCCGGCTGAGCCATGGGCGCCTCTAGCCATCGTGTTAGCGGACAGGCAGCTGATTTGTTTGCACGCAAAGGGGCACGCGAACCTGAAGTTGAAGGTGGTTACGAGAAAGCCCAGGCGCAGCAGGGTACCTGCCACGATGTCGACAATGGGGTCGTCGTAGCAGCCGCCCAGCGGAGCGTAGGGGTGGGCGATGACGGCAGCGTGCTTGAGCCAGGACGACGCATCGACCTCAGGCGACGCGGCCAGAGAGACCGGGTGGTAGACGCGGCAGTCAATGGGCAGCCCGTCGTGCAGACTGGGCACCGTCAGCGTCAGACTCGGTTTCGGGAGCATCGCCAGTGGCCCGTATCCTCGATTGTCGGCCATTTTTGTGCAGCGGCCGTCGGGGTTGGTGGATACGACGCGGTGGGCAGCCGGGTACAGCCAGGGTCAATGCTTCGTCTGCTCTGTTGACACCCTGCCAACTGCCCTGTTCAGTTGTTGATTGTCTCCAACTGCAGCCTGGCTGGGCGGCCAATCCCTGCGCTGCAATCCTGCAAGACTGGCGGCAACGTGTGAGTAAGTCTGTGCCACCCGAGGCATACCCTCGACTGCAACCTCGCCAACGCGAATATGGGTAGTGGGCATCTACGCACGAATGTCTGTGTATAGTGAAAGGCTTCCTTCGATTCGGTGCCATTGCTGACTCGTGGCGTTGCTCAAGTGGACACAGAATCGTCTTCTGAAACTTCCAGACAAGCATGCGACGGGAACTGCCCTGACGCGCGAGACTGGGCTCGGAATTGGGAAACAAGACTCGGCAAAGTTGGCGATGCGACTTCCAGGTTGTTGTTCGGACTGTTTTAGAAACCTGCGTTGTCGTGGATGTACTAGGACCCCGTGTTGAATGTTTCTTCTGTACCGACGGGAGTCATTTCTGGCCAAAAACTGTGGTCTCTTCGCTTTCCTATGCATAGGCGGGATTGGCTAATGGTGGGCTGGCCCGCTGAACCCTGCTGTGAAGAACCTGCCAGGTCCAGAACACAGCAGAGCGCAGAGTACAGCAGGAGGGTCACCAATCACGACGGCGCCCGCGCCTTCCCCACGATTTCCTTTGTGCCTGCCGAGTGTGGGGGCCCCCGCGAGACGCATTTCCTGTTTTGGCTGTCTGGCTGGGGCCACGGGGGCATTTCGTCAGGTGCCCTTTCCCTGCTGGCCTTCCCTCCAGCTTTCTCTGGCGGTTCATCCCCCCTCGAGACTGCAAGACAGTTCCTCGATGCCAAACAACCTTCCTCTGGAATGGACTTGTCTCGCTCAAGTCCTTGTCCGAGTCTCCCAAATCGTTTGTATATCCACCTGACGCAGACCCGATCGGCTGCCCAAAACGCGACGGGATCCACGCCTTCGCTGGCCGTGTTGTCTAATCTTAGCCCATACGACTACGTTCGCAGCATCAACAGGAAGCCGCTGCACGCTAAGCGTTCTATGGAACGACGGCGCATCGCTTCGCACTATCCGACCGCCGCACTCGTCCAGAACGCGTCATGTCCGACTTGCTGGTCCATGCCCCCCGTCACGGATCGCGCACCATCCAGATCAACAATGCCGACTTGACCACCAGACAACCGCAGCTACTGGACCCCGCCAAGCTCAAAAAGAGGAGGAAGTCCAAGAGCCATGGCCCCTCTCCCTTGTCGAGGGTTGTCCAGGCTGCCGGCAGCTTGGTACTGCAGTGGCGAGATGGCTTGTCCGAGACGGAGCGGGAAGATCGGAGACGAGAGGAAGAGCTGAGGCAGATTCTGGCGGCGCGCATGCAAAATGCAAGTATTGCGAGCATTGCGGTTGTGCCTTTTGTGCCTATGCAGCTACTGACACCCCGCGTTTTGCAGGCCACCACGTTGAAAGAGTGGGAATCAGCCGCCACCCAACTTGACCACCTCGAGGGGAACGACGAGTGGAAGCTTGACGATGCGAGCGGCGACTACGAGTACCGCGCAGATCTTCTACAAGCCAAGCTGAAGGACTTGGACACTGCCCGGACGAACTGCGACATCAGCACTATGATGTACCTGATCAGGACCGGGCTGTCGCGTGACGTCGGCGGCATGGGCAACTTGGACCTCTACCGCCACTCGTACGTCGGCACAAAGGTTCTAATCGAGCGTTATGTCGACTCGGCCATCAAAACCATCGAGTCTTTGGTCGAGAAGAGCATCTACCAGACCGAAATGGGACCCCGAGAGCTGCTCGAGGGCATGGTGTACGCCAGGCAAAGCTTCGGAAGAAGCGCGCTGCTCCTCAGCGGCGGCGCTACATTTGGCATGGCGCATATCGGCGTGCTTAAGACGCTGTACGATCAGAACCTCCTTCCGCGCATCATCTCGGGCGCTTCCGCCGGATCCATCGTCTGCTCCGTCGCATGCATCTGCAAGGACGAGGAGGTCCCCACCTTGATCAAGTCCTTCCCGTTCGGCGACCTGGGCGTGTTCGAGGGCGAGAATGAGAGTGTCTCGAGCCATCTCCGCCGCCTCTTGACACAGGGAAGTTGGTCTGACATTTCGCACCTGACGAGGGTGATGCGAGGCTGGCTCGGCGACGTGACGTTTCTAGAGGCGTACAACCGGACGCGCCGGATATGCAACATCTGCGTCTCTTCGTCCTCCATCTACGAGGTCCCACGGCTGCTCAACTACATCACCGCGCCTAACGTGCTGATATGGTCTGCCGTTGCCGCCTCCTGCTCAGTGCCCTTTGTCTTCCAGGGCCACCCGCTGCTGATGAAGCACCCGGCTACCGGTGCCCACGAGCCGTGGATTCCCACGCCGCAGCAGTTCATCGACGGCTCGGTTGACAACGACCTGCCCATGACCCGCCTCGCCGAGATGTTCAACGTCAACCACTTCATCGTTTCACAGGTCAACCCCCACGTCGTGCCATTCCTCGCCAAAGACGACCACCCGACCCCGGGGAAACTGCGCCAGAAGTCGCCCGAGACCACCGGCGGCGAGTGGATCTCCACGCTGGCGTCTATGGCCAAAGAAGAAGCGCTCCACCGGATGCACTTTATGGCCGAGCTCGGCGTCATGCCCAACCTGCTGACCAAGCTGCTCTCGGTGCTCAGCCAGACGTACTCGGGCGACATCACGATCCTGCCCGAGATCGCGACGTCGGACCTCCGGCTCGTGCTAAAAAATCCGACACCCGAGTTCATGCTGCGCAGCTGCCTGATCGGCGAGCGCGCCACCTGGCCCAAGCTGAGCCGCATCCGCGACCGTCTCTCCATCGAGCTCGCCCTCGACCAGGCCGTGCACGCCCTGCGCGCCCGCGTCGTCTTCAGCCGCAGCCAGGTCGACCTCCGCCGGGCGATGGGAGTTTGGAAGCCTGTCGCCTACTACGGCACGGGTAACATCGGTGGCGGCGGCAACGGCAGGGGATCCGGTCCCGCGTCGCCGCACCACGAGCCCGGGCTGTTCCGCGTCGTGCAGCCGCCCGCCTCAGGCGAGGTCACGCCCACGGAGGAGCGGTCGGTCGGCATTGGGCGGCGCAGAGGCTCCGGCGCCAGCATCCAGCTGGTCGTCGCCCGTCACCGGACGCCGTTCCAGGGCGGAAATAACGACGATGACCAGTCGGAGGATGATGACGACGGCGAGCGCCTCGAGCTGAAGCTGCGCCCTCGCAAGGGCAGCGCCGTCGCCAGCAGCAGCGCAGCCAACCGACTTGGTGGTAGCGCGCTCAAGCCGCGGCTTAGGAGGAACGCGAAGAGCCATAGCCATATGCGCGGTGGACCGCCGGTCGAGTTCCACTCGCCTCGGGGTGACGGGACGAGCGAGGCGGTGTCGGGGAGGATCGTGGGGGTGTCAGATGAGGTGCATTTTGATGATAACATTACGGACGGCAGGGGCGAAGGCGCGGCGACTGCGACTGCTGTTGCTGCTTTGGCTTCCGCAGCGCTAGGGTTCGGAGCCGCCGTCTTGCCGCCAGAGGCTGAAGGCGGGGGGTCGCAGGCTTCGGACGGCGGGTTGCAGAGCGACTCGGATCCGTATGCGGGTGGCAGGCATGCTGTTGCGCCCTCGCTGAGGAGGGAGCAGCCGTCGAAGTTGTGACATTCGGAGTTGTGAGGCGTTAAGTGTTGCGCGTCACGGTTTCTTGGACAGGAGAGGGTTGTTTTATGGGTGGTTGTTTTCACATGGGTGTTTGGAAAGAGGTGGCATGGATACATGGTATAAGGAGGTGGTGGCGTTGGGGGTTGGGCTGGGAGGCAGCGCGGATAGCGTCATGGCGTGATATCTGGATCGGGGGGCGGAGCATACGGTACGGGTTGGAAAGAAGGCTGGAAGGGCACTCAGGGTTTGAATGGTCTGGCGGTAGGGTTGGGAGTATATAGCTTGGTTCTTCATCGCTGCATGGCATGCGCAGTAAGTAGCATGTGCTAGAAATAGATGTTCCATAGCGAGTGGGTGTCGTTCGAGCATCCGCACAAACGCAGGTTGGAGAGGATGTTGAGTTCGGATCAACTCGGGTGGAAGCAACCATTGAAAGCAACTGTTGCTGTGAAAATCTCGGGCAATAAACAGCGAGACAGCCCACTGTGAGTTCGGTTGTGGTTACCCGCCCTGCAGCACATCCAGCGGCTCTTCCTGTCTCGGGGTAAACCGCCCCAGCCGTTCATCTTGACTTCCTCGCTGCGGGAACACTACACACTTACTGCTCGCTTGAGCCTGGACGACTAGGACCACAGACATACAGGATTCTGAACAGCCCGACCTCAGAAACTGCAGGCGGGCTTTTTGACAATAAACGCCATCCGCCATGGCCGACAAGCCAGAATCGGGCCCGTCCCAACCCTTTGCCCCGCGCCTCCGAACCGACGTCTACCACTTCATATCCCCAGCCAGATTCAGGGGCTCGCTGCAAGACAAGGTTGTCATTATTACCGGTATGCATTCTCGGAATTCGCAGTCAGGTTCCATTACGCCCACGGCTCGTTGTCCCCTCGCACGATACCTGTAGCTGTCGGCACCGGCAAGGCACAATGTCTTGTTCCTTCGCGTCCCCGGTCACAACCATACATGCACCTGTCCAGATAGTGCGTCACTGATTTCATTCCCGCCCGTCTGCTCAGGTGCAGCCGGGGCGATAGGTCAGGGTCTGGCCGAGTCGTTTGCCGTGGCCGGCGCCAAACTGGTGCTGACGTACAACAACACCCCTCTGCCGCCCGCACTGAGCGAGCGCTGTCTCCAGTTTGGGGCGGCGGCGGTCGAGTTTGTGAGGTGTGATGTTGCGTCACTCGAGGGATGCGAGGCGCTTGTCAAGAAGGTGAGTCCCATGTGCTCAGGCCATGTTGGCTGCCTGGTAAGGTACCGGACGGGGAAGAGGACGGCTTCAAAAGCTCGGTACGAAGCGGGCGTGCTGGATGATATATGGCTGACGGTCACTTGTGAGGTATCAAGACACTCGATCTTCATGGGAAGGTAGACATTGTGGTCAACAATGCCGGCGCCAACGGCCTGGGTCCAGTGCGTGCAGGGCCTCTCCTCCAGTTCTCAATGACACCCAGCACGTACTGACGCTCCTCAGATGCACGCCCAAGACCCGCGCGACTTTATTCACGACATGGCGGTCAACTTCAACGGGCCGTACTATTTGATGCGGCTGCTGATGCCGCACTTCCGGGCCCAGCGCAGCGGGTGCGTGCTCAACATCGCCTCGCGCGCCGGCACCGTCGTCATCCCGTACAGCACCAGCTACTGCGCCAGCAAGGCGGCGCTGATCCACCTGACGGCGTGCACGCAGAAGGAGCTCGATGTCGAGGGGCTCGACGACGTGCACCTGTACTCGCTGCACCCGGGCGGCATCAAGAGCGCCATGACGCTGAAGAGTGCGTGCCCCGTTTCCCTGTTCAAGTTGTATCACAAACACGGGGTTGTACAGACCCTCAACCACCCATCTTCCCTTACCCACCTGCTCTCCACGCACTTACCGGCAGAGCTAGAGGTGAGCCTTCACTGATTGAACACAAACCGAATGCAGAATACTCCCCCACCTCCGTCGCCAACCTCCCGCCGCAAGCCCAGCGCCACTTCACCAACACGCTCGACGCCTACAACGACTCGCCCTACCTCAACGGCATGGTATGCGTGGCGTTGGCGACGGGGCTGGCCAAGCGCGCTCTGCGTGGCCGGTACTTTGACGTCGAGCAGGACCTCGAGGACGTGCTGGCGCAGGAGGCCGCGCTGGCTGCCGACCCGGACCTGTACGTGCTGGGGACAAGGTTCCTGGGCGGGTTGGCGAACTCCGGGGCGCCGCCTGCGGGTGGGGAGGCAGTGGATGGAGGGATGGGAGAGGGGTTCGAGTTTCCTGGTTTCTGAACAGAGAGGAAGAATTCATGTGGGCAATGGCTGGAATGCGATGGCATCAGTTGAACCTAGAGCACCATTGCGTTAGCGAAGAAGTAACCAAAATTGACCATGTTCCCCTATTTAGCTTTTTGCGGGAGCGGGTGACAGACACCAAAAGAAATCGGTACATGTCGTGGCCAATAGTTGGGGTCTTGTTCCAGTCCGCGAACGATGTCGCAGTCAAATCGTTGGCATCAACCATGAGCAGGTAACCAGACAGCCAGATCGCCAGCTTTCTTATCTTCCATGAATAGGCTTGCACAGACAACCTAATCATGACAATTGGTCCCTCGGTATGTTGTTGGCGGAGGTACACTCCAAATGACAAGCACACGAGACCAAGTGGGAAGGGGGGCGGTGCCAGTTGCGCCGCGGGAAATCGATGTACCCGCTTGGCCCCCGTCGGCAAGCGAATGCCCGTTTTTTTCCCGGGCTGTGGTGCACCCATCCCTGTCGACTGATGATCTGAATGATCTGATAAGATGGGCCTGCAGCGCTGGGTTGCACCGCGGTGGGGACAAGGGGGCGTGTCCTCCACTGCGAGCCTTGCCGGTTGGCTCCTGAATACGCGACACGAGAGACATGGGGGGATCCGATGCCGGGGGCGGTGGGACCAGTCCATGTCGTGAGCTTGTAGAATGCAGCCGAGGATCGAATCACACCAGCTTCGGTGGAGGGAAAGGTGGTGAAGAAGGTAAACGCCAAGCAGAAGGCCACTATTCCCACCCCATCGGTAGAGAAGAAGCGGTGGAACGGCTGCCTTCCAAGTTCGGAGCCGTCGCTTCAGTCGCGGCTCGGCGCGGCAGGGTTCAATGTCTGATCATTGAACCATGGCGGGTCGGCCAAGCCGCACACGACTGTTCCTTGTCTACTCTCTCCCCCATGCGCCCCCCCCAAACTGCTAGGCGATGACCGTGTCTGGCTCGTGGAGGTCTTGAACGTCTTGAACGTTCGACTTCGCCGTATGTTTCATGCTCCCAAGGGCCAAAGTGCTGGAACACATTACTCGCGTTCGTTTACCTCTGTTCACCAGCGTTCGTCACCAGCAATCATACTTTAGCTATCTCACCATGGGTTCCATTCCCGAGCCCCAGTCCACGACGCCCTCCGCACGGCAACCATTCAGGGTGCTCATCGCAGGTGGCTCATACGGCGGACTCTCGGCCGCCCTCAACCTCCAAGACCTCTGCCGCGGTCTGCCACCACGGTGCGGTCCGAAGCCAACGACCGAGGACCAGACCAGGGATGAGACCACCGACAGACCGCAGATAGCGGTCGACATCACAATAGTAGACGAGCGAGATGGTTTCTGTCAGATAACCACCCCAACTCCTTCTCAACCACTTCCGCTGACCGGGGATAGACCACTTGATCGGCTCGCCCCTGGCGCTGGCGTCCGAGGAGTACACCGAGAAATGCTGGGTGCGGTACGACGACATCCCCGCGCTGCGGCGGGCGCCCAACAACATCCGCGTGCTGCACGGCACGGTGCGGGCCGTCGATCTGGAGCGCAAGGTGGCGACCTACGTTCAGCGTGGCACTGGCACCGAGGAACAGGAGCTGCCGTACGACTACTTCGTCGCTGCGGCCGGCTTGCGGAGGGCGTGGCCGGTCGTGCCGCAGTCGCTGCGCAAGAAGCAGTACCTCTTCGAGGCGGGCGACCATATCCGCGCCGCGACGGCCGCGAGGCATGGGGTGGTGGTCGTCGGTGGTGGCAAGTGCGCCCCCTTCATTGGCACCAGGCCAGTGCTTGGGCCTTTTCGGAAGACATTGGCTGACTGGAGATGTTCCAGGCGCTGTCGGCATCGAAATGGCCGCTGAACTGAAGCTGGTGCAACCACAGCTCACAGTCACGCTCGTCCACTCCCGTGACAAGCTGCTCTCGTCCGAGCCGCTGCCGGATGAGCTGAAGGACCGCAGCCTGGAGCTGCTGCGCGAGGCCGGCGTCGACGTACTCATGTCCCACCGCGTTGACCGCACGGACGAGGTTACCGATGATGGAAACAACAAGTGCCTGCGCGTGCACTTCACTAACGGCCACAGCATGCTGGCCGACCAGGTCTCGCTGGCCGTGTCCAGGAGCGTGCCCTCGACCAGCTTCTTGCCGGGCGGTGTGTTGGACGAGGAGGGATATGTGAAGACCGAGGCCAAGTATGTGTTTTTATTTCCTCTCTTTCTACCTTGAGTCCACGCCGGACTAACCTTGTAACCCGCAGCCTCGGCTTCGCCCCCTCCCACTTCGCCGTCGGCGACCTCGTCCGCTGGTCCGGCATCAAGCGCTGCGGCGCCGCCATGCACATGGGCTATTTCGCTGCCAACAACGTGCACCAGCTGATGCGCCAGGAGCAAGGTGAGACGGAGCCGCCCAAGTTCCTTCAGTTGGACCCAATCCCGCCCATGATTGGCCTTGCAGTGGGCAAGAAGGCTGTGTCGTACTGGCCTGGGGGTGGCGTGACGGCGGGCGAAGACGTCATGAAATTGTTCTTTGGGGACGATCTTGGCTTTACGAGTAAGCCTTCCATTTTTTATGAATCGTGGTGCTGGTGTGCTTTGCTGATGAGTGTTTTAGTTTGCTGGAATCATCTCGGACTTGGGGAGGAGAAGGCAGCTTGATGTTTCTCCTCCTTTGCGTTGTTGCTTTGCGTTGTGGAGGGGATCAACAACAGGACGCAGCAGTGCCTAAATCTTGGGGGGGGAAGGCCTAATCTTGTAAGGGACCATCAATAGTCAATGAAAATTCTATTGTTGTCGTTTCCAGCGTTTACTTGACATCAGGAGTTGAAACACTCCAGGTGAAGTGTCTAACATACGCAAGTTATCCTCCACGCCCCTGAACCCCTGATACAACCACCACCAAGCCAAACTTCCCTTACAACTTCGGCACCAGCCCAACCCCCGTCCCACCCATGACCTTCTCGTTATCATCCAGCGGACACAGCTGGAAGAAGCGCTCGCGCGAGCAGCGCACGAGGGCGGAGCGCTTGTGCGGCAGGTCGATGAACTTGTCGAGGCCGAAGCCGTGGATCAGGTCGTACATGAGGACGGCGCTGTTGGTGTATTTTGGCTCGCCGACGACGCTCGCCGTGCGCGGGTCGTCTAGGAACAGGTAGTGCATCAGGCTCGACCACCAGGCGCTGACGCGGTGCGGGCCGCGGAACCGCACGTCGCCCACCAGGCTGTGCCGGCCCCGGTCGTAGTCGTCGGCGGTGTAGTAGGCGCCGATGCGGTCTTCCTACGGGTGGTACATCCTTTGTGAGCTTCCTGTCTTCAACCTAAACAACAAAAAATGGGGAGGAAAGAAAAAGCGCACCTTGGCCCAGTACACCTCAAAGTACGCAAAATACGTCTCATCAAACCGTGCCAGCACAGCCATCTGGTGCGGATCCTCGTGCGCGCGGCGCAGGTACTCGCGGTGCTGCTCGCGCGAGCCGGTCTCGTTCCAGCCCTGCGACACGCGCGGGTCGTTCTGCCAGGCGTGGAACAGCTCCAGGTGCGTCGCGTCGGTGTAGTCGAGCGCGACCATGCTGAAGGTCTCGCGCAGGTGCGGGATGTACCGGCTGTAGACGACCGACCCCGGCTGGGACTTGGCCCGCCGCCGCGGATGCCAGCACAGCGCGCTCGCGCCGCCGTCGTTGGTCATGACGTGTGCGGAGGGCGGGAGCGGGTACGAGGCGAGGTCGGTGTTGTTTGGGTGTTGCTCGGGCGCCCAGACGGGGCGCGGGCCGAAGGGCGAGCCGGCGCCTTGCCAGAAGGCGCCGCGCAGGACGAGCAGCTCATGTGCGGGTTGGGGATTGGTGTCCTTGCTTGCGGGAGACGGATGGTCGATGGCGAGCCCAACCGTTTTGAGCTGTCGAAGTAGCCTGTCTGCGCCTGGGCCTTGAGCGTCGAGGCGAAAGGCTTCTTCGCCAGGGCGGATGGTAAAGACGGCGTATGCGATGAGCCAGAGCTGCCCGATGGACGGAGGTTCCGCGCCCAGCCACCGCACTGTTACCGCAGGGTTTCGTCGCGCCCTTCCCCACGGTGTGTTGTCCGAATCTTTGGGCCGGTCGCTCGACCTGAGCTCTTGCGGCTCGGAAAAGGATACGGCATCGCTGTGAAGGGGCTTGGGTAGTGGCTTGCTGCCAGGCTCAGGTTTACTCGGGCTGAGGTGGTAATAGCCAACGTCTGAGTTGGCCTTCCGTACCAGGTAGGCTGTTTGGTACGGGTGTGGCAGCTTCAGGATGGGCTCTGAAGAGGCAGCGTAGGTGGCAAACTGCCGTGATGGTGTCGACGACGATGTCATGTTGGCTATGGGCGGTGGTGATGTAACAGACGGCACGAGGATGGCAGACTGGACTTTGTGCACGGTGGACTTCGAGAGTCCCCATGCGCCTCACGTACTAGTATGCATCAATGCCGACTCCCAGCGCCGACACTCCTGTGATCTGACCCACCCACCGCCTCGTCTCTCGCGCCGAATGCACTCACATGGTTTGCCATTGCTTGGCGAGACGGGGAAGCTGGCGTTTTGGCTCCATGCTCAACCGCGCAAACCTGTTTGCAGTCACGACTCCGGAGGAGCAACCAATGAGATGGGAGTTCAGGGGGGTGCGATGGCGTGCTGCGTTCGGATCTGATAACTTTACTCGGACGCTAAGGAGCGGATCAGATAAATTTGCACGGAACCCCTGGCCACCTTGGCACCCGACTTCGGAGCTCCACTGCCCGGGGCCGGCCAGCAGCTCTCGAAGTGTCTGCATGTGGCTCAGTGTCTGCTTGGTACGTCCACGGGTAAGCTTTCATATGTTGATCATGCTGCGCGGTTCTGGCTTCCTGCCTGTGGCTGAAGTAGTTACATGTATCAGCGAACAGGTGGGAGGTTTGAGAAAGATACACCCCAACTCATACATCGCCTGGCCCCGTCTGAGCAACGGGGTGCGGACAAGCCATGGTCTTCGGGTCGCGGTGGGACTGGAGACTTGGCATGAATCATTTTATTAGATTCTGACCCGAGAGTACCGCTCAACGACAAAGTCCTCTGCGGCATTTTTACGAGAACAAGGATGTACCGTCACATCACCCCATGGCATCAACTTATCAGATGGCCAAGGGGGGGGAGAGGGGGGGGGGGGGGACCTGCAGCTCAGCTAACTTTCTGCTCGCGGAAATTCCGAGCAGAAAACGAATTGGAAGAAGTTTCTGTTGCCGATCCGCTTACCTTCCTTACGTTGGTTGGGTCGAGCGAGCGGAGTGTCAGAGCGAGGCTACGGAGGCCCCGTCCACGTCATTTTCTCCCATCCCGGGGACAGCGGTGCTGACCTCACAGACCAGGATCCCTCGGGTGGAAGTCCAGGGCCAGGCATGTGGGGACAATGGAATGAATGCCTCTGGTTTGCATTCGATCTTATCAGATTCGATCAGACGCTCCGGGGTGCCCCGTTTGGCCGAGACTCATGGCATGTTTTCCTAGCTTTTCCACTTCGAGTTTGACCAGGAGTGTTTATCCTGGTTGCAAGCCACTCTCGAAACCTGGCCTTCATCCATGACCATCCAGCTCAACCAGACCCATCGACATCTATTCTACCCTTATTCGTCAGATAGAATCAATAATAGGCGGGAAGCTGGGAGTGGCAGTCATGTCGACACACAGTACTGTTCTGGAGCACGTTCCGGACAGCTTCATCCTTCCCCAGACACAACGACCATCGCTACTGTTCGGGCCAACTGACCCGCCCTTGGTTGACCTCACGCTCGGAGACCTGCTCAACCTGCAGTGTCTGCACCACGGGACCCGGGAGGGTCTTGTCATCCCCTGGACAGGCGCGCGATGGACGTACAACGAGCTCAACCAACAAAGCCGACTACTGGCGGCCGCCATGTTGCAAATGGGCATCGGCGTGGGCGACAGGGTAGGCATCATGGCCGGCAACTGTGAGCAGTACGCCGCCGTCTTCTTCGCCGCCACAAGAATTGGAGCCATTCTGGTGATCCTCAACAACACGTACACTCCGACTGAGGCGCAGTACGGTTTGGACTTCTCTGGTATGTCCGGTGAGCGCTCGGCTCAGAGAACAAGCTTGCTTACCAGGATTTTGATTTCAGACTGCAAGGTGTTCTTCACCACCAAGACAATAGGGCGGCTGGATCAACGCCCACTTCTCACCCAACTGGCAGCCCGGGCTACGGGGCCAAAGGTGGTCATTCTTCGGGGCGACGCGGACGGGTACACAACGTACGGTGATCTGCTTGCCCATGGCGCGCGTGTAGATCCCGAGCGCCTCCAGCAGGCCGAGCACCGCGTGCTGCCACACCTGGTGTGCAATCTCCAATTCACCAGCGGCACAACGGGCCTGCCCAAGGCCGCCATGCTCACGCATCAGTACTTGCTCCCTCTTTGTTTTTGCAGTCCTGGTACATCTGACTGATATCGTGTTGTTCACCAGCAACATCGTCAACAACGCACGCTTCATCGGCGACCGGCTGCGTCTGACCCCCGCCGACACGCTGTGCTGCCCTCCGCCCCTCTTTCACTGCTTCGGCCTGGTACTGGGCCTGCTCACGGTGCTGACGCACGGCGCGCGCGCCGTCTACCCGGCCGAGGTCTTCGACGCCCACGCAACGCTGCGTGCCCTGACCGCCGAGCGTTGCACCGCGCTGCACGGCGTGCCGGCCATGTTTGATAGCCTGCTCGCGCTGCTGCCGCCCGAGGACAGCGACAAGAAAAGCCCGAGGTTTTGTCTGCGCACGGGCATCGTGGCGGGCGCGCCGGTGCCGCGCGCGCTGATGGAGAGGATGGTGCGGCGGCTGGGCATGGCCGAGTTCACGTCGAGCTACGGGCTGACGGAGGCGTCGCCGACATGCTTCAATGCCTTCACCGACGACGACATCGACACGCGGCTGGCGACGGTGGGGACGCTGATGCCGCATGCTATGGCCAAGATCGTGGACCGGGAAGGCAACGTTGTTCCCGTCGGCCAGAGGGGCGAGCTGTGCATCGGCGGGTACCAGCTGCAGGCAGGCTATTGGAACAACTCGGAGAAGACGGGTGAGGTTATGGTGCGGGATGAGAGGGGTGTGCTCTGGCTGCACACGGGCGACGAGGCGGTGTTTGATGAGCGCGGGTACTGTTCTATCACCGGCAGGTTCAAGGACATTATCATTCGCGGCGGGGAGAACATCTACCCGCTGGAGATTGAGGAGCGGCTGCTGGCGCATCCCGCAGTAGCGACGGCAGTGGTGGTAGGGCTAAAGGATGCGCACTACGGCGAAGTGGTGGGAGCGTTCTTGAGCGTTGACGCCGGCCGTGAGCGACAGCAGCAGCGTCCAGACGCGGAGGAGGTCCGTGACTGGGTCCGACGGAATCTGGGCAAGCACAAGGCGCCCGCCCACGTATTCTGGCTCGGCCATGACGGGGTGCCTGAGGCGGTTCCCTTGACGGGGAGCGGCAAGGTGCGCAAATTCGAGATGGCGCAGCTGGGGAACAGGTTGCTGGAGTCCGCTCTGGCGAGGGCAAAGCTCTAGGACAACCCATACTCCGCGGGGATGTCGTTTGACGTTAAATGGAAAGTGAGGTCGTTGGAGGCGGTGGACGATTTGCACCGAGTAGAGCTGGAGACACGAGTCTAGTTCGGCACTGTCGTATTCATTAGGGGCAACTATTCAAACTTCCTGCAAGTGATCTTGCGGAGGTTTGTAGGAAGCGAAGAGTTGTCCCAGAGTCACTCTATTCAGCGACTTGAAGAGAGGACCTTAGAAGTTGCACAGGATGTTCCTGAATCTTTGTTGCACAATGGCTTTTGGAAACGTAAACTGCTTGCAATTTTCATGGCAGTTGGTATGGAGAATAGGTAGCCATTGGTTGGTATGACGCGACGAAAGAGGAGAAACTGAGTTGGAGACAGAAGGGAGGCCTGAGGAAGTGGAAAGGGGTAGAAGACAACTGTGATGTCAATATTCTCGACCCCCTTGAATTGCTGTTTTGCGTCAATTTCACCAAATCGGTCGACTGGTGTAGTGGTTATCACGTCTCGTTCACAAGTTGAACACAGCTGGAGTTATTCCACCGAGAAGGTGCCAGGTTCGATCCCTGGGTCGATCATCTCTTTTGCTCCTCCTCGCCTCCATGCAGTCTTGGAGAGTGATCCGTCTTCGATCTGGCGTTGTTGAGGATTGTCCAGTCACTGATTGTTGCAGTATCACAAGCCATGTAGTAATTTCCACCGATGTCTTATTTTACTCTGGAGATGCAAAGGCTCATTCATACAGCAGACTTCCAGCTCCGTTGACTTACACCAATGCCCACACCAGCTACACCCACTCGCTCCACCGCGCGCCGTCCCGATACACCAGCCCGTCCGTCTCAAACTGGGGTCCCTCGGCATCCAGGATGTAGCCAAGTTCGCAGCGGCTATACCTGACCTTTTCCTGCTGCTGCTCGTAGAAGACGTCGAAGCGGCTGCTCAGCGCGTCGCGCAGGTTGTGCACGTCACCCTCCGGGTGGAGTGCGTGCCAGGGGCGCACGCACGACGGGCCCTTGCAAGACTTGAGCACGAACAGTAGCGCGTCGAGCCGGGCGAGGACCTTGGCAAAGTCCACGCCCAGCAGCGTAGCCGGTGGCGTGGCGCTGCTGTGGAGCAGGTTGTCGAGCTGGTAGGGATCCGTCTGCAGAAGTCAACTTAGTCAGACATACCTCGTTTGTAAAGACTCAACAGACAGACAGGAACGGAGGAGGGTGGTGTACCTTTAGATCGTACAGCTCGTGCTCGTTGTTGCACCACACCGAGTAGTACAGGTTGTACTCTTCCCCAATCACCCGCAGCGCCTTGTACGTGTTGTTCAGCGTCAACCGGCCCTCGTCATCGCGGAACAGCTTGCCCTCAGACGCCGCAAACCCCCAAAACTCGACCGTGACATGCTCATGCCGTCTCTTGACCGCCTCACCCAGCTCCCCCTTGCGGAGTGGGATCGCCTCGCCGTCAAAATCCGCCCTGGCCGGCGCGCCCGCCAACTTCAAGATAGTCGGCGCCAGATCCACATGCGCCGTCACCACCTCAGCCACCTCGCCCCGGGGCACGCCGGGTCCACGCACAATCAGCGGCACGTTGATGTCCTCCTCAAAGCCGCACTCCTTGCCGGGCTGCAGCCGGTGCTGGCCGATGTGGTAGCCGTTGTCGGTCGTGTAGAAGACGTACGTGCTGTCGAGCAGGCCCAGCGCCTCCAGCCGCTTGACCACGCCCTCCACCAGCTCGTCCACCGACTGCAGCGTGCGCAGCCGCTGCCGGTAGAAGTGGTCGTTGAACGCCACGTTCTCGTCCGACTGCTGGTGCAGCCTGCGCACCCAGTTGGCGCCCGTCGCGCGGTCTGGGTTGAAGTTGGGCGTGCGGGGGACTTGGACGTCCGGAAAGAGGTGCGCGTGCCGCGCGGCGGGGATGGGCGGCGTGAAAACGGCTGCCTTTTCAATGTCATCCGGGCTGTCGGGAGCGCGGCCGTTAGGCAGGTTGATTTTCACGTTGCTGTGCGGCGCGACTGGCGCAATGCCCAGGAAGAAGGGACGGTCGCCCCGCGCCGCGTCGTCCAGGAAGCCGAGCGCCTTCTGCGCGAGCACGTCGACTGAGTGCTGGCCTTCGTAGCTGACGGGCGCGTCCTGGTTGCGCTGGAAACTGGCGTTCAGGTACATGTACGTGTACGGGTCCAGGAGGAAGTCGGACGCGTTCCACCCGGCCGCGAAGGGGGCGGCGTAGTTCTCCACCGTGTGCGCGTTGAACAGCTTGCCCGTGTAGTACGTGTCGTAGCCAGCCTCTTGCAGCCAGAGCGGCAGGTAGGCCGAGTTAAGCCCCTGGCTGACAAACTTGGGGTAACCGCCTGCTCCGACAGTCAGATGTGTGCTAAAAGATGCGCAGTGAAGGGTCCCTCACATACCGTAAGGCGGGTTTACATCCGTCACGTTGGTGTTATGTGCCAGCTTGCCTGTCCACAGCGAGACTCGGGACGGGCAGCAGATGGCTGTTGTGCAGTAATGCCGCTTGTAGAACGTTCCCTGATCCGTCAGGTGCTTTTTGACCAAGGGCAAGTAGTCCAGAGACTGCATGTGCAAGTCCTGGTCGTCAGTCAGCACAAACACAATGTTTGGCTTCTTGCCCTGAGTGCCGCCAGCCCAGGCATGGCTCAGACGGTCGGGCCCCAGGCCGGCAAGTGGTCTCTGTTCATGAGTTTGAGCAATGACACCGGAGAGCTGCAGAGAATGCAGCGCTGCTGCCAAGAGCGGCCCTGCAAGTCTCATGTTGATATCAATTCCAAGGGCCAGGTTTGTCCAGGGGCAGGGTCTGGTGATCACGGGGAACTCCAAAACCTTATGTAAAACGCATATGATGCGAGCAAGCGAGAAACCGCAAATCCTTCTCAGTTTGTGGTGTACGTGAAGCACGATATACTGCGTTGACAGAAGGGAGCGTGGTGAGGTACGGATATAGAGGTGCATCGGCTGCACCTCCTGTGGGGCTTATGTCCGCTCACGCCATCGCAACCTACGATGGCGGCAATGGGGGTGCCCGCCGAACAGGACGGCCCCTTGGTGACGCTAACGTGATTGCACCTAGCGACAAGACACAACACAAAATCACTCACTGCGTGAAGATGGGACGTCGGCCGAGACGGAGCAGCAATTCCAATTCGCGTTGTATAGAGGTGAGTGGTTGGGAGTGACGGCCAACCGACATGATCCACTGCAGTGGACATACCAGCCCCTGCGTCTCGTCCATGTCCAGCTCTCGCCCAGCTTATTAGCCACAGCAACGAGGAGGCGTACATCCATGCTTGCTTCTACACCTGTATGCCCGCCTGACGAATGCGTTAGAAACGTCCAGCATCATTCATTCCTCCTATCATCCCAACAACGGTGTCTGCTCATCAATCATGACCCGTCGCCTGGCCCGCTGTGTTGCCATGTAAGCCTCGCCTGCGTACCTGCACCGCGAACGGATTGCCGGTCCATACCGATAGAATACAAACGGGAAGGGAAGGCAGATCAAACTCAAGCCGGCAGGAATCGTCAGACTCCACCACACGCCCATGGAAGCAAACATGCTGCGAACAAAAAGTGGAAACACGGCGCCCCAAACGGCTCGCCCACAGATGCAC
Organism: Chaetomiaceae sp. R4402; assembly: GCA_023628555.1. Taxonomy (NCBI): domain Eukaryota; kingdom Fungi; phylum Ascomycota; class Sordariomycetes; order Sordariales; family Chaetomiaceae; species Chaetomiaceae sp. R4402. The sequence goes on along the minus strand of JAMAKO010000031.1, from coordinate 206,145 downwards.
ACGGTTAGCGCAGACGCGGCGTAGATGGTGTAGGCGTCGACCAGGTAGTTGGTCGAGCCGATGGTAACCAAGACAATGCCGAAGCCAAAGGGAACACCCGAGGCCATGTTGAGGAGCCAGTGGACCTCCGGTCTAGCCGTCCAGGCGCACCAGAGCAGGCCGATCACAATGCAAACGCCTCCAACGCAGCATGCCGGCAGGCGTGTTTCGGGCGGTGGCGCATCCCCCTCCAGCCGCTCGAGCGCGCGGACGTACCGACCGTTGTCCCAGAGGGCAAACAACACCGAGAGCAACATGCCGACCACAACTCCCAAGAACGAGAAGCCGCTCTGCTCCTTGGGCCAGCCCAAAATGTCGGTGTAAACCAACGGCAGCGCCGCAAACATAAAATACAACGTGCCAAACACGACGGCCTGGTACAGCGCGAGCAGGCTGATGATGGGCTCGTTGGCCGCCAGCACGAAAGGTCTCGACAAGGTGGTGGCAAAAGACGGGCGCTGTGCACCGCCCTTTCTGCCCCCAGTAGCAGCCCGAGCAGTAGCAGCCATAGCCGAGACGTAAAACCGCCCCGTCATCTCCGTCAGCCGGCTCGCGCGCCTCTCCAGCAGATACGGGGCGTACGTCTCGGGCAGCGCCAGCGCGGCGACAGCCAGCGCCGTCGCGGACAGCAGCGCCATCAGGGCCATGGACCAGCGCCAGCCCCAGACGCCCGACACGTAGGTGCCGACGACGGGGCCCAGCACCGGCGCGAACAGCGGCACCAGCGCGTAGACGGTGATGGCGAGGCCGCGCTGCCGCGGCGGGAAGATGTCGGCGATGACGGCGCCCGAGTTGGTCAGCGTGGCCGCGCCAAAGGCGCCAGAGAGCAGGCGCAGAACTAGTAGGATGGGGAGGGTTGGACTGAAGCACGCCGCACTGTTCAGGGCGACGTGCGTGGCGGTTGTGCTGAGGAGGATGATCTGCCGTCCGAACCGCTCTGCTCACCAGGACAACGGGTCAGTCGGGTGTTGACTGTTATGGTGCATGTAAACTTCTTGGTACTGAGATTGAGATTGGGGTCACGACGAACCTGAACACGGCGCCCAAAGCAATGGACCAAGCACAAAACCCAGCAGAAACAGACTGAGGCCGAGAGTGGCGGACTCGGGGCTGACGTCCAAATCCAGGGCGATGTCCCGGATGCTGCCTGTGAAGGCGCTGGATATGAACGCCACAGAGAAGGTGACGTATCCCGCCGCAATGCACAATATCCAGCGCAGCCACGAGGGAAGGCCCATGGGGTCTCTCGAGTCATTCTCGAGGAACATGACCATGTAAGGCTGCGCGTGCGTGCCGCTGCCGGCGTAGTCGTGCTCCAACATCTGTGATGTGACAACGTCTCGGACCGTTAACATCGCAAACCACGGTATGTGGTTCCGTATGAGATGGTCTGTGTACGCCATTTTGTGCTCACTCGAGTGGCTGTGGCTTTCTGCGAGAGGCTGGTACAGAAATGAGAGATGTTCCGCTGTTAGTCTCTTGGAACCAAAAGACTTGTTTTGGTGTCCGGCTGTAGACAGAACGGTGTCCGGTGAGCGAAAACATGGGAGAAGAAAAGCATGTGAATACTTTATTTTACCCCCGTATCACAACTAGGTACATTAGGTCCGTCCCAAGCCGCCTTTATCACGATCAACCTGTGCCTCGGCCCGTTTCTCTCCGGGGTTGCGTGCCCATGTGCAGTCACCAACATACCCACCTAAACATACATGCCAGCCGGGGCTCATCGGCCGCATACATGTATGCAGCGTTCCAGGCGGCCGAGCACTCGGTGCATTTCTGCCATTTACCTTCGCCCACACGGCTTGTCTCTCCGAGCTCCACAGCAATGGGCTTCCGAGGGGACCGCACACCACTTCTGAAGACAATGGATCTAGCATTCTTGTTCAACATGGCGGTAGCTTTCAACCGATAAGGTTGCCACTTGAAGGCTTGGCTCTATGCTACCCATGTGCTGCAAAACCAAGGGTTCCACTATTTACTGCGTAGGTACTTTGCACGGTGAAGTTGTAACCTGTCTGTAAAGGCGCAATGAAGATTGGATTTAGGGGGGAGCGAAGATTTCAAATATAATTAGATACCTAAGTTTGGTACGCACTATACGTGGCTGGCTGAATCGCCATGTACCTCACGATTGTTAGACTTACACGCAGGGTTGACCCCGTATGCGTGAGCGGTTGCGTTACGTACCTCAGGTACGCAAGCCACCTCCAACCCCACCTCAGACATCTTCTATGGACCTGACGAGGAGGTCCCCCAAACCGCAAAGCATCTCCCAGACGCAGCATCCAGGGCATCTAGTCTAGCTCCACTCCAGCAAAGCAGGGCCATACACGGTTGCATCGGCGACATCCTGCGCCGTGATGAGCTCGGGCCCGTTCTTCACGATCGCCATCAGGACCAGCCCGTGCATGACGTTGTGGGTGTACGGCATGTCGGCCACAACCTCGGTGGACGCGACACAGGCACCACGCGCACCAGCCGACGCCACCACGGACTGGCCATCCCGCTGCCTCGTCATGCTGCGGTGGTGCGGGACGACGCCGGCACAATGCGACGTCCGGCGGACCTCGAACGAGACCACAGTGGGCACCAGCGCGCCGTTGACGAAGGCCACGCGTTGGGTGGCCGGGTCGAGCGGGCCCGGGGCCACCAGGGTGACGTTGCCGGGGCGGGTCGCGTCGCCGATGGAGACGGCGGTGATGGTCAGGGGCGGCAGCAGGCGTAGCGGGATGGCGGCCATGTTGGGGCAGCTGCCGGGCACGATCCAGTGCTGCATCCAGCCGAGGGCGAACTCGCGCGTCGACGTGGTCAGGAACGGCTCCGCACTGGGCGGCAGCCGGCGCAGGCTGCGGAACCAGCCCGACTGCTGGCCCTCCTGGCCCAGCGCCTGCGCCAGCACGTACACGATCGACTGCGCGTCCCGGCCCAGGTGCGCCGCCGTCCGCTGCTGTATGTTGGCCAGCAGGCCAATGTACATGTCGGTCAGCGTCTGCGCAAAGTCGACCGCCTCGCCAAAGGTCGACACGGGGAACTCGTAGCTGCACGGGTACATGTGCGAGCCGTTGGTGAAGTAGCGCACCGCGTCGTTGGCGTTGTACGCGTGCATCTGCTCTTGCTGTGTGGCTCGCCGACGAGTCAGTGTCTGGTTACGTGTATGCCATCCATTTGGCTTGGTCTTGGGATCGGATCAGAACGTACCGCCTGGATGGTCTCCAGCGTATTCAAAACATAATCCCGTGTTGACGGGTCGAGCTCGTAGCCGGCCACCCTGTTGGTAATGTTGGCGATGAGCTGCGTGAAAAAGGCTACCTCCATAAACTCATTGAACGCCTGCAGCTTCCAGCTCGTCAACGAGTCGTCGTCGAACCGGGGCGCCAGGGGTGCGTTGGTGAAGTTGCCCCCTGCCCGGGTGAACAGCTCTTCCAGGGCCGTCTCGTTGGGGAACGGGAATCCATTCGCAAGGGGGAAGTTGAAGCGTTCTGCCCGAGCCCCTTGGTTGCCGGCAAGAAGGATGCCCACCGCCGTCAAGAACGGACCCAGAACTGGAGTAAAGCGCATGGTGAGTACCTAGTAGCTAGAGGTAGGTAGGTAGTTGGGCGGACACTGGAACCAAGGCGTGGCCGCATGCACGTAGACCACAACGCAGTTTCGGGTGCAGGCACTGAATGGCTGCTCATTCGCTTTTCCTTCCAGCATTCCCATGATCCAGACACTCTACAAAGATTCCATCCACGGCATTCGGAAGAAGTGCAGCCGGTGTTCGGGTGTTCGCATAGGGACCACGTAACGAAGCAGGCCTTGCTTCGGAGTCATACTATTAAGTTCTTCAGACATGATTCATCTAAGGAGGGAAACGATAGATTGCTCGGAATTTGGTGGTTGACGTAACGGTCCGAACACAGGCACCTTACACGTGTAGGCCGGCGTCTGGTATCCTACCGCACCCGACACGGAAACCCGCCGAAGATCTGCGCATTGCAGCCGAAGTCTGCGCTAGACAGATGGGCATTTTAGAAGGGCTTGAGAGACCGCTCCTCCCCGCTCCCAGATCAGCAGTTTTCGGCTACGCCACGCGCACAGCTTATACGCACGCACCCACACCCGACCGTCTGCCCCACCAGATCGTGGCTGAGACAACTGACAAGATGGTTTGGACAGAAGCAGACTCCGAAGGGACGTGGACCGACGAATTCGACGGCGCCGAGAGAGTCTTTTACGACATGTCTCAGGCCTTCAAGGGGCGGCACCACAGGGAACACGGCTCCGTCTACGCCTTCTGCCGCATCCGCTGCACCCTGCCTCCGACCAGTACTGGACTGGGCGCGCTGGGTGAGAAGCTCAGGCAGGCGTGGACCAGGCTGCGCTTTGATTATCCCGCCCTGACCGTGTTTGAGGCCGGCGGCAAGAAAACGTACCTCGCAGCCACTGCCACCAACATCGAGACGTGGGTCAACGACACCTTCTGGGTCGACAACGCGGCCGGGTCAGCGCCCCAGGTTGCGGCCGGCTTGCACCTCCGGAGACTTCCTTGTCTAGTTTTTGTGCCGCAATCCTCCGAGGTACTTCTCCACAGCTCGCACTGGCGCCTCGATGCTCTGGGCGCCTGCATGGTGCTGGACCGGCTGCTCAGCATTCTGGCTGAGCTCGCCGGCAGTACCACCCCGGGATCCCTGGAGGCGCCTCGCTGGGAAGAGGAGCCCGAGCATCTCCCGCCGAGCCTGGAGGATGCGTATGAATGCGCCAGCGTGCCGACCCCAATCACCGAGGCCAAAGCCGAAGAGATACGCCGGCGAAACTTTGAGACGGCGTATCCGACCGCCGGCATGCCCCACCGAGGCGACCAAACCACCCCTCCGGCACTGTCTCGGTGCCGGACGCTGGCGTTAGGCAAGCATCCTTCCGAACAACTGATTCGGGCTTGCAAAGTGCGCGGCTTCTCCGTCACGGCCGCCGTCCACGCGGCCTGTGCCGCCTCGGTGTTTGACTGTTGCGCGGCCGCCGATGGCGAGGAGAGCTGCCACAGCAGCTACAGCACCATCGTCTCGGTCAACCTGCGCCCCTTCCTGCCCCCCGCGGGGAAAGGAGGAAGAGGAGAACCCGACAGTCGCTACGCGTGCGGCACCTACGTCACCGGCATCACGCACACGCTGCGGCGGGGCGACGGCTTCGTGGCGTGGTGCCGGCAGCTAACGCGCGGCTACCGCGGGGACTGGGATCCGCCGGCGTACCTGGATGCTCTCCGGTCCATCTACCGAGTCCACGGCGAGGCCTTGGCCGGCTTGGCCGGGGGCACATCCCCGCCTCGGCCGCCGGCGAGCAACGTGACGGTCAGCAGCCTCGGGGTGCTGGACGACAGGTACTTGCGCGCCGACTACGGTGATGGCGCCGTGCAAGTGGATGCCTTCCACCTGGGCAGCGCCATCATGGGCCGGCAGCCGACCCTGTACGTTTGGACCTTTCGGGGCTGCTTGACCTTGTCGGTGGATTACAATGAGGCGTACTACTCTGCGTTCCAGATCGCTGCGTTATTGGACAGTATCGTGACCTGTCTTAGTCAGGAGTTGGAGGTCGACATGAGCGCTGCCAGCGAGTGATGGTGACAAAAGTTACGTGTCGGTAGATACATGAAAGGAAAGGGTATCCCAGGCGAGACGCAAAGCATTGTTCTTGCCGCTTGCGAAACTATTCCTATCTCCTAGGTAGATAGCATACGTGACCAAACGCCGACTGGATGCCCCAGATTCCTCCGAACTTCAGCTGCAGGTTCGGTTTGTTGTGCATGAAGCAAGAACATACCGACCAGTCAGCTGCGATCATCAAGTTTAGTCCACATCAAACGGAAGGTTGATGCGAGGGTGGATGAGGTGAATGGGACCTGGGCAGGAATGAGGCGGATGACATGGCTTGGGACTCCCTGGTGTACATACATGCCCTGAATACACCGAGCGAGCTTCTCAGGACGTCAGAAATGGTTCGATGTCGCGGCTGTGAGTCAACGGCATTGTGATTGCTACCAACACCCAACATGGCCAACCAACAGTTCACCGCCGGCTACACGTACGAGGAAGACGATGGCATGCTTCAACTGAGGAGCTCCATTGACGACTTGTTCGAGAAGCCCAACATACAGAATCTCGTCCTTACTCTACCGGGTGGTGACAGTCCCCAGCCAAGCGCCCGAGGCACACCCACGTCTCGCTCAGAGGACGGCAGTGCCGACGCGGTGGTGCCGCCCCCCGAGAACGAGCCAGAGACACGATATGTCACGGGCCTCAAGCTGGCGGGCCTGATCACGGGCATGACGGTCGCAATCTTCATGTTCTACCTGGACAACTCCATCATCAGCACCGCCACGCCCGTCATCACCGCCGACCTGCACGAGACGGCCGACATTGGCTGGTATGCCGGGGCTTACACGCTCGTGTCGTGAGTCTGCCCATACCGTACCATCTACATGCCTGACACCAGCGGCGCGAGGCTTGTGGTCTAGTTGTTGATAAACTCTGTGTTGTGCAGTGGCACCTTGCAGCCGGTGGCCGGGAAGCTGTACACCTTCTTCCGCAAAAAGTTCGTCTTCCTGACCTTCCTCTTCGTCTTCGAAGTGGGCTCTCTCATTTGCGCTCTGGCAAAGTCCTCCCCCATGATGATTGCCGGCCGCGCAGTGTCCGGCGCTGGCTCCTCCGGCCTGATCAACGGCGCCTGGACTATTGTCGGCAGCTCAGTGCCGGTGTCGCAGCAGCCGTGTGAGTACCTATCTGAGCTAATTCTACACCTCCTTATGAGCATTTTGCGGCTCTAACTGATGTTAACATGTGATATTGTTGACAGTTTACACGGGCATCATGATGGGGATTGGCCAGATGGCTCTGATCGTGGGACCGCTCATAGGGGGCGCGCTGACCCAATACGCCTCCTGGCGATGGTGTAAGTCCGTCGGCGGCCGCTGTTGACTGGAGGCTTTCAAGTTCAGTACCTGCCTATATGTAGGTGCCTAGGTCTTGCTAAAACCCATGTCACCTACGAACAGGCTTTTACATCAATCTACCCATCGGCGCATGTGCCGCCGCTCTGATCCTCTTCAACACCATCCCCGATACACAAGGGCGAGAGCCCCTGTCCGCAGGCCTCGTCCGCAAGCTGCTCTCCAGCCTCGATCTTGGCGGGTTTGCACTGCTCGCGCCGGCCATGGCCATGTTCCTGGCGGCCCTGCAGTTTGGGTCAGACGGCAAGTATGCCTGGAGCAGCGCGCTGATCATTGGTCTGTTCTGCGGCGCCGGGGTGGCTGTCGTTCTGTTTGCCCTCTGGGAGCAGAGGATTGGACCCTCGGCCATGATTCCGGGATCCGTCATTCGTCGCCGCGAGGTCTGGGCGAGCTGCGGCCACATCTTTAGCATGGCCTTCGTGGTGTTTATTGCCAACTACTTCCTGCCCGTGTACTTCCAGGCCGTCAAGGGCGTGGGACCGACTATGAGCGGCCTGTATCTGCTTCCGGGCATCCTGGGTCAGCTGGCCTTTGTGCTTCTGGCTGGGGCTGCAGGTGAGTACATACTCGCTCTTTCCAGTAGTCTCGTGCATGGAGACGTAAAACGGGGGGGGGGGAGGGTTGACCTTTAAGCCAGTCTCGAGATTGGGCTACTTCTGGCCCTGGTGCGTCTTCGGAGGCGTCATGATTGCGGTCGGCGCAGGCTTGACGACCACATTTGGGCCCAACACCAGCACGGCGCAGTGGGTAGTCTACCAGCTGATGCAGGGTATCGGTCGCGGTTCCGCGATGACAATGGCAAGCTGACTCCTGTCTCGTTCTCCCCATCTCTACCACACCCACGCCCAGGTTTATGTCCCCACTGACACAAGCTCCTTTGGCAGCCTATCACAGCAATACAGTGCTCTCTTGAAAGCGACATGGTTGCCATCGCAATGTCCCTTCTCATCTTCAGCCAAAACATGGCCGGCTCTGTGGCCGTAGTCGTCGCCACCACCATCTTCACCCAAAGCCTGCTGAATGATCTGCCAGTCCTCGCGCCCTCGGCCTCCCCTGCGGCGGCCATCAGCGCCGGGACCGGGGCGGCGGCCGTGCGGGGGCTTCTCCTGGCGGGAAGCCCTGAGCTGAGCGGGTTGCTGCGGGCATACTCCAACGCCGTCGATAAGACCTTCTACGTCGTGACTGCCTTTGCCGTGGCGACGATTGGGTTTGCATTGTTTATGGGATGGGGGGACGTTCGCAAGTCGAAGGACAACATGTCATCGGCCAGCAGCCACCCCATGACTGGCAAGCAAGAAGAGTCCGAGGCCGCAGCAGTTTGAGAAACTTTCGAGTCGGGCAAGATTGGGTTACTCAGGTCATGCATCTTTATACAAAAACCACGTTGATTCGGTTTCTGTCGCCATTTCATCGTACCCATCATAGTGCTCATGAAGCACAAACGGTTCCATCGTTTTGTCGAAACTCGCATGAACTGCGCAAAGCTGAAGGAGGAAGGGGGTACAAGTACCTTACCTGACTGGGCCCGCCGGTGTGTCGTAGCAGACTGTTGCCGAAGAGCCAGGGCGCACCCCATTACGCCGACTGGAACATGTGGGCGAGTCGAGCGTGCCGAGCTTTCTGAAACGGCTATGTTTTTGGGTCGGGGGAAATGCAGCCAACGGTCGGGAAGCACAGGTGAAAGGGCATTGCTGCTGGGTGGCACTGCCGGGTGGCACTGCCGGGTGACGTCTCGTGTCTCACAGGGGACTCGGAGCAAAGCCAACTTCCGAAGGGCCGATGATCGTGCAAGCCACGCTGATAAGACATCGTTTAGGTTGCTGCACGCTCTCTCATTCAGATAAGTGTTAGCATTATGTACTACCGGGAAGGCTGTGCTTGCATGTGGTGGCTTCACACCGCTTAGCTCCATGTTGCCCAGTGACGCCACCTCCATGCCCGCGCTTAGGAGGGTGGCCACATGCCACATCTAACCGAACCATAAGATAAAAGACCCGAAATACGGATGGTATAGCCAGTGTTATATGTCCCTTAAAGCCATCGTTCTGCCTCGGGCCAAGCACCCCACGCGTCTGTCCATTAGGTGCTTTGACTTCATCTTCTCGCCACGTAACCTTCGTTTCGCACTCGGCTTCAACATGGGTTTTCTCGCTCAGTTCGCGGCACTGTTTGTCGTCTTCGGGGCCAGTGCTGCGGCCGGGGTGGCAGCCCAAGATACGCTCGTCAGCTGCCTTCGCTCCTCTCTCTCTGCGGAGGGGTCCGTCTATGTGGCTGGCGATGGCAATTTTACGACTGATACGATCCGATGGAATCGCAATCACGAGCCCACTTTCAAGGTCGTAGTTGCTGTTGCGAACGAGCACGATGTCAGAGTATCAGTACGTTACTATACCTTTCCAAAGCCCTGCGCACGGGTCCTGCATTGCGCACGCCCTGGTCCCAACTAAGGCGTGCGCCCGCCTACCTAGATCAACTGTGCCACCTCAACCGGAACGCCCTTTCTTATCAGCGGTCCGCGTCACGGCTTCACGGTAGGCTGGCAAACGCTCCAAGACGGGTTGGAGATTTACACGGGAGCCGGATTCTGGCATGTTGACGTCGATGTGGCGGCAAGCACAATGACCGCTGGCGGCGCGTCTGTCTTCAAGAATGTCTCGGACGCTTTGCAACCCGTTGGAAAAATCTTCCGTAAGTGCACACCGGGGCTGGGACTCGTGGTGCCACCCACCACTAGCTAATAATGATTTAGCGGTTGGCGGCGCGTCTTGTGTTGGCCTGGTCGGCGCCAGTCTAGGGGCCGGCATTGGGCGCCTCCAGGGGCTGCATGGTCTGATGCACGACAGTATGCTCTCGGCGCGTCTGATGTTGCCCAACACGACGGTAATTGAGGTGTCGGAACGCTCAAATACCGAGCTCTTCTGGGGGCTTAGGGGGGCCGGCTTTAACTTTGGCTTCGTGCTCAACGCGACATACCGCGTCTACGATGCGCCCGCTCACGGAACCAACTTCAACGCCGACTTTGAATTCCCCTTGAGCAGCGTGAGGCCGTTCTATCAAGCACTCCACGATCGGATTGAGACCGGAATGCCGGCGCCGCTGTGCCTGTCCACTGGGCTGCAGTTCAACCGCACTATCAATGCTGTCAGTCCTGCCGCCCAACCTAATGACCCCATCACAATGTTGTTGTTGTTGTTGTTGTTGTTGTTGTTGTTGTTGTTGTTGTTGCATACTGGTCCAGAGCACTGACGCCTCTGTCATCAGACCATCTTAAAGGTAAATGCCGTCTACGCCGGACCCGAGGACGAGGGACGCCAGGCGGTTGCATTCCTGACCGATCTCGGCGCCGACCTCCGCCACAACTTCACCCAGGTGCCTTGGAACCGGCTCAATCGAAACGTCTACTTCGCCAACAACAACCCCGCCGTCGATCTCTGCCACCCTGGCGCCGTGCGCGGAGACACGTACAGCGTGGCGGTCAACACGATTGACGTGGACGCACACGTCGGCATGTCGAAGCAGTTCGACTACATGCTGCACACGTATCCCGAGATGAAGAGCAGCGGCAACGGGGGCTACTTCTGCGCCAACCAGGCGGTGGTGGCCCGGCCGCAGCATTACACTGCGTATCCGTGGCGGCGGGCGGTCGGCTATCAGTATGTGTCTCCCGGTCTAGGTACTAGGTAGTCCAGCAGGAGCCGGTACTGGCAGCTGTTTCCACAGCTTGTCCACACGCAGTGCGAGAGGTGATTGCTGACGCAAGATCCCAGAACCTTTGGGATCATCTACGGAGCCAACACCACCACAACCGAGGCCGACATTGACTATTTGCCCTCGAAGATGCGGGACGCCCTTGCCGCGACGGCCGGCACTGAGGGCGGGCTCAACACGTACGTTGGCTTTTCCCACGGCAATGAGCCGGCCACAGCCATTTGGTCCGAGACCAATCTTGGTCGCTTGAGGGCACTGAAGAAGGAGTACGACCCTCAAGGGCTGTTCAGCTGGTACCACCCAATCCCACTGGAGTAGGTAGCCTGCACGCGTGCACCCATTGAAGTTGATAAGTACCGTGGCATACAGCAGACGATTGTGATGACCCTGTGCAAACGTACGGCTACGTCTAAAGCTACCTTTGCTTACCTACCGGGTATTTGAGTATTTGAGGCTCGCATCGGGATAGGCAACACACACTATTTGGTTCCTTTTTTTTTTCCTTTGTTGTCATGATTGGCACGTCAGAAGTCTTGAGGTTTCTGATGACTCTGGGCCTCGGCGAAGTGCCTGATTAAAAGTAAACAACCCGAATAGGGGGATAAAGGGGGATAATTGTGGGGCAGTGCTCCTGGCAGCGTCCCACCACAGGGATGCATTGCATTGTTGGTATTTTCTCCTCGCATGCTTACCAAATATCGAGGTCCGTATGGTACAAACGGAAATACAATGGCGTCGAGTTCCAGCGGTTCACGTCGAGAAGCCCTGGCGTTTGCATCGCCCTACTGTATGTATGTCGTCCGGCACTGCAGTGAACCCGGGAATCCGCACTCACGGGCTATGTCAGCCTGAAGCGGTAGTGACATGGGAGGATGTCGCTAATCGGAGCATACATGTACCTACCTAGGTACCTGCCTGGGTATGCAAATGATTTCGGGCCGAACACGCCGAGTGCTCGGAAGATGTGAGACACCCAAATGTCCCAGGTACATGTACCTATCCGAGGTAGAGAGATGTACGGTGGTGTCTGGCAGCTTCAATCGGCCTAGCTGACTGTCGCCAGATTCAGATTGTCGTTGGACTGCGTGCGATAGAGACATGGGGTGTCGGCATCTAGTAGGCTTCAGTGTTTCCTCGGTAGGCACCTACCTAGTTCACTCGAAAGAATTGCGCGAGCAACCGGTGGCCTTTGTTTGGCATTGAACTGTTATTGTTGGTTGGCACTACAGAGACAACAGGCGACCTAAATCCTTTGATACGATGCAGGCCAGTACAAACGTTCAGAACTCCAACGGCGCCAACCACGGTCACGAGCCCGGCCGGCTGCGTGTGGCAATCATCGGCGGTGGCATCGTTGGCGTGGCGGCGGCGCTGGGTCTGCTGCGGCGCAACATGACGGTCCGGCTGTACGAGCAGGCGAGCAATTTCCGCGAGATTGGCGCCGGCGTGGCCTTCACGACCAACGCGCAGACGTGCATGGCGCTGCTGAGCCCGGCCATTCTGGCAGCCATGAAGGCCGTGTCGACCCTTAACGAGAGCGACTACTACACGTACGTGGACGGTTACCGACGGGCGCCGGGCCAGACGGACGACGACGACGACCTCACCGAGACTCTGCTGTACCGCCTGCATGCCGGCACGACGGGGTTCGATGCCTGCCACCGCGCCCACTTTGTTGACGGCATGGTCAAGCACCTGCCCCCGGGCGTGGTGGAGTTTGGCAAGCGCTTTGAGACGTACGTCTTTGACGATGAACGAGAGGGGTTCACTCTGCACTTCGCGGACGGCTCTACTGCCACCACAGACGTCGGTAAGTCATGCTGGCATTACACACAAACTTGTGTACCTCTTCTGACAGCAGCGCATTTGCTCAGTCATTGGATGCGACGGCATCAAGTCGCGGGTACGCCAGGTGCTGCTCGGCGAGGACACGCCGGCGGCCCACGCCTCCTTCACGCACCAGGTCGCCTTCCGCGGCCTGGTCAGAATGGAGCGGGCGGCGGCGGCGCTCGGGCCGGCCAAGGCGCGCAACCAGTGTGTATACACGGGCCCGGGCGCGCACATGATCACGTTCCCAGTGGCGCAGCACTCGCTGATGAACATTGTCGCCTTCGCCCCCGCCCCGGGGCCCTGGTCGCACGAGCGTCTCGTGGCGCCGGCGGCCGCGGAGGAGGTGCGCGCCGTGTTTGCCGGCTGGCGGCCCGCCGTACGCGCCATCGCGGGACTGCTGGTGGACGAAGAGGAACACGAAGGGGGCGGCGTGGACAAGTGGGCCATCTTCGACACGTTCGAGCACCCGGCGCCGACGTACGCCGTGGGCGGCGCGTGCATTGCGGGGGATGCGGCGCACGCCACATCGCCGCACCACGGCGCCGGCGCCGGCATGGGCATCGAAGACGCGCTGGCGCTGGCCACGGTTCTGGAGCTGGCGGCCAGGGAGTTGCATGTGGCAGAGAAGGGCAGGAAGAGAGCCGCAGTGGCCGCTGCTTTGGCGGCATACGACGCCGTCCGCCGGGAGCGCACCCAGTGGCTGGTGGCCAGCTCGCGCGAGATGGCCAAGATATACGAGTGGGCCAGCCCGGCTTACGCCGCCGACCCGGCCCAGGGTCTGCGGGACATTGAGTGGCGAGCTCACAAGATCTGGCATTTTGATATTGACGGTATGATGGCTGACACCAGGGCGGCTTACGCGCGTTTTCTGGCCGCAGCATAGACGCAGAGGTGTTCAAGACAATACCCAACAGACCTAAAAACACTGAAGGCGATCCCAGTGGCCAACAGCGATCATGATCAAGATGAACGAGAACACGTTAAGCCACACCTTCAAGGTTGGAAGTCAAATTCTCCACCACCAACCCCAGTACCAAGTCCGCAAAGCCGTCATCGTAGAGCTCTCTGTTGAACGCCAGCCGACAGCCGATGCGCCCATCGAACAGCCACGCAAACACATAGACATGCCGCGACAGCACATCGACACTAATCCCCACCTCGTCCACCCGCACGGAGAAGCCACCTTCCTCCCCTCCCTCTCCCTGGTCCTCCCCGTCCTCCCCGCCGCTCTTGCCGCGGGACACACTCCCCACCAGCTCCTGCACCCCGGGCACCCACGACACGTCCAGCCCGCTCGGCGGCGGCCCTGGCGGCGGCGTGCCCGCAGGGCAACGACGGCGCAGCACCGCCTGCATCTCGCGCGCGTACTGGCGGCGCGAGCACACGAGGTCTACGGTGGCGCCCCGGGCGTACTCGGACTCGTAGTACCGCGCGTTGGCCAGCCACTGAGAGGAGGAGAAGGAGGAGGAGGCCGGCACCCGGACGAAATAGCCGGCGGTGAAGAGCCCCGCCGCGCCGGCCACGCCGTTGTATGGGGCGGGGAGGTGCGGTCGCAGGCTGTGGCGTAGAGTGCTGGCGTGGTGATGGTGATGGTGGTGGTGAGGGTGGTTCGTGGTGGCTGCATCGGGTCCGGTGAGGGCAAGGGCAAATGCTGCGGCTGTTACTGAGGCGTGGAGGGCGGCCTCGAAGCGGATGCCGAGACGGTCGCAGGCGGAGAGAAGCGCTGCGGTTTGGTGCGCGGGGAAGTGCAACGTGGGGAGTCGGGTCGCGGGTGTGGTTGTCGTTGCTGCTGCATTTGCAGTTGCAGACTGCAGCGGAATGGCCACGCCGTCCCTGGAATGATACAAAGTAGCCAAGTATTGTTTGGCGGCTGCATGGATGGCCTCGGTAGGCTCGACTGGCAGATCCAGAGCCTGCTCGACACTGGGGACAAGGCGAGCTGCCTCCTGACCCCAGGGCAGCTGAAGGGGGTCCATGCGGCAATACTCGACGGTGGCGCCAAACAAGGCTCCCAGCAGCTGAAACGCCCCAATGCCATCAGTGCGCCAGTGCGAGAGGTGCAGGAGCACCTCCCCGGTGTGCTCCAGGTGGTAGCAGCAGGCGAACCGTCGGGGCGGCAGCGTGCCCAGCAGCTGGTTGGCCCTCAGCCCGCCGTGCAGCACGAGGAAGGTCTCTTCCAGCCACTGCCTCAGTTGCCCAGCATCGGGAACGCGGTAGTTCAGCGTGTCGCCGTCGGCAACGGCCGCGATCGACGGATGACAGAAGCGGAGGGCTGTCCAACCGTCGCGCAACGCCTGGGTCAGGGGCTTGGGTCCCACCGAGGCAGTGAAGGACGCCGTTGCTGAAATGGACCACACATCCATGCCCGATGCCCGACCCGTGTCCCCGATCATCTTGATCATGGACTCATTCTCGCCGATTGGCCTCTGCCAGCGGCCGGGCTGTGTCTCTGCCCAGGCCATTGCCGGTGACTAAGAGAGGTTAGGGAGGTAGTTCGGCAGGGTTTGTCGGCGAAAATGTTGTCCAATACTAGGTGAATTCACCTTGGATAGGTACCTACCTTTTTGTCGGGGGAGATCCATGATGAAAGCGGTATAAGAGTCCCTCCCTGTCTGGGGGATGCCACCAGACATGGACATTCCGCTATGCCGAGCCACGATTGAAAGCCTTGACACCCAGACCCGACGGTTCACCGCGCATACTGAGAGTGTAATCCAACAACATGACGGCTCCCCCAAAACTCCCCGAGACGATGCTGGCGGTCAGGGCTCGGGGTCCCAACCAGCTCTATCTGGACCCAGCAACCCCGCTGCCATTAGTGCGTCCAGGCTATCTGCTGATTCGGGTCGTGAGCGTGGCGCTGAACCCGAGCGACCACAAGCGGCTGGCTGCGTTCGGCGAGACAACGGCGCACACCGTGGGCTGCGACGCCGCGGGCCGCGTCGTGCTATGCGGGGAGGACGTCGGCCAGGACTACCAGCCAGGGGACCGCGTTGCCGGGCTGTGCTACGGCATGAGGCCCGGGGACCCGTCCTGCGGCGCCTTCGGCGAGTACGCGCTGCTCATGGGCGCCCTGTCCATGCGCGTGCCCGACCACGTCAGCGACGCCGAAGCGGCCACCATCGCCGTCGGGGTGACCTTCGGCGGCCAAGGTAAGATCAGACCTCCCCTCCGTTCTCCCATACATGTATGTCTCAGCCACTTGCTTATCTGTGCAATTCATAAATTGGTAGCCCTCTACCACTCTCTCGGCCTGCCCCTGCCCCTGCTCTCGGTGTCGGGGGATCAGCAGTCTCGGCCGCCCGGCCCGGCGGTGCTGATCTACGGCGGCGCCACCGCCACGGGCTTGATGGCGCTGCAGCTGGCGCGTCTCTCGGGCTGCCGCGTGCTGACGACCTGCTCGCCGCGCAACTTTGCGCTCGTCAAGGCGCTCGGCGCACACGACGTGTTCGACTACCACGACGCCGAGCGCTGCGGCCCGACCATCCGCGCGGCCACAAAGGACAGCCTACTCTACGCCCTCGACTGCGTCGCCGCGGGCGAGAGTGTGCGCATCTGCGCCGACGCCCTGACCTCGCGCGGCGCGGGCGTGGCAAGATATGTGGCGTCGCTGCCCGTCGGTGACGCGTTCCCCCGTCAGGACGTGCGCCACGGCTGGACCTCGGGTTATTCTGCCTTTGGCGAGGGCACCCATCTTCAGGGCGCGATGGGGGAGGCCAGTGCTGCTGACCTGGAGTTTGCCGCTCGGTTCTGGAAGCTCGCTGCTGCGCTGCTGCACCAGGACCGCATCAGGCTAGGGCCTCTTGTGCACCTGCGGCCTGGCGGACTGCAAGGTGTGCCGGGGGGGTTGGCCGAGCTAAGGGCTGGACGTGTTTCCGCTGGCAAGCTTGTGTTTGTGCTGTAGAACCTATGGTGTTACAACCGTCGGCCAGGCCAAGCTACACGTTGCCTGAATTTACTCTGAAGCCGGAGTGATAATCACCTCAGTTATCGGCAGTGTGCATGCCTTCGAGATACCTTGCTTGTACCTAGGTACCTACACGTGCCTAGGTACCTACACGTGCCTAGGTACCTACACGTGCCTAGGTAACTGAGCTTGTGCAAACGCCTCCGGTTTTGCAATTCCCCTTGACTGTGCTCATCACAATCCGGGTGCTAGTGATGCTGGATATTTTTGATTACCTAGATAGGTAGGTATGCTAGTGAAAGAGTTGGTGAATAACGTTATAGTTGTGCTAGCCACACTCTGGTTGCAACTGGCAATCAGGGTGGTCCAATTCAAATACCAAAAGTGTCCCTCGCATAATGATGGGGTCATTGTAAGCACATGTACCTAGCTTCCAACCTACATGTAAGTAAACTAGGGGCAAGCAAGGTGGAGGGTTTCCTGTCGGATTCGTCCCTTCGCAGTCCCTCTGAACGTTGCTCCGCTTTTCTCTACCAACATACTAGACCCCCCAATTTGATTTCTGATCTTCCAGTAATCCAGCCTGCAGGCTGTAATCGAAACCTATGTTAGGTACCCTCTTTCCGGTTGTCTCGCCGCGCACTCCCACTCTCCGTTCCGTTCTACCGCAGCTCCAGGAGGGAGAACTGCCCACATGTGAGGTCCCTACCCGGATACTTAAGCCTGTTTGACCGCGCTGGCCGCTTGTTCGAAGCAGGTGATATCCACAGCAACCACCTTTCCAGGCTCCGTGGCCGTCTGGTTGAAGCCCAGGCCTGCCCCCCATAAGCCGCCATTTGTCGTGACGTACAGGACATTCCGGTCCGAGGGACCCTTCCCAAATGCGGCGGCCACGGCGCCCTGCACGGCAGTGCTCTTCAGACCTCCGGCAGCCACCACCGGCTTCTGGAACCCGCCGTGGCCGTCCGGCCGCACCGAAATCACCACGTTCTGCGGCCCGTTGGACGTGACCCACAGCGTGCCGTCGTCGCCGATGGTGAAGTCGTCGATGAAAACAGGCGCTTCGGCCGTCAGGTCGGCCACCAGCTCCGCCCGCGGCCTGGCCCCATTTCCGCACTCGCTCAGGGGCACACGGAAGACGGACTTGAGGTCGCTGTTGGTGAAGTACAGGTAGTCCCCGGATGCGCGCAACCCGTTGATGCCCATGTTGGTGTAGTTGTGCACCTGCGCCATCTCGGGCGAATGCGCCCAGACCGAGCTGGTGCCCGAGGTGACGTTGACGGCCCACACCAGCCCCGCGAAGGTGTCGGCTACCAGCACGATGGCGGGCTGGTGCGGCAGTGCCGCAATGCCGGCGGGGCCGTTAGTGTTGTTGGTGGGCATCGTGGCGACTTCCTTGACGGCTGGCTGCGCACCGCCGCCGCTGTAGTCGAATGTATATATCGTGGTTGTGCCGGGGATCGAGGAAAAGGTGATGGTGAAGTTCTGAGCCAGCACCGCGTAGACCTCGGGCTGGATCTCGGTGATGCCCAAAACGGTGGTGAGCGGGAAGGTGTACACGCGCGAGAGCTCGGGTTGCGGAGAGGCCGGGTTGGCGAGCCGGTAGAGCGACACCGGGTGCACGGGCGCCAGGGTGTTCTCATCGACGATCAGGAGGAGGTCGCCATTGGGCCGTACCGCCAGGTTCTCAATCCACGTCTCCGTGCTCCACTGGTGCACAGTCCTCGCGGGCAGCGGCAGCTGGGCGCCAGAACAGTTCGCAGCCGAGCAGGCTGCAGCCAAGAATGCAGCCGCGGCCACGGCGAGATTGAAGCTACGTTGTGTTTGGAAGGCCATGGTGATCACGCCGGGCGGGCACCACATAAAAACGATCGATCGAGGTGCGGTCGTGACTCCTGAACGCTGAATGAAGCCGCTCCGGATGTGTTAAAATGCTGAGCTACCTATATAGTCCACACACACAACTTAGCGCGGTCTTTCACTTGAGAGCATCCCATCAGTCCCATGCGAGTATGTAAGCTCACTCGAAGGATTGGACGTGGCCCTGCATGTGCACATGTCAACGGAAGTCTGGGTCCAAGCGCATCACCAAGTGACGTGCAACTCGGGACGTCGTCCGACTGGAATCAACCGAACGAGAGGTGTCGGAAGGAAGCTGCGGGCTGAAAGCGGCCCGATTGCTCTAACAATCCTTCCGCGCAAGCTGAGAAGCCGATGGGCTGTACACAAAAGGCTGGGCCCAACTCATGGACGCGTGTCTTCGGCCAGATTTACTGTGCACCTTAGGTATGCATCATGTAATCACTGCATATGAGGCTGATCTTGTTCGTACACCGAATGCTGAGCTCCGAGACACCACTCCGAAATCACGGTGGATCGACGCAATTCAGAAACCTCACATCGGCAGCAGTCGGGTCGGTCTCAGCCGTCTCACCTAAGGTACGGCAAAGCCCGCAAGACCGCGCGAGTCGTCCGGGTCTCTAAGTCGCTGTAAACGTGTAAACGGCGCAGAGACTCAAGGTCAGGAGTATTGAGATCATGAAATCTCGGACACACTGTGTTTGATGCTGGTTCGAGAAAGCAAACCGTGACGAGTGTGCCGCGTACACATTTGCAGGTAGGTGGTTTCTTCACGAAGTAGAACGTGCGTGCGAAGAATAAGACTAACCAAAGCCGCGGCTAGGTGAATCATCCAGCTGACTTGGAAGGTCGTTCCAATTTCTTGGTCTGCATGTCAATGGTCAACTTAACCAGACGCAACCAGGGGCAGTTGTCATACGATGGCCTGGTCCAGGATAGTGGCGGCTCTATCCGCATTGGTGCTCTGGACAGGCTTGCTAGGTGTCCAGGGGCAGTCCAGCACCCAGCAGCAGTCTGGACCATCCCAGTCAATTGTGTGTCAGTATCCCGAGGAGTGGCAGCCATGCAACACCCCAACAAGCAGAGAATGCTGGATCTGGAAGTCCAGCGGAGCACAATTTGACGTTTCGACGGACTGTGAGGCCGCCTGCCCCTGAACCACCTTGACATTGACTGATCTTGGGGCAGATGAAGAGACATACCCTCCCGGGGTGACGAGGGAGTATTGGCTGGAGGTGGAGGGTAATCCGCAAGTATGTGCAGATTCCATGGCCTCGACTTGTGTGTTCTGAAGTCCGCTGACAGTGATTGTGCAGGTCGCGCCTGACGGCCACCCCAAAACAAACGGCCAGTATTTCAATGGCACGTACCCAGGGCCTCTGATCGAGGCCTGCTGGGGCGACGAGATTGTTGTACACGTCACTAACAAGGGCGACTTTGGTGAGCCTGCCTTCAATGCTTATTCAGGACGTGTGCATGCCCACCTACTTGACAGCGCGCCTCGTCGATTTGCTGACTGGTTCAATCAAAGCAAACGGTACCACCATCCACTGGCATGGCCTGCGTCAGCTCGACACAAACCACATGGATGGCGTGAGCGGTGTGACACAATGCCCTATTGCCCCAGGTGAGTCCCCCAAGACCAAGTCAGGGACGAAATATGCTGATGGGCCTAGGCGATACGTTTACCTACAAGTTTCGGGCCACCCAGTATGGACACACTTGGTATCACAGCCACTACTCAATGCAGTACGCCGACGGTGTCGTCGGCCCCTTGGTCATCCATGGCCCGTCTAGCTACGACTGGGACATTGACCTCGGTCCGGTACTGCTCTCGGACTGGATGCATGGCAGCGCCTTTGACGGCTTCTCAAACATGGAGATGCCCGGGAAGGCCTTTTATGTTGAAAGCATTCTGGTCAACGGCCACGGGCACTTCAACTGCAGTGCAGCCGTGGCTGAAGCCGAGTGCCCTGGATCATATTGGGAGACAACTTTCACGCCTGGTAAAAAGCACCGCATGCAGCTGGTGAATACTGGCTTCAACTACCCTGTCATCGTTTCCATCGACGACCACAACCTCACCATCATCGCCAATGACTTGGTTGCCATCGAACCCTTCACTGTGCCGTCGCTGACCGTTGCACCGGGTCAGCGCTACACCATTGTCGTGGAAGCGAAGCCAAATCCGAACGAGGACGCCAACTTTTGGATGCGAACTGGCTTCGAGTGCGGCGGCTGGAGTGCCAATGTCACGGACAACAAGACGGCTATCGTACACTACGAGGGCGCCCAAGTCAAGCTCCCGACACTGGATCAGCCGATGCCCTTTAACGCGACCTGTCTGGATGTGGCTGCGGACCTGTTGCATCCCATAGTCTCCTGGCAGGTTGACGTACACCCAAACAGCATCCTAAACTACACCGCCACAAAACAAGCAAACGTGAGCGACATCCTGGGCCCCGCCTGGTACAAGCATTGGACGCTGGGCAAGCAGCCCATGTGGCTCGATTTCGGCAAGCCGACCATCCTGTATCCGGACGAAGCACTGGACAACGTCAACTACACCGCGACCCAAGGCAGGTCCCCCCCTTGCACCCTTTGACACTGGACTTTTGTCGAGGCTAACCAGCTTCCGCAGCGGACTACGATCTGGGCTACATCTACCTGATTGTCGAAGCCAACCCACTTCTTCCGTGCGTGTCATTCTCGTTATGTCCAACTCCAAAGCCAGACCTGGTTTACATCATGCTGCTCCTCCTCCTTCATTCACTATGTGAAAAAGAGAACTTGAACTCTCGTCTCGGCAAACCCGCTGACAAAGGACTTGCACCCGCGTAGATCCAACCACCCCTTGCACCTGCACGGCAGCGACTTTGCGGTCCTGGCGCAGGAGACGGTGGCCTGGGACCCGGCGACGGGGCCCGGCTTCTTCAACTACGACAACCCGCCGCGTCGCGACACGGTGATGCTGCCGCACACGGGCTTCGTGGCGCTCGCCTTCCGGCCCAACAACCCGGGCGCCTGGCTGCTGCACTGCCACATCTCGTCGCACGCCAGCTCCGGCCTGGCCGCGCAGATCCTGATCCGCGGCGGCGGCGGTGGCGAGGACTACGGCTACTCGGGGGCCGCGGACCGGGGGGGCGGGCTGCTGGAGGCGGTGTGGGAGGGCTGTGACGCGTGGTCGCGGTCGTCGATTGCCCAGTCGATGGTGCAGGTTGATTCCGGGATTTGAGCAGGTACCTTAGGTACGATTCAGGTTCTCTGTGTCGCACTTTGGCCATTATGAAGCAAGAGCCGGTTGGGTGCGCTCCGCCTGGCCAAAAAAACAGGGACACTAAATGCGGGTTTCCCACCCTGGTCAGAGCAGAGTGTCCCTGTTTTTTTGGACACATGGAGGTGCGGTACGTCAGCGGTGTCTTGATCCGCCTTGTGTCCGTATTGCAGCCGTCGGGCATGACAAAGGTACCTGGTACTGACGGAGCAGCTTACCTGCCAGCTTGCCTAGATAGTTACAAGCAGGTATAGACATAGCGCGGTCCTTGGTCTGGGATGGTGTGATAGCCGTATTGCTGTGTGTTCCCAAAACCTGTAGCTTGTAAGCCCACGTCTGAAACTTGACCCGTACCCATCATCCAACGGCCTCCTGCATTGACGATGCCGAGGGGGATCAACTTTGCATTGAAACTTGACCTAGAAGGTCAAAACTGCTCTTGCGAAGGCCCCCGGAGTCGTGCACGACAAGACGGAGCGCAACGCAGAGCTATCTGAACAGACTTGTCTGCATGAGGTCAAGTTCCCAGGCTGCGGTCCTCCGAGTCGCTGTCTGATGTTTACCGTACACTCAATCGGGTACCTTAGATAGTAGGTATCTTAGGGTAAGTAGTTAGGTAGCTACACCATATGCGACGCCATGGGGTCACTGGGCCGGTCCATCGCCAGCGGCGCGTCCAACATAGCCGCCAAACCGGCCGCCAACACCCGGATGCGCGCAACAATGCCCAGCCCCTGCTCAGATCCGCCCGCCGTCCCCTCGGCCATGCACTGCTCGACGAAGCGCGACGAGACCACGGCGCCCAAAACCCCATACCCGCCGCCGCCGCCGCCGCAGCCGCCGTCCCCGTCGCCCCCCATCGTCACCACCGCCCCCGCCGTCCGGCAGCCGCGGCGCGCGCTCACGCGGCAGCTCTCGGCAAGCCCCAGCGCGGTCTCGACGTCCTCCAGCACGCGCGCGGCGGCGCGCACGACCAGCTGGACGTGCAGGTCGCCAAAGGCGCGCAGCGGCGCGCCGCCCACGCTCAGGTCGCGCCAGATGGGCTGGGCGCGCCGCCACGCCGGCTCCGTGCCGCACACGTACGCGTACACGGCCTGGTAGTACACCAGGTACAGGTCCAGCAGCCGCCGGTAGGCCGCAATCAGCGTCAGCGCCGCGGGGCCGTCCGCCGCGTGGCAGCAGCTGCTGCTGCTGGCTCGCCGTGCCGGGCCCGTTCCTGTGCTGTTTGGTTGTTGTTGCTGCTGGTGCTGCGGCTGGTGGTGGTGGTGGTACTGCTGCTGCTCGGACGGTGCAAGGGAGGGGGGCGATGAGGACATCGGAGGTGAGGAGGAGCAGGTTGAAGAGGCAGAGGAAGAGGAGACATTGTGTGTTTGGGGAAACGGGGGGGCCAGCGGGTTCGGCTCGGCAACGGTTGGGACCGTCACCACGGACGTGGACATGGAAGCTGGGCCGTACGCCGGCGCCGGGAGGTTGTCCAGAAAGAAGCAGTGCAGCAGGCGGAGGAAGTCGTCGGCCGCCTGCAGCACCTCGCCCGACATATGCACGGGAAACTGCCCGGGCGGATCGAGCTCGCCGTGACCGTCGTGGTACCGAATGCGCAGCGCGTACATGTTGTCGCCCAGCTGGGCTGCCCGGCGCACCAGCGCGGCAAGGCCGACCTTTGTTGCGTGCCGCTTCTTGTGCATAGTAGTATGGATGTGCCCGTGGGTCTCGGCTGCGCGCATGCAGGGCGGTGGTGAGCCAACCACCGGTTGGAAGAACGGTCGGGCGGCATGCGGCGAGCGGGGAGCATGTCTGGCCGTCAGCGTGAAATCGATTCCCATGAAGTCGTCCGCGACGTCTGCGATGGCGTGCTGAGGATGGGGGTGCCCGTCGTCCATCATGATGAGTCCATCCAAGGCTTTGCCGCCCCCTGCCCCAGCCAGGGCCGCGGACCACGCTGCAATCTGGTCACCAAAGGACGGGTCAAACCCGGCGGCCAGCACGTCGTTGGAGCCGAGCATGTCTATGATGCTGTCATCGTCGAACGGGTGGCTGTGGGCAGTTGCTTGGCCGCTGGACGCTGGCGTCTGCTGGCCAACGGGGTAGGACTGCACGGCGTTGGTTGGGCCGCCGCCCATACTGGGCCCCTCCGTCGCCACCGCCCATTTGGTCTTGGCCGGCTCGGACGGGCGACGGGTGCGAGGCCGTCCCGAAGGGAGCGCCAGCTCGAAGCTGCACTGCACGTCCGCCTTCCTGCAGCGCTGGCAGCAGTCGGGGATGTTGGACTTCTCGCACTTGAGCTTCTGGCCGCGGCATCTTTCGCAGGCAAGTCGTCTGCCCAGCTGGCCCGCTAGCAAAACGCCCGTCTCGTCGTGTGTATCCATGTCCATCCCCTGGCGCTGGGTGGGAGATGCGGAACACAACATATTTGGTGCCACTGTGCACAGCCTGGATGAGCTAAGATCATGGTAGATATGAAGGAGTGACCGCCACAGCTCTTGACAGGGCCCTGCTCTCGCGGTCGACATACATATCTTGGCTCGCCGCCGCCCCGAGACAAGAAGAGCCCCGAAGGGAGATTCGAGGGCATCAACGTGTCAAGGGGGATCTGTTGTCTGACATAGCGCAGCTGATAACGCGACGACCGTTTCATTAGGTCCTTCGCAGCCCGAGACTGTGGCTTACGGGACGGCGCATCGTGGACTCCAGTCCTTCCGGCCGCCTTGTCTTGGGACGTTGATCACACCAATCCTGCCTCATCTCACGTTGCCCATGATCGACTGGGATTTCATGTATCCCACCCAGGCG
Source organism: Chaetomiaceae sp. R4402 (assembly GCA_023628555.1). Lineage (NCBI taxonomy): Eukaryota > Fungi > Ascomycota > Sordariomycetes > Sordariales > Chaetomiaceae > Chaetomiaceae sp. R4402. Next base: position 181,752 of record JAMAKO010000031.1, on the reverse strand, counting down.
CTTCAACATCGACCGATCCTTTCTTGCAATGACCCGCCGCATTCAGTTCCCATTTAGACATCCACTAGAACTTTATTGTTATCAATTCGGGGCGCACCCAAGCTTCAGCAATGTCAGTGATCAAGGACCAATCAGGTAGGTGCTATTTGGTCGCAGGAAGATTGACTCTGATTCGTAAGTCATTCATCACGTAAGGTGGTTCTAGTCCCCCATGTTCTTTACTCGGACAAAAAATTACGTACATGTACTCGGGCTGTCAACGGCCCTACTTTTTGACAGCGGCAAGTGACGTATTCGGGCCGTTGACCGCGGCAAAAACTCCAAGAGCATTGTCGATGATGATTCGCTTGACGTCTTCGGCTTTGTCGATTCCCCTTATGTCGTGGAACTTGTTTCAGAAGCACAGCTCGGCAAGAACTACAGCGTCTTTGTTATTGGCGAGAAGGGCTGGAAGGCGCTGCGGGTTCCTTCGCTGGCGACGACAGATTCCGCATTTCCTGGGCATGAATCACGCTTCAGAAAACTATCAGGTTTGCTGACTTCCACCCTAATACCTTGAGTGAGCCGACTTGAGCTTCTGGCTGACCAATAACATGAGCTACCTCCTTACTCACTATGTAGGTACCTACAGTACCTACTTACCTACCTTGGGTGACACTTGCCAACCAGATAGAGATATCTCAAGTCTGTCATGAACGCAAGTGTTTCAGTACCCAAACTACCTAGGTATATTGAAGGTAGCCAAGGTAGGCTGGCGAATCTTTTTATCATCCCAGTAACTAACATGTAGCCCAGGAACATACGTACGTAACTCGGGCATCTCAGCATACCAGTACTACGGAACCGTCAATACCATCAAGTCACCAATCTGGTTGCATCGTATTTGGGTTTACGAACACCTCAGTTTTGGAACGTCTGAATCAGGTAGGTCCCCTCTGGCAATGCACCCATTGCATCCATGACTGATCGCACAGCTTTCTGCCTACCAACGTAAAGCACCTGCCTAGGTACCCAGGTTTGCCGCCCAAGCTCTCGCCAAGTCCAGACGGACACGCTCTCAATCGGATCGTATTTCCCAAATGAACATGTTTGAGCTCTTCAAAGTTGTCAGATCGGGATCATGATTCAAGGCACACACAGACAGCTCTCGAATGAATGTGGCAGGCTGACGGTCATACCAGGTGGTCATGTACCTTATGGGTGGCTCCTCGGCAGCCGGAGGTGAAGCCTATCATACGTCTTCAAGAGAGGACAAGAATCCACTCAGGGAGACAAACGGGATAAAAGCCGTGATCAGACCTGGTCCCTGCTGCGACTCTGCAGAACTGGAAAGATGGCCTCGTTGCGGAATCGGCCCTGTTCTGTGTTGTCTACGTCAGCTGCAGCCAGCCGGCGAGACTCCCACAGAAAATCATCCACGTGTAACCGACGTAACCTTCGCCGCCCCCTTTGCGTATGATGAAAATGCCGTCGACCGTCGGCGGTTGCAAGTTTGCTGTGGGGCAGGACTGCAGTGGCTCACACAGCACAACAGTCTGTCTCGGCTTGGTTGGAGCCTGGCGATTGTTGCCATACAGGGGAAGGAGTGGTCGTCGCAATAGGCAGCCGATCAAAGCAGGGGTCTTGCCGCGCTTGCACTTGCCATTCGGCGAAGGGGTCACACCCGGCAGATCGACGCTAGGGATCCATCATGCATGCTAGTGGATCCAATGTCCACCTTCAAAACGCTCTTCCGTTGATTGCTTCAGCCTTCTCTTCTCGACACGACCGCGAGCCGACTTCAATGATAATCACAATCGAGAGCAGTCGCGCTGCAACCCTATTTGTTACCTGGCAACTAGGTAGACACCTGCGCTGCAGTTGCACACTTCAATCACAAGCATTGTGCATCTAGAAGAAGCGCTGCGGGTTTTCGCTGTTTTCGCTTGCCGCTTGCCGCTTGTTGCCCTGGCTCCCATTGGGGGCCGCAGAGCGGGCGGGCCGTGCCAAACAAACCTGGAACCTGGAAACGCAACCAATTTGACTGGCCCCGGATCGCGCACCCAGCCACGGCGGACTTAGAGTAACACCCCGCGCCCGAACAGGTGAACCCGAGCCCGCAAGCACCCAGCGCGCAACTCTGAAGGCAGTCCCGGTCCGTCTGATCTGATGGCTCGACAGGTCGATCCGAAGGTTTTAAGGCCAGCCCCGCCTGCTTTCCATTCGCGCACCGAACTCCGGCCCTGGAAACCGCACACAGCGCCACCAAAACCAAAACCACCAAGAACTGAACTTGACGCACGCGTTTTGAGTTCCATTACGGAGCAGCGCACCCCACATTCCATGCCCGTTTTCCGTTTGCCGCGCCATCATCTACGACCAGCGTCTCGCCGACTTTCGTACCCGCCAGAGACCGACTAGTCACGACGCCCCGATTGCGCCGATCAAAACCGTTGACATCATGGCTGCTGCTGCTGCTTCAAGCACCAACCGCGCCGTCTGGCAGGACACGTTCGGCGAGCCCGGCGTGATTCGAGAGAACAAGGTGCCGACCGCCGACGAACTGGGCGACAACAAGGTGCTCATCAAGGTGCACGCCTGGGCCATCAACCCCTGCGACTACATGCTGCAGGACCGCAACATGGGCTTCGGCTACCCGGTCATCCTGGGCTGCGATGTCGCCGGCACCGTCGAGGCCGTCGTTTCCGGCTCGCCCGCCGCCGCCAAATTCAAGGTCGGCGACCGCGTCTTCGGCTTCACCGCCAACAACGGCTTCCAGGATTACGTGGCCCTCGAGGCCAAGCTGATGGCCCATGTCCCCGACGGCATGCCCTACCGCGAGCCCGTCGTGCTCGGCCTCTGCATTGCCACCAGCGCCATGCTCCTGTTCGGCGAGGACTACCTGCACCTCGACTTCCCCAAGCTGGGCGCGCCCAAGAAGGGCCAGTCCGTCCTGGTCTGGGGCGGCAGCTCGGCCGTCGGCAGCAACGCCATCCAGCTGGTCACCGCCGCAGGTTACGACGTCATCGCGACCTGCTCCAAGAAGAACTTCGATTACGTCAAGCGCCTCGGCGCGGTCCAGGTGTTTGATTACCGCGACCCGGACGTGACCGAGAAGCTCGCTGCCGAGCTCGACAAGACCGAGTGCGCCGGCGTCTTCATGGCCGCCGGCCTGAAGGACGGCAACGTCGCGGCGTGCAAGGCCGCCGCGGCGTCCAAGCAGACGGTACAGTACACTCCGTACCCCAACCCCCTCTCCCAACAAAAAACAAACGAACGGTGCGAAGCTAACTACCCGGTTGCGTCGACTCTGCCTCACCAGCTCAAGTTTGCCTCCTCCAACTTCATCGAGAACCTGGACGAGGTGCCGCAGGGCGTCGACGTCAAGCAGCTGTCGCCCGGCAACTTCAAACCCTTCCCGGACTGCTGGTTCGAGACGACGCCCGCCACCTTCGGCGGCTACCTGCCCGAGGCCCTGGCCAAGGGGGCCTACCAGATTGCGCCGCCGCCGCTGGTCGTCAGCCGCAAGGGCCTCGACGGCGTCCAGGAGGCCATCGACCTGCAGCGCATCATCGGCGAGAAGGGCCAGGATGGGATCAAGGAGGTTCTCGGCCGTGTGGGTGGAGGGGCTGTGAAGGAGGGGGCCGAGGTGGCGCCGATCAAGCTGATTGTTGAGCGGTCTTGAGAGGCTTGCGGGTGCCCCCTCCGATATTATGGGAGAAGATGCCCGGGCGGGCAACCTTTGGGCAATATATATGCCTTGAAGGCATGATGATTTTCCTCTTCGCGGTGTGATTTTGGGTCCCAGAATGGAGTCCGGTGTTCATTGGGAGATGTTGGGCTCAAAGCATGTCACGAGCCCCAACCAAAGAGCGCGCGTTTGTGTTATGCCGATCGTTCTGGTGGATTATGGGGGACAAAAGGCTATGGACGAGTTCGTAGTTGCTGAAGAATGCAACGTGACATTCGATCTGCTACTGCCCGAGCTCGCCTTCCGCCTGCCCAGATGAACCCACACAGATCGAATTTGATGACAAGCTCAGGTAGCTAGGTACCTAGCTATCTCCTCCACCCGCCCAAAAATCGCAATACTGTTGCTGAATGGCAAGCATTGCCCAATCCCGGCGAGCCAGTTGGTTCCAATCTGAAACAAGTGCTCTGGCACCTAACCCCCTCTTTGCGGGTTGCCATGCTCGAGCGGCCCACTTGTCCCAAGTTATGGTCTCGTTGTGAACCCGTGCGACCATGGAATCGTGCTGATAGCCATTGCTATGCAGCCTCTCAAGGGAGCCATGCGCTGGATGCCTGGCTGATGACGACTTTCTTGTTGTTCTATGTCGGACACGCTTCGAAGGTTTGCGTGGTGCTTACTTTTCTAGTTCACCTACTCCCATGTTTCGGAGCATTTCTTTCGTATCGGATACCGACAGCTCTCGTTCCCCGAATGCTCGACTTGGGACAAGACGGGAAGAAGGAGCCACCATGACTGGCAGTCCGCTCTGCTAATTTGTGTCGGCGTGTCGTGCGATACGTTTTGTCAGTACTGGCTACAGCCGAGCGGGATGTTGTCGAGCTAGATCTCAGAGACCAGCAGGTACCTAGTGTAGCGGGAGGCAACCGAATGTTTCGCTAACTCCCATTTTTGGCGGTGAGTTTGATACAAACTAACATTCAAAGGTAGGCATTACCATTTGTCTGTGGGCGTCCCGTCTGCTGCCCGCCATGAGCCATGAAGAAACCCCTCAATCTTCTAAACTCAGCCCCAAAGAAATACCCAAAAGTGCTACATGTCTTGCGGCATGTATGGTAAGCTCAAGCCTCCATTAGTAAAGCGTGTCGACTGAATATGAGGCTCATCGGGTGGTGTGACGTGTGTAGCTGAGAATTAACTTCCCGTACAGTGGTGGTTCCTTAGTAGGTAGCGTGATCTTCAGGTTTCCTTCAGTCATGCAACTACATCAGGAGCCATTTGGGCGTGTCTTGTTTTCTAAACACGCAACTGTAAGACCTGAAGTTCCTGGTGTGCCGCCAATTGTGTGCCCAGTGTCATCTTCAATGCGACTAGCCTTCGAAGTTGCAGCCGAATGGGGCTCCGCGCCGTGCTTACAACATGAACACGGAGCAGACCAGTTTCAAGACTCATGTCTTCGCTGTATGCAACGGCGCCAATGAGGTTACAGTAGCCCAAATGTGATTATATGTCACCCACCAGCAGTTCTCCGAGGACGTCAAGTCTTGCTGCATGAGCTATCTAAGCTACTTCGGCGGCTGGACCTGATAGACACCCCTGGACGAATGCAAGAACCACTCGAACAGCCGTTCGGGAAGCATCCAATGGAAATACTTCGCACGGCCAGCCACGCCGCCTCGCCAGACGTGTCCGTCGCGACCGCTGAGCACATCCCGCACCAAGCTCTCGGCCGTCACAGAGGCCTTCTCGTTCTCCGTCTGCATTTGGCCCGTGCCCTGCTGAAAAATGAGATCCTTGATGGACACATAGTACGAGGAAGGGGGCAGCGAGGACGGCGCGGGCGCGTTCCGGTAGATCTTGGTCTCAACCTCGCCCACCATGGCCGTGACGACTCGCACGCCCAGGCCCTGCATCTCGATTCGAAGTGTTTCCGAGATCCAGCGGGCTGAGGCCTTGGACGAGTTGTAGATGCCTTGAGCGCTAGCATTAGACTGGCGACTACCCCTACCTACTCTGATGGAAGCGAAACGTACCCTGCCAGGCCAACCTCACCGCACCTGCGATACTGGCGATGTTGAGCACGACGCCTCGGGAAGAAACGAGCATCGGTGCAAAGGCCTGCGTGACGGCCAGCATGCCCCACACATTGACGTCGAACAGCTTCTTGGCCTCGGCCAGGTCGGTGTCCAGGAGCGGCATGACAAACAAGCCGCCGGCGTTGTTGACCAGGACGTCGAGCCGTCCACCGGTCTTGACGGCAACGGCCGCAGCGCACGAGGCTATCGAGGCCGTGTCGGTCACGTCGAGGGGCAGGACCTCGATGCGGCCGGGACATGATGCCAGCGCCGCCGCCTTTTCCGGGTCACGAAGCGTTGCAAGCACATAGAATCCTCGCCATGCGAAGGCCTCGGCTAGAGCAGCACCCAAGCCGCCATCACTGCAGCCAGTGATGAGAACGCTTGGCATGGTTTTGGAGGCACCCATAAAAGGCATCACACGAAGTGACGTATCTGGGCGACGGGGAGAGCAACAGGCGGGTGGGTCGATGACCTCGTGCAAGAATCGAAGTGGGAAGAAGGGGGGGACGGCAACGGGGCGTGAGGAAATGGGGTCACTGGGGTTCTAGCGACTACCATCAGCGGTCTCTCTTTGCGTCAAATCCAGGTTATTCTTTCCCCCCTGAAACAGGACTACTAGTGGCTGACAAGACGGACAAGACCCCCAGTCTGGTCGCCGAAACAGTCGGAGTCGGAGTCGGGGATCCGCATCACTCTTCGCGTATACATACGGCCGGAAGTGAGACTACACCCGGCCCGATGAGTTTTCGAGTCAGAGAGAGGCCTGTAGTATGATGCAGAACAGAAAGCCTCCTGCATGTATGATGAAAGGAAAACAAAGGTCTGAATGGCTGGGCTCGCGTACATGACATGCCAAGCATGACTGCATACCGTTTGATGATGTTCTCGTCGGTGTCTGGGGTCACTGCAGCATTGAAGTATATTCCTCGGAGAATATGCCACGAAGCGAATATTGTGAGAAAATCAGCCTCAAGACGAAAATTCATATCCTTCAGTGTACTCCGTGTAGGTGCTAAGCATCTCGGACTGCCACGCGCGGCACACACATGAACTCAGCCGATGTAGTCAGCATAAGCAGTCCATATCTCGTCCTCCATCAGTCCCTCCAGGTCGGCCTGGTTGAAGCACACCAACGCATCAATGTCCCCGCTGTCGGTCTGTGGCATGAAGTAGATATCACTCTTGAGCGGTACAAAGTCGGGCCGCCGAATCAGCGACGGGCGTCCCAGCGGGCCAAAGTCCATCTTGGCAAGCCGGACATGAGCCCACGACGAGGACCCAATGTCTGTGTCCGGGTTGAACTTGCCGCCGTACGAGATGACCGTCTTGTCGGCCGTGCGCGCGATCCAAGTGGCAAAGCTGCGCACGTACTCGCAGTTGTTGACGGTCGTCAGATCGCGACGGAGGGTGCTGGCGACCGCGTTCAGGGGCGCCTCGGCGAGCTCGCGGAAGGTCATGGTTGAGGCCGCGATGGTTACCAGATCACCCATGTAACCAGCCGGCACGCCCATGGTCCGGCGGGCGTCGACGGCGCGGCAGAACTTGGCTACCGCATCCGGTGTGTTGCGGCGCGCCAGCCGAGTGGCGATGACGCGCTGCCAGCAGAAGGCCGTGAGGGCGTCGTTGGTGGAGACAAAAGAACCATGAGAGGAAGCCGTTTCGACGGCCGTCGGTGGTGTTGCCAATGTCTTGAGAGCGGCAAGCTTTTTTGCTGAGAAGCGGAAGTAGCGCCACGAGAAAGGAGATTCGGGCTCGGCTGGCGGCGGGGGCTGGTTGTCTGGGCCGGGTCGGAGGAAGTGACTGTGATCCAGCATGTTCTCGTGTTCCTGCAGCAGGGGCACCAAGCTACGTCGGTCGAGATTCCCCTGTGCGATGGCATCGGCGGCGAATGGTTCTCCTCGAAGTGCGGTTGCCAACAGAGTGTAGCACTGTTCGATACCGCTCATGTCGACAAAGTTGTGTTGCGCCGCGCAGTCCAGAAGAAGTCCTCCGTTCACGAAATTGGCCTGGAATGATATGACTGGGGCCGGATCTTGCTCCGTCTCCTGATAGCTTTCGGGGAACGCTTTCCGAGGAGCCAGGAGCTCTCCAGGAAGCATTGACGCTGGTCCGCGTGCTTTCACAAGCTCCTCGTGGCTAGGCATGACGCTGAAGCAATCCCTGAAACGGATAATGGAGTTTGGCGGAGACCACAGTTGGCATGGTTCCAGATGAAAGGAGTCCGACTTGCCCGGCCCATTGCTTCTCTGGACAACCTGGGCAGCAAGCCATGGAAACGCCTTAGTGAGCAAGAAGGAGGCTTCCAGCAGGCGCTGCTTTGCCTTTGCGCGAGATGAATCATCGTTCGGCAGTGGAAAAGCCAGAAGAAGATGGCTGTAGGTCTTGAGAAACGGCAACTGGCCCACCACATCTTGCATATGCTTGTATTTGTCCATCGTGGCCGTCGGGTGTAGTCGTCAACGATGGTGGAAGGGCGGCGGAGTCAGAGTCAAGGGGACGGGCGGAAACCGTCAAACGTTGTTTTTGCTCAGCAACATTGAACTTGCCCAGGAAGTGGTAAGAAAAGCCTGACTTGATCCATTAGGTAGCTAGAGGCAAGAAACCGTCGAGCTCGTGCCTCCAACTGATAACACATCAAGTCCGAGACCAGACCCGGGTCTGAGATAACCGGGCCGACGCTTCCAGTTCTTCGCCGACCGCGAACCCAGGTCTGTCACAGCAAAGAAGGTGCTTGGCATCACCGACCGGCCGACGTTCAGTGTCAGTCTCTCTACATACTTCCTACTACCTATGTGGATGAGACGTTAGAGCCCATCAACGCTCCGAGTTGTTCGCTCCGAGACATTCCCATCGCAATTCTGACGGCCTCGGAATCCGACTGAGGCTACAGGAGCGCTTCCATGCCCGGCTATCCTGCAAAAGTGGCATGTGTAGGTACCTTACCGTGGCGTGTCCCAACGCACCGATTGGACATACCACACAGAACCAAGTCGATGGGGTCAACCCACTGGAATCTCGCGCAAATCTGTCACTTACTGTCACATTGAGCCTCGTCGACTCGTTGATCGGAATATTTCAACGTTATAAACCGAGGCTTGCCACTTCAGTCGTGGTACACCCTGTCTCCGATGTAACGGAAATGTTGCCCAGACAAAGCCGCCAACCCCAAACTGCCCAGTTCCAATCAGCACCACTGTATCCCCCGTAGCAAGCATGGCTTCAACACCTTCTCTGTCTTCAAGCGAGGAGACCACGCTTCTCCTGTTCGGACCGCAAGCCCTGTCGTTCAAGGCCGAGTCGCTCCAGGCGCTCCGGCAACTCCTGTGTGAGACGGAGGACTGCAAATGGATGCTCGACGTTGTATCCGAGCTGCCTATGCGCTGGGAGGAACTGCCGAAGCAGTTTCCCAAACTCGAGAGGATTCCAGGAACCCGACTCCTCAACGATCTGAAGCATTGGCTCGGGGGCGACGCCTCGACCAAGGCCCCGGCCCAGCTCCCCAATATCCTCCTGACGCCGCTGGTGGTGCTCACGCAGCTTGCCCAGTTCTCACGGTATTTGTCTCTCAGCAGGGATGGAGCCTCGGCTCAAACGGACAATGCATTTCTGGCCCTGGCAGAACGTCATGTCGAGACGGCGGGGCTGTGCACCGGGCTGCTCAGCGCGTCGGCCATCTCCAGCGCGTCAGATGCGACCACGTTCCGCCGGTACGGCGCTGTCGCCGTGCGACTCGCCATGGTCATCGGCGCGCTGGTCGACTGCCAGGACGCTTCTGACAAGCTCCATGGGCCGTCGAGGTCGTTTGCAGTTGCCTGGACTACCCCTGACATGGCCACGGACGTGATCCGCGTGCTTGATGGATTCCCAGAGGTATGATGTTTCCATGGCATGTTGATTACTCACCTACCTAGCAACCTCAACGATTGGAACCTATGCTCACGGCGTTGTCTTCAGGCATACATCTCCGTTCTGTTCGACGACAACCGAGCCACTGTCACCACGGCAGAGAGCACGGCGCCGCTGATGCTTCAACAGCTGAGACAGAGGGGTGTCAAGGCAGCCGAGGTGAGCCTCCGGGGCCGCTTTCACAGCCAAGTGCATCGCGACGACCTCGAGCAAGTGCTGCGGTTCTGTGACTCGGACCCAGCCTTCCGGCTCCCGGAGATATCCGCCCTGAGTCTCCCAATTCATCTTGGAAACGTCGGTGCCGGCTCCAAGCTACTGCACCATGCCGTGCTGTGCATGATCCTTGTCGAGCAGGCGGCGTGGTACGAGACCTTCTCAGGGGCGCTTCCTGCATCTCTTGGCTCACCTGGAAACAATCCGGTCGTTGTCACGTTTGGCCCCGACAACGGAGTGCCGCCGTCCCTGCTCCGGAAACTTGGTTCGCGTCTGAGGCATGCGTCAGACCTCCACCAGGCCGTGCCATCGCTAGTTTATGCAGACAGCCCCCTAGGCGAGGCTCCTCGTGATCATGACATGGGCTCTGATGACATCGCCGTGGTGGGCATGGCGTGCCAGGTGGCGGGCGCCGACGACCTGGACGAGTTCTGGAAGATCCTGTGCGCGGGCGAGTCGCAGCACGTCGAAGTGCCCGAGTCGCGCTTCGGCGTCGAGACGCACTGGCGCGACGTCGACCCGGCCCGCAAGTGGTACGGCAACTTCATCCGCGACCACGACGTGTTCGACCACAAGTTCTTTAAGAAGAGCCCGCGCGAGATGGCCTCGGTCGATCCCCAGCACCGCCTCATGCTGCAGTGCGCCTACCAGGCCGTCGAGCAGTCGGGTTACTTTCACCAGGCCCACGTCGACACCCAGATCGGCTGCTACATTGGCGCCTGTGCGGCCGACTACGAGCAGAACGTGGCCTGCTATCCTGCCAATGCGTTCACGGCCACGGGCAATTTGAAGAGCTTTATCCCGGGCAAGATCAGGTAAACCCTCATATGTATCATCTTTCTACTGTCGTCCCACTAACATCTCATCTCGACAGCCATTACTTTGGCTGGACAGGACCCGGCCTGACAATTGACTCGGCCTGCTCGGCTTCAGCCGTCGCCGTGCACATGGCCTGCCGGGCCATTCTCGGCGGTGAATGCAGCGGTGCTCTGGCAGGCGGCGTCGGCCTGATGGGCAATATCACCTGGTTCCAGAACCTGGCTGGAGCTACATTCTTGAGTCCAACCGGCCAGGTGCGTTCATCTCTCTTTTTCTCGGTCCAAGTCTGCGGTGCGGTGGCTGACCTTCCATCACAGTGCAAACCCTGGGATCAAAGGGCAGACGGCTACTGCCGCGGCGAGGCTGCCGCGGTCGTGTTCCTAAAGCGGATGACGGACGCCGTGGCTGACGGAAATCGTATCCTCGGCTGCATCTCCAGCACGGCCGTCTACCAGAACGAGAACTGCACGCCCGTGTTTGTGCCTAATAGCCCATCCCTCACGTATCTGTTCAGGGACGTGCTGGAACGGTCACAGCTCGAGCCCAAGCACATCTCGGTCGTCGAGGCCCACGGCACGGGCACGCCTGTTGGAGATCCGGCTGAGTACGCGGTGAGTTGACCCTGTGTCATTGTTTACTGCGTGCATGTTGCTGATGTGTTGCTACAGAGCGTGCTGCAAGCCCTCGGTGGCACTCTTCGCGACAAACCCCTGGCTTTGGGGTCGGTCAAGGGTCTCATCGGCCACACAGAGGGCGCATCCGGCGTGGTCTCGCTCATCAAGATCATCTTGATGATGCAGCACGGCTACATTCCGCCCCAAGCCAGCTTCCAAACACTGGCCCACAACATTGCCGCCTCGCCGTCCGACAACATTGAGATTGTGACCGAGCTGAGGTCGTGGGACACCAACTACAGAGCCGCACTGATCAACAATTACGGTGCCTCCGGTTCCAATGCCTCCATGGTCGTCACCCAGCCGCCACGGGCGAGCCGGGCTTCGCCCATCCACGCCCCAGGTCTCAAGCACCCTTTCTGGATGTATGGACTGGACGACAGGGCCATCGTCGCCTACGGCACAAAGTTGCGTCAGTTCATTGCTGGCCACCGGTCGTCTCAGTCTGCGGCCAAAATCAGTGTGTCGAACTTGTCGTTCAATGTCTGCCGCCAGTCCAACCGCAATCTCGAGAGGGGCCTCATGTTCAACTGCAGCAGCCTCGACGAGCTCGACGAAAAGCTCTCTGCCTTCATTGGCGGAGATAGCAAAGTCTCCTCCATGTCAACCAAGACAACGTCGCGGCCAGTCGTCATGTGCTTCGGCGGCCAAGTGTCCAACTTCGTAGGACTCGACAAGAAGGTCTACGACAGCGTCCGGATCCTTCGCAGCTACCTCGACCAGTGCAACGCCGTGTTCCTGTCGATGGGCCTGAATAGCATCTTCCCAACAGTCTTTCAGCAGGATCCCATCAATGATACGGTGCGCTTGCAGACTGCGCTGTTTGCCGTGCAGTACGCGTGTGCCAAGAGCTGGATGGACTCTGGAGTGCGGGTGGAAGCCGTCGTCGGCCACAGCTTTGGCGAATTGACAGCTCTCTGCATCTCGGGCGTGCTGTCACTCAAGGACGCTGCAAAGATGGTCGCAGCTAGGGCGAAGCTTGTGCGAGACAAATGGGGCCCTGATAGCGGAGCCATGTTGGCCATCGAAGCGGACTTGGACATGGTCAGAACCATTGTTGAGCAGCACAACCGGGCCATGGGTGATGATAACCTGCCCATCAACATTGCCTGCTACAACGGACCTCGCAGCTTTACATTAGCTGGATCGACCCCGTCCGTGGATAAGCTCGCCGAGTCTCTGGCCAGCAACTCGTCTGTGACGAGATTCAAACGGCTCAGCGTCACCAACGCCTTCCATTCGGCTCTGGTGGAGCCGCTCATGGACGAGCTGGATGCCATCGGCCGCACGCTGACGTTCCGGGAGCCGACCATTCTCATGGAGAGGTCAACCGAAGATCTTACCATGGAGATGACGTCTGAGTTTGTTGCTCAGCACATGAGACAGCCTGTGTTTTTTTACCACGCCGTGAAGAGGCTGGTACGGCAGTATCCAGACGCAGCCTGGATCGAAGCTGGGTCTGCCTCGACCATCACCAACATGGCAAGCCGCGCGCTCGGTTCGCCCTCGGACTGCCACTTCCAGTCCCTGAACATCACCTGCGATCACGGCATGCAGAGCCTGGCCGACGCCACGCTGGCGCTCTGGAAGGCTGGGGTCAAAACTGGATACTGGCCTCATCACGCCGGTCAGACGTATGAGTATGACCATTTGTTCCTCCCGCCGTATCAGTTCGACAAGGTGAAGCACTGGATGGAGCTCAAGAAGCCGCAGAAGGGACTGGCTCTTCTGCAAGCGTCAGATCAGGAGGCGACTGAAGCAGCAGCCCCCGTTGGACTGTGGTCCTTCCTAGGCTACCAGGACGCCAACGAACGCACAGCACGGTTCCTCGTCCACACCAATAGCAAGAAATACCAGGACTTTGTCTCGGGCCACTGGATCGCCAACACGGCCCCAATCTGTCCCGCCACGCTCGAGGTGGACATGGTCATCGAAGCTCTGATGAGCATCCGGCCGGAGCTCAAGACAGACATCATGCAACCCACGATCCGGAATATGCAAAACCACGCGCCCATTTGCGTTGATCCCTCACGGCAGGTCTTCATTGTCTATGAAGCTAGCGACGCGCCGGGTCACGCGTGGGAGTGGAAGATGACGAGCTCGCCGGCGCAAGGCCCCGGCGCCACGACCGAACACGTCCACGGCAGCCTCGTCTTCCGCTCAACGGAGGATCCAAGCTTCCAAGCCGAGTTCGACCGGTACGGACGGCACTTCACCCACCGGCGGTGCCTGGACGTGCTGCACGCGGCCGACGCGGACGACATCATCCAGGGGCGCAACATCTACAAGACGTTCGCCGAGATCGTCGACTACGGCGACGACTACCGCGGGCTCAAGCGGCTGGTCGGGCGCGGCAGCGAGTGCGCGGGCCGCGTGGCGAAGCGCTGGACGGGCGAGACGTGGCTCGACACGCACCTGACCGACTGCTTCAGCCAGGTCGGCGGCATCTGGGTCAACTGCATGACCAGCCGCGCGCCCGAGGACATGTACATCGCCAACGGCTGCGAGCTGGTCATGCGCTCCCCGAAGCTCCGCGCCGACACCCTGCGGCCCGAGGTCTGGGACGTGTTTGCCACGCACCACCAGGTGTCTGAGAAGCTGTACGTGACCGACATCTTCACCTTCGACAGCACCACCGGCGAGCTGCTGGACGTCATGATCGGCATCAACTACGCGCGGGTGCCCAAGGCGTCGATGCAGAAGATCCTTGCGAGGCTGTCGCCGGGGATCTCGGTGCCGTCAACCGCTGTGTCGAGCACGCCGGCCGCAAAAGCAAGCCTGGAGTCCAATAATGAGCCGTTCACTCTTGCTGGCGTCTCCGAGTCTCCCAAGAGCGGTGCCGCAAAGACGGCAAAGAAGTCGTCCTGCAACACCAAAGCTGACATCAAGAGGGAGGTGCGGAACCTGCTGGCCAACGTGGCCGGTATCGAGCCGGCAGACATCTCCGAGGATACCATGCTCGCCGACATTGGCATCGACTCGCTGATGGGCATGGAGCTGGCCCGCGAGGCCGAGGCTGTCATGAAGTGCACCTTGTCGCCGGACAAGCTGATGGAGGCATTTGACTTCCCTTCCTTTGTCGACTGCGTGGTCTCCGCCCTAGGTGTCACAGTCGACGGCGAGGAAGCGGAGGAAGAGTCTTCTGAAACAGCAGAGGCGAAGGAGGAGGAGTCTGAGCCAGAAAGCAAGGATGAGGAGGACAGCCCGTACAAGTCGCAGGAGACCTCCTCCGGGGGCGAGTCCAGTGGCACGTCGACACCTCCTTCCTCGCTGGACGGTGCCGACCTGGACGAGTTGACGTTGCCTGCTGGGGCGGTCCTCGAGGTCTTCGGCAAGATGAAACTCATGACCGACCAGATGATCCGCGACTACAAGCTCGACATGTTCGCCAACGTCATCGCGCCCAAGTCGACCCAGCTCTGCATCGCATTGACTCTCGAGGCCTTTGAGAAGCTCGGCGTGTCTATCAAGAACACCAAGCCAGGCCAGGTGGTGCCGCGGATCAAGTACGCGCCGCAGCACCAGCGGCTCGTCGAGTACTTGTACCGCCTTCTGGAGCACGAGGCGCGGCTGCTCGACACCACGGCCGACGGCAAACAACACGTCCGCACGGCGGTGTCCCCGCCGCGCAAGTCCAGCGCAGCGCTGCTGCAGGACCTGGTCCGGCTGTACCCAGACTGGAGCAACGCGCAGAAGCTGACGCACTACGCCGGGACCAAGCTGGCCGACGTGCTGGAAGCCAAGACGGACGGCATCAAGATCATCTTCGGCAGCGACGAAGGGCGCGCCATGGTCGGCGGCCTGTACTGCGACCACGTGTTCAACAAGATGAACTACCAGCAGATGGCCGACTGCGTCGAGGGCGTCATCCGCCAGCTGCCGGCCGATCAGGGCCCGCTGCGGATTCTGGAGCTAGGCGCGGGAACGGGAGGCACGACGCTGTACCTGGCGCCGCTGCTGGAGCGTCTGCGGGTGCCTGTCGAGTACATCTTCACGGACATCTCGCCGTCGATGGTGGGCGCCGCCAAGAAGCGGTTCGGCAAATACCCCTTTATGAAGTTCATGGCGCACGACATGGAGAAGCCCGTGCCGGCCGAGCTGCGCGGCACGCAGCACATCGTCGTGGCCAGCAATGCAGTCCACGCCACGCGCGACCTGGTCAAGACGGGCAAGAACATCCGCGGTGCCCTGAAAGCTGACGGGTTTCTGTTGATGCTGGAAATGACTGAGATTGTGCCGTTTGTGGACACGATCTTTGGGCTGTTGGAGGGCTGGTGGCTGTTTGACGACGGACGGCAGCACGCCATCACCGGTCCTGCGGGGTGGGAGAAGGCCATGCGCGCGGCTGGGTTCGGCCATGTCGACTGGACCGACGGGTATCTGCCCGAGAGCAAGATACAGAAGGTCATCGTTGCCATGGCGTCCGGCCCAGTGCAGGAGCGGCTTCCCTTGCCGGCCCCCTTACCCCTGAAAGCCGCAGAATCTGCTTATCCTGATCTACCCAGCCGGGAGAAGGACATCGCGGCTTATGTGAAGAAGTTCAGCGCCGGGTTTGACGTGCCCGCTGCAACATCGGCCAACTTCAAGGCCGTCAACGACGGAAAGCCTCAAAGCATGTTGATCACCGGTGCGACGGGGAGTCTTGGAACGCATCTCGTCAAGGCCTTCGCCGAGCGTGCAGACGTCGGCACTGTCATCTGCCTCAACCGGCAAGGGTCCAGCGCCGCCGTATCACCCGAGGCCCGGCAGCTTGAGGCAATGGCTTCCCGGGGCGTCACCGTCGACGCCGCGGCCCGCGCCAAACTCCGCTTCATCGAGACGGACACTTCCAAGCCCAAACTGGGGCTCGGCGAGGACGAGTACGCGTCTTTGGCCCGGCAGGTTACCGGCATTTTGCATAATGCCTGGCCCATGAGCGGCAACCGGCCGCTGAAAGGCTTCGAGCCGGCGTTCCAGTCGCTGCGGAACCTGGTCGACCTCGCGCGCGACGCCTCGACGTATCACCAGCAACAGAAGAAGAAGCGGATCATCAACTTCCAGCTCATCTCGTCCATCGGCGTCGTGGGCCACTACCCGTTGTGGAGCGGCCAGGCCCGCGTGCCCGAGGAGCGCATGGAGCCGCGGTCGGTGCTGCCCAACGGCTACTGCGACGCCAAGTACACGTGCGAGCGCATCCTGGACGAGACGCTGCACCGCTATCCGGAGCAGTTCCACACCATGGCGGCGCGGCTGGGTCAGGTGGCTGGGTCGAAGACGAGCGGGTACTGGAACCCGGTCGAGCACTTCTGTTTCATGGTCAAGTCGTCGAAGAACTTGAAGGTGCTGCCGCAATTGGAGGGCGTAAGTGTTTCACCACATTCAACAGATTGCTCGCCCATATGCGCAGCCGAAACTGACATAGTGATGCACACAGAACCTCACCTGGTGCCCCGTCAACGACATGGCCACCGCCCTCGCCGAGCTCCTCCTCCTCCCCACCCGGCCAGAGCCCATCTACCACATCGACAACCCCGTGCAGCAGCCCTGGCGTGAGATGGTCTCCACGCTAGCAACCGCGCTCGACATCCCCCAGAACAACATCATCCCCTTCGACGACTGGGTCGCCCGCGTGCGCCGCTCCCCGCTGGCGCCCGAGACGGATAACCCGGCTGCGCGCCTGGTCGACTTTCTCGAATTTCACTTCCGCCGCATGTCCTGCGGCGGCTTGCTGCTGGATCTGTCCAAGGCTTGTAGGGACTCGCCGGCGCTTGCGGCGGTGGGGCCGGTGGGCGAGGAGGTGGTCAGGAAGTATGTTGCCGGGTGGAAAGCGATGGGGTTCTTGCCGGCTTAGTTACCTTCGGTGAAGACATGGGAGCTGGGAGGACGTTCGTGACAAGGGTTAGCTGGAGGCTCTGGTAGACTGGAATCTTTCCTATGGCTGTTTATTTTGGTGTGGCAGCCCGTAGGATGCATCAAGACCTCGTGACTTTCAGGACTGACTTGAATCGTGCCTTTTCCTTTTGAACTACCCTTTCCAGGTGCATTGTGGCAGCGTGCTTCCCTCCCCTTTGAGCTGTCCGCATAGGTAGGTAGGCGGCTTGACAATCCTACGTATCACGGTCTGGGTACAACGGGTATGAGTCATGAGTTGTTCCTGATTGCTGCCTTCCAATAGACGTATGTTTACTTGATCACGTTCTCCTCTGGGTATAGGAACCCCCACTCACCGTCCTCCTTTCCCCTGACCAGAGTCCGACGCGTAGCCACAGCATGACTTTCCCTTCCCGACATGCCAACACCGTACGGCATCGCCGCCAAACCCTCCCTCTCCTGATGCGGCACGTCCCCCATGAAACCCCCATCCCCCCTCAGCTCAGGCGCCATATCCGCGCCAATCCGCAGCATCGAGTACCCATCCAGCCTATCCGCCGGCCTTCTTCGGAACCCATACACCAGCCCCAGCACCACCGACAGCGCCGCCCACACGCAGAACAGCCCCAGCACGACGTAACCCAGCACCACCCCGGGCACCATCGACGCCGCCGACAACACCTTGCCGTGCCTCGACGCCGTCAGCCCTGTGTCCGTCCACGGCGTGTCCTGCGCCGTCGCCGCGGGCGTGTACATCAGGTTGGCGGCGTCGAGCGCGAAGGCCAGGCTGACGGAGCGTAGCAGCGCGTCCTGGTCGATGAAGCCAGTGTACCGGCGCTGCTCCTCAAACGTGCCGGGGATGGTCAGGGGCTGGCTGCTGGAGAGATAGTGCTGGTGGAACGGGGCGGCGTCGAGGATGGTGGCGGCCGTGCGACCGAAGCGGAGGGCGCCCTGGAAGCCGGTTGTTTGGTTGAAGGTTGGGTTGGTTCGCTGAAAGTTGCGGAAGATGGAGGTGCTGCCGTCGAGGTCGGCTGTGCCCAGGTCGGAGGCGGCGATGCATCGCACGCCGATGGGCGGTGCCGCGTAGAGCATGCGGCCGTTGGACGAGCCGTTGATCATGCGCGGCAGGTCGTCCATAAGCGTGCTGGCGTCGGTGGTGGGTAGGGGCGCGCTGGAGCCCGGCTCGACGCCTGCGATGGTGAAGAAGGTGTGGTTCAAGGCGAAGGAGGCATCGGGGGTGGTGAAAAAGGGGCTGCCCATGCCCTGGGTGGTGTGGTCGAGAGCGGTGTTGAACGGTTGGAGGTGGTCATCGTATAAGCCGTCGGTGTGGAACTGCCAGGCGGCGTACTCAAATATCAACGGGGCATCAAAGCCCGGATGCGTTCCGGTGTACTTGTCGGCCCGGTTCCACTGCTCGCTGTACTCCAGCGGCCCGGTGGTGCCAATCTCGTAGTACGCCTGCGTGTTGATCTCCTCCGAATTGCTAGTCCAGAGGCCGATCATATCTCCTGAGGGCGTGTGTAGATCGACGGCCAGCCTCTTCTGGCGGACACTGCTGACGGAAGAGCCTGACTTTTGGCTGAGGATGGTGAACTCGGATGCGGACTGCACGCTCTTGCACTCGTACTTGAAGCGCAGACCCCAGGATGTGCCCGACACCGGCTTATCGGCTTGCGGCGCGAGGAAGAGGTCCGAGATAGATTCGGTTAGGGGCAGAGTGTTGGGCACGGTCTTGAAGACGGAGTACTGGGATCGGTTGACAGACTCGCTGTTGAAGACGACCCCAAAGCCCGGGATAGACGGGGCGGCTCCGACCAGCCACGCTGCTTGTGCGGGGGCTGCGTCATACCAACCCTGTCCGATGGCGTCGTATCGCAAGTTGAAGGTGGCTCGGTTTCGTCCCACGACCGACGGAGCCTCCGATGACGGTACGTACCCATCGCTGATCTCAAACACAAGCCCGGAGAGCGGGAGGGCGATGAACGGCAGAATGCTGAGAAACGCCAACAGGCACCACAGCCGATGAAACTCTCGCCGTGCAACCGCCTTGATCCAGCCTGACGGGCTGCTCCAGGTGCTGTTGGAGTGCATCAGAAGCGCCGCCAGGTTGGAGGCGCCCCAGAAGTGCGAGCACAGCATCGACGCCTCGACGCCGACGAGGCCGAACCTGGACCATGACAAGCCAAAGACGCCGATGAAAAACCACGAGTAGTAGAACAGAGAGCCCGAGAAGGTGCGGTATTTGACGGCCCCGTCAAAGGCGTCGACCTGCAAGAGCCGGATCCAGATGACGCCGTAGTAGACCGCGACAATGGGCGGGATGAGAATCAATACCAGCGGTCGTATCCAGTAGTGGCGCGGCCGCTGCCCTGAGATCTCCCCGGCCGGATTCGGATTGTGGCCGTGTGCTCCCAAACCTCCAGCCTGCTCGCCAACCGTGAACCGGGGCTGTGCGGCGCTGATGGTGTCGGAGGATTCATGCGTGGGGAGAGGCGACTGTCTCGGTGCTGGACTGGTCGCGTCGGAGAACAACATCTGGCCATCGGGGCAAATCAAAGTCGTCTGTGTCTGTAAGTTACTCTGTGTTGTCAAACATGGGGAGTTGAGTTTGTAGACAGAGTCAACAGTGTCCGCCGGGCCTGTCATGCAGGATTTTGCCAGCGTTTCAGTCAGCGTTTCAGTCATCAGAAACCGTCCCGACACGTGACCTAAGATTTGCCAAGCCAGCAATCCGACCTGGTTACAGTTTTGTAGTCTTCTATCCCTTAGTTACCTCCATATCGTCAGATCAATCAAGACAGAAAACTGTCCAATCCCTACGTTTTTGGCTGGCAGGTGTCTCGCTTTTTTTTGGCCAGAGGGAGGCTACTTTGCAACTACAAACCCAAGCGCAACTTGTTAGTAAGTACTTTACTATGCGCATTAAGTAGTAAAAGCATGCATGACTGGTTCGAGCTAGCTATCAACTGAGGGATTTGCATATTGTAGCAGAAAAGGCATGTCTCCACCGAGTCAGCTCCTCCAGAATCCGAGCTGAGATCCCCCATTTACATAGTCCTAGGCAGGCATGCCGCATGCGAGGATTCCCTCCCCCCCCTCCCCCCACACCCCCTACGTTTATTCTCGCCAATTACAGGCCTTTTCCCAGATTCCAAACTTCCTCTCATCACCGCCGCCATCCTCTTCACTGGAAATCACGCTCAGATGAAATCGTAAACGTTGACGCTCCTCCTGCCTCGGTAGTAGTAGCTCCCGACCTGACACTTAGACGTCAACCCCTGAACGAGGCAGCGGGAAAGGGGCGTCTAAACCCGAATTGTCGACGTAGTCTGGGGGCCCTCGGTGGTGAAAGTCGGCGTCTTGGTCAGCCACGGGTTGCCGGGATCGCTCAGGGGAGGAGGAGGGGCTTTGATGGTGACCGTAGTCAGGATCTCGCTCGAGGGAGAAGGAGGGGCCCCGATGGTGACCATGGTCAGGATCTCGCTCAGGGGGGGAGGAGGGGCCTCGACGGTGACCGTAGTGAGAATCTCGCTCGAGGGAGGAGGGACCCCGATGGTGACCATGGTCAGGACCTCGCTCAAGGGAGGAGGAGGGGCCTTGATGGTAACCGAGGTCAAAATCTCGCTCGAGGGAGGAGGAGGGGCTTTGATGGTGACCGTGCTCAGGGTCTGGGGACCCTCCGTGGTGAAGGTCGGCGTCTCGGTAAGCCAAGGGTTGCCGGGGTCGCTAGAAGGGGGCGGAGGGGCCTTGACGGTGACCGTGGTTAGGGTGTAGGGTTTTGCGACAGCCGTAGCGGCACTGGTTATAGGGAAAACGAAAAGGTTAGCTGGCCGGACGATGGATAAACAATAAACAGTCTAGAGACAAAATGAAAATTCTGGCTGGAGTACGCACTATGCCGCGAGGACGGCCAAGGACGAGGTGGTGGCGCGCATGATGGAGCTGAACAATGACGGCGGTGGTGGGACCGAGCTCGGGCTTTCTTCTTCCGATATAGGTAGACAGTTGCTTCGAATGCTAGGGGCTTCTGCGGGCTGATCTTCAACTACCTATCCATGATTTGGTGGGCCGATGGGCAGGTATTTATACTCCACGGCCCCTAGAATGCTCGCGGGAATACGTGAACTGCCGAGTCGCCCGGCCAGGGGTGAATTAGGTGTCACCTCGTATTTCAACTGCATCCTGACGATCGAATAGCCAGCATCGTTACAAATCATGCAAGCGATGCAGGATGGGTTGGAACAATGTGACCTCGCAAGAGCTTCACGGATGGGATAAGTGGCTGCCTGGCGTGCCGCCCCCAACGGCGTCCGTTTCCGTTTCGGACGCGGGTGTGCGCGTCCAGCGCCGATGGGCGGCTCGAGGCAGCCCGAACATAGCGAAGACGCAGCTGGCAGGATCAATACTACCTCTTCAGCTATAGACTGGCGAGTGATTCCATTAGGTTCTCAACACGGATGATCCCGCGACACGGTTTGACGGTGCCTTCATCCACGGAGATACTATGTGTTATGAACTCAAAAACCTCCGCAGATTCACTGATTTTGACCACGCTTCAATTTTCGTTTTTGCTCTTCTTACCCGAGTTGTGGCTGCCAGCGGAAGGGCCAGAGACGTGACGTGAGAATATGAAGGAACTAGGTACCCGAGCATTACGTCGCACGACACCGCTGACAATGGACAATGGACGACCGGGATGAGACAAGGTGAAGAGAGAGTAACTCCTACATGTCACCAATTGGGCGATTAACAGTCTCTGGCCAGGCGGTTCGCGGCTGGCAGTAACAAAATATCTCGCAATATCCGCGCCAAAGGCCTGGCCCGTCTGGAACCGCCCAATGGTGAGTGTGAATCGGGTCAGATGACAGTAACTTCAGCAAGTCCATTGCCTCGTGGTCTCTTGCCATGCCGTCTAAGGTATGCATTGACGAACGTAGCCTCTGATCCAGTAGTGTGCATTGAGCAACAGCGACGCTCCTCACCAGGTTAAAGGACTGCACAAACTAGGTATAGTTGCGAGTAGGGGGTGGCTTTGCTAGGTCGGTGCCGGTGAACAACGGGTGGGGTTCGAAACGACACTTCCTAACTACCTAGGTACCTAAGCACCTGAAGGATATACTAAAAATCGGAGACTTCAAGCTAGCTATCTAATGTAAATTCCACAAACGTTGAAGAAGATGCGTCTTCACGATGGCATCATGCCACGTCCTGGCCACGCCACCCTCCCAGGACGCCATTCGCAATGCCGTCTTGGAGGATGCCCTCACCTACAACGCCCGCCGGCCAGGTCTTTACGTTGGGTGCGCCAGTGCAATCTCGGCGTGGAGTTGCCCCTGCTCCTCGACCCTCCTGTTACACCCCTCGCCTTAATGGGAGCCGCTCGCCCAGTTCGAAGCCGTCAACGCCTACTTCCCAGCCCAGATACACGGGTTTTTCAACGCATTGCGCGACTTCGAGGACATGGCCGACAGTAGGTCCTCCAAAGAGCCCTTACCTATCCAAATTGCCGAGCAATCCTTCGACATCTACCCCGACTGTTGCCACCTCGTATTCCACTCCCGCCGCCTTGCTGTCCAGAGCCCGCACAGCCTCGCACTCCTTCGCCACGTCACCCAGCTGCGCGTCCTCCTCACCCCCAACTACGCCGCCGAACCGGTGATGAGCTTTGTTCAGCATGCAGCCCCTCTTCCTGCACGCTCCGTTCGAACTCGCCGTCCGCCTCCCACACCTCCGTGAGTTCGACTGCCCATGGCTGTGGGAGCGTTTCCCTATCGCCTTCACATCCGGGCGTTGCGCATATTAGCCCGTGTCTGGGAGGGTCGTTGGTAGGATGCCCGTGTGGAGTTTGGGCGGGCCGTGCGTGACCTCCTGCCGTTGTTGTCCCCTTCACTGACCAAGGTCCGCCTATGGTTCTGGGAACCCTATCCCGGGGGGGATGACGCAGACCAAGCGGCGTAGGTGCCTGAGCTCCAGTCGTCGGCGCGTCCACCGCTGAGTTTGGCAGCAAGGACCGGGGCTCTTTCGGGCTGCGGAACCTGGGGAGTCGACTGGAAGAGCTCTCTCGTCGCAATCTTCGCCGGCATTTTGGCCACCTTGGTGAGTAGGGCAAGCAGCACAATTCACTTGGGTTCAATAGCTCATCAGTTTGTATTACAGGCTACAGTTGCTGACTCCCCTATCCCCGGATACCGCATCGAGCCTTTCCAAATGGAAGATCGATATCTCCCCTGGTCAGACTGTCCTCCTGAACGGTACTGTCCAGGAGGTCCACGCCCAAACGTTGAAGCCCAACTTCAAGCTCAAGACGCCTACGCCATTGCCCAAGGCAGTCAGGGGCTCGTCTCACCAAAAGCGCGGCGTTACTGGTTGTAACACCGAGTTTCGCACTCATTACCCCTGACGTCTTCCGTTCCCTTGAATAGACTCAACAGGTTTCCTTAGCATCAAGGGCATACATGCGCCACCTCACAATAGAATTCCATCCGCGCGCTCCCGACGGGCACTGGTACATCTCCGACCCGCACGGCGAAGACCCCTACGCTACAGGTTTCCCTATCATACAAGAAGAACCCTACCCTCCCGGGAGGGAAGTCGACTCCAAGACGCATACCCTCCTCTTGTGTGAGGAAGAAGACATCTATACGGGCGACGACGAGCTCTACGACCTTCGCTAGCCGGGTATGGCCCGCGTGCGCTTCGTCGCGGCGCGCTTCGACCCACAGCTACAGGCGTTTGGGTCGTCGCTCCGGCTCTAGAAGATGCCGGCTCTAGAAGACGGCGAGCTGTTCACGTGGCTGGCGTGGCGGCCTTCTGAAGAGGGGGCGTGGGAGAATGAAGGAAGTGGTGAGGCCCCTCCTTTGGCGGAGTAGATGAGACTGTTATGTTTCGATGGGGGGTTAGATACGATGCGCCCCAGGGCGACGGGAAGGGGAAAGTAACGTGGCAGGTCGGTGACAACTGGAGACCGGGGGACGAGATGACAAGCGTGTTTGAGGATCCTGTAGACGGGGACGCAAGGAACATAGAGTGGGGAGCGTTCGAGTTTGTAGAGAGCAGGGAGTAGGATCTGGAGTCATATATCTGATGTTATCCCGTTACTTGGAGGCAAGGCTTCGGCCAGCTAGATATCCTTATCAGACGATCCGTCTCCAGAGTACCTCGAGATCACAAGCGCAAGTTCCTTTGGTATCAAAGCACCGCACATAATGCCCCAACCAGACACAACGCAACCACCCCATTCTAACCTCCACCACCCCATCCAATACTACCTGTAAACCCGGCCGGGCCCGCCCTTACCCCCTCACGAAAGTCTTTGTCTCCCGACTCGGGCCCATGATCTCCACACACACCGGACACCCCTTACACCTACAGATAACGCAATGTTCTAACAGCGTGGCCGTGATGCGGAAGTCCGCCTCGAGGGTTGGTTCGCGTCCCTGAACCGGGGACGCCAGGATCATTAACTGCTGCCTGGAGGGAATGCATCAGATCTGCATGAACAGCAGCCGGCCCAGAACATGCAGTTCAGCTCGGCCTGCAGTGTGATGTTTTAGACCATGACTGGGCCCTCGAATACTCCCCTCGTACTATCCAGAATCCATGCATTCCAGTGTTGTTCCTCTCGCCCTCTACCGTAACTTCTAGCTAGATAGAAAATGCATATTTGTTTTTCTCACCACCAGTGTGCCGTGGGGGAGAAAGTCCCTACTAGTCTACCTGTAGTCAGGCATTTCAGTCCCTGCGAGGGCTTCATCCAAAACTTTTGAAGCCGTGGAGTCATCACTGCCAGGTAAGATTGAGGTCAGTCAACGACTGAGAGCTCTGGAAACCTTCGCACCGCATCGTCCAGCAAAGAGCTCGGCTTCCCCTTCAGACAGTAACCGAAGAACGAATCAGCCAGGCGATTCTGGATTTCAACCAGCCTCTGCCCCCCGATGGTTCCCCACGCGTCCACGCCCGGTCCACCCTCGCTGGTCTCCAGTGCCTTCCTCACCGGCGGCAGCAAGTCTCGCAGCAACGGCACGTCCAGAAAGCTCTGGTGCACCGTCCCGTTGACAGCCACATCACGACTGAATGAACCCCCCCTTTTCAGTTGCTCAAAGAACGCAGCAAACGTCGAATCCGACGACGCGTTATGCCCGGGCGTTGCCAGCGTCAGAAACGGCCTGGGCTCTGACGTGTTCAGCACGGCACCATACACGCCACCGTCGAGGTTCGCGCCGCAGGCATATGGCCCGCCGTCGAGAAGTAGCCGGGCCGCCGTAGCGCCGCCGAGCGAGCCGCCCAGCAGCCCGACCTTGTCCAGCGCCAGCGGCTCATCCGTCCGATTCTGACTCTTGCCAAAGAGCGATCCCGCAATCCCCTCTTTCGCATTCCGCAGCGCGCCGAGCACAAACCGCAAGTCGTCCGCCCGAATATCAGCCAGGTAGGCGCCCATGTTGGGCAGGTCGGCAAACAGCGCGGTCAGCAGGCCCGGCTTCTCAAGCCGCACCGCACCATCCGGGAACACGACGGCGGCCGCGTCGTAGGTGTGGTCCACGTTGACGACGACCCAGCCGCGGCTGGAGAGGTCGGCTACCGTGGCGGCTTGCATGAGTCGCGAGCCACCGAAGCCGGGGCTGAAGAGGATTACTGGGAACGGTTGTGGTGAGGATGGGGTGCGGAGGGGAGGCGCGTCGAGGTAGGTCTGTGTTAACAACTCGGTTTGGTTCGCATCGCTGGGACCGGCGGTGCAGTAAGATGTCAGGCTCGCTAATGGTGTGAAGATGGCGGCGTCTGCAATAGCGCTGAACACGGCGGCCTCGGCGGCGGTGCAGTACGGGGAAAAGGGTAAGTCGTCGTGGCCGGGGGGCGGGGGACGGGCCGGATAGGTGATGGAGACCATGAGAGCCCGGGGTTGGCCGGGCGTGGGCGCCAGGGGGTCAGCGCGCGAGTGATCGATGAGTTCGAGTGAGGTTGTGCCGACGCTGTACGGGCCCGTAAGAGGCGGCAGTTGTACTGTGGCCGCCGTCGTGGCTGCGAGCAACATGCAAAAGACGGAGGTTATCAGCAACATGATTCCCGATGGAGAGGCTGGGCATCTGGGACACAGGAACTGCAGCTTCATCGACGTCTAGCACAAAGACATAAGACAAGTTCTGAGGCAGCAAGTCAGGCAAGGTATGGTCAATTAGGTAGGTCGTGGATCAGATGGCGGTGCTACCTAACCATAGTAGGGCGCTCCGGCTACAGCGGAACGTCGGTCTGGGGTCGGCTATTCACTCGCATGCGCGTATAAATGAGGATGTAACTGAAACCTGGAAACCTGCTCACTCAGAAAGGATCCACTGACGAATAGTCCGTCAGCAAATCCAGCGACTGATAGAATGGCTGCTGGTAACTTCCGACTCACATCGAACACAGGTCTTCTCATTCCCTCCTCACAACCATCAGCCCCTGCCCATTCTCTTGCTAAGTGTGCTGCTCAGGGATATCGTTTACGCAAGTGAGGTTGGAATGATCCATACCAGCGTTTGCGAGGACGTTTGACAGACTTCGGTGCGTGCAGGCTGGCGGATATGGAGTTTTTCTCTGGCGCCCGTCTTTCACGAGGAATGCCCCAGGTGCCAACGCTTAATAGGTATATGTGGCTCACATATCAACTCAGACACGTTCCACGGCTCAGACTGTGAGACGATGCGAAGTTTCAATTGGACAAGTATCAACAACTTGAACCGGGCATCATTTTGATGAACCTACCCGAATCAAATCACCTTCAACCATGCTGGGCCGTATATGTACATCCAAGCTGTCTTCGGCTTCTCAACAACAAAACAAGAATAGCATCAAAAATCAGGCTGTCAACGTCGCCCGAATAAAACGTTGCTTGTCAGAGACAAACCTTGTTGTTACTGGTGAAAGTTTGTACCAAATCAGATATAGGTTGGCTGTTCGTTGAAGACAGAAGAACGACAAAAAGCGTGGAACGGATGAGCGCCAAAAAAAAAAAAAAAAAAAAAAAAAAACTAGCAATGAGCCTAAGCCTTGCACTTCTCCCAATCGTAGCTCACACCCTGCTGAACTCCATAGTACACGGGCCGAGTCAGATACATCACCTGTTCCGAGCTGACCGTCCCCTTGGCGCCGTCCTTCTTGGCCTTCAGCGAGAGCTCCGTGCGGTACTTGATGGTTCCGGAACCGCAGTCCGGCAGCGCCCACTGCACCAGTTCCTTCTGGCGCGAGATGTCGGCGGACTCCCCTTCGGACGTGGTCCTTGGGCCCTGGACGGTGATCTTGTCGACGATCTGGGAGACACGCATGTCGTCAGCATCTGTTTAACTAGAAGTACAACCTCGATCCACAACAGCACGCACCTCCTCATCCTTGCCTCCCACGTAGTACGTGAACTTCCAGTTCGCCTCGACTCCTGCGTCCAGGGCGTAGTCGGCCAGGATCTCAGTGCCGTTCTTGTGCAGCTTAAGCCGGTAACCCGGCTTAGCCGCCGGATTGCCGTCCTTGTCGAGCTCGGTGTAGCTCAGCGTTGTCTCGCACCAGATGGAGTCTTCGGGCTGGTCCGGGCCGACGCTGGCGCGCAGGTGCGGGTAGGCAAAGAACCAGTAGTAGATCTCGGACCCGTCCACCGTGTTCTGGCCGAAGGTGGGGCGCGTCACGTAGGGAGGGTTGACCTGGCCGAAGTCGGGGCAGCCCGGGCCCTCGAGCGCCGTGATGTTGAAGCGCCAGTTGTACGGGAGGATGCGGACGGGCTCAGGAGACGAGGCCCGCACCGCGAAGTCGGGGTTGGGGAGAGCGGATGTGGCGCCCAGTAGGGCGGCGACAGTCAGGAGGAGAGCCATGATATTGTGAGTGTGTCTCGGTGACAAATACACAGAATGAGTACAAGTCTCTTTGCCGAAAGGGGTCATGCAGTGGGTGGTGGTTCACTTGTGAGCTACTTGAACGGGGCGCCGTTTATGATATTTATATCCGACTGGATACTCTATCGTCAACTGCATACCACATTGGAGTTGCACATACGTCTTTGGCAGTCGGTATGGATCGCCGCGTGTTTAATTTCTAAAGTTGCATTGCAGGTGTCAATATCTTAGCGCGGCCCCGAACTCCGCCTGGACCGCCTAGCTTGCCACACATCAGACACATGGATTTCCTACAATGTAAGTTTGGGTGATCTACATACCAGATCGCTTCATGAACTTCTAGTGCCGATCCGCTGTCTGATAACTAATAGTTCATGAACTAGAGCGGCGTGGTTGAACTTCCACGACGGAGTTTGTCCGTCTCGAGATATACCTACATGTATCTAGCCAAACGACGACCGGGTACACTCAGTACCTCCCTGGAGAGACGGGAACTTTCACGTCTCAATGCAACTTGACACTGCACAATGTAAAGGGATGCGAGAAGCACTTTGCCGAAGTCCGAGCCCGATCTGGATTGCTAGTGGCTGAGGCTAATTGTCGTCCTTTTTGCCTAGACTCCATGCAGCTTGTTGCGGGATACGTAGCTCCGGTGCGGAATAGAACTCAACTGAGGTCATATGCAACGCTCGGTGGAAACCTGGAATCAGCACAGCCTCTTTACAACTGCCCGGCCTCCGGGCCAGAACGGATGGTACTCTTCAGTCGAGATCACCAGCTCCCGGCTGCCACTAATAAGCCGTTGGCATAGACGAGCTATTTTCATCCATGGTCCCGGCTTTTTCTTAATCCTTCCTTGATGGACATCTCATACGGGTACTTGGGCCAACCGCGAGCCACGGATCAAACCTATGACACGTGCAGCACTTAACAGCACTGGTTGTATCAATTGGCGCGTTGTTGGGCAGCGGCGTACCTCAACTCGCTGCACTTGCTACCTACAGACTGAAACTAAGTAATGCTTCCCACAATACTTGTACAGGATATTCCCAGCTAGGTACCAAAGCACAAACAGTATCCTATGACCTTTGATCTTTGCGACCGGCCGTCAAAGCTCTGAACACGCTCATATAGTTGGTTTCTCTGCCCTCAGTTGAAGTCCTTGGTATCCAAAACGTTGAACTCGGGCTCAAACAACGTCTTAGCCATCTCGACGATGGTCTTCGGCTTCCTGCCCAGCAGACTCTCCAGGGCTGGGTCCAGAAATGCGGCTTCGCTCTGCTCCAAGGCCAGATGCCACGAAGCCCAGTTCGACAGGAAGTCCTCTTGCTCGGGTGGCAAGGATTCGTGCTGCCGGTGGTACTCAATGGCAGCGTTGGTACCGACCACCCGCACGTTGATATTCCTCCCTGTGTGATGGCTGTAAAGGCGAACAACGTCGCTGATGGTAAGCGCTTCGGGGCCGGTGAAGTTAATGGTCTGGTTCTTGTAGTCTCTCTGCAGCGTCACAGTCAGCATCAAATACGCGTGGACATGCTCCGGGTTTAAAGACTGTAAATCGTGCAAAACAGTACTAGCTACGTACCCAGTTTGCGAGCACCTTGGCCGTCGCCTCGCCCAGGTCGTCCCGGCTGGCCCAGTGATCTGGTCCATCGGCGGGGATGACCACCTCGGCATCGCCCGTGGAATCCAGCCTCAAAAAGCCGGCAAAGTTGTTCCAGAGGTGGTTGTACGTCGGGTACCGCAGGACCGTCCACTGCAAGCCTGACTCCTTCAGGTAGCGGACGGTGCGGATGTGAGCTTGCGTGACACCCGCAACGCTGGTTTCGCCGTCGACGCCGCCGAACGTCAGAGACGTGTACAACACGTGCTTCACTCCGGCGGCCTTGGCGGCGTCGATGGCACTGCGATGGTACTGGAACCGTTCTTCGCCGACTGAGGGGTACGACACCAGGAACACCGCCTCAGCCCCCTCGAAAGCGCTGGTGAGCGATGCTGGGTCCGTGAGATCCCCGCGGCGGACCTCAATGCCGGCTCGGATTGCCCTCTCCGACTTTGTTTTTCCTGTCCTGCTTGTGATGCGCATGTCGCTCGGCGCAATGAGGTTCTGCTGCAGGATCGTCTCGAGGGCGACACTGGCGAGGCCGCCTGAAGTTCCTGCATACAAGAACATGTTAGTTGATGAAGCTCCTACAATTGTATATTCACGAAAGCAATCATATTCATAGCTGATATTTGGACTCACCTGTGAGCACGATCATGATGGAATGCCGCGTCGTTTAGCAATGACCAGACTTGTCTCGGAAGGCCGTGCAGCCGCTGGAAATTGTTCGGGAATCTCTTTCTGATATTTATCTGATACAACGGACCTTGCTTGTTTGAGAGAGAGGGGGGGGGCGGGGCGATGCTGTGCAAAAACTCGCTTTGCTTGAGTCGACGCGAATGCTCGGAGGGCACATCAATCCCATTTTATACAGGTGTATGACTGGCATCAATCCATGATGCCACCGGGCAACAAACATCTTGCTGAGACATTCGCGTATGACAAATGTGACTCTTGTCTATGGCTCGACGCTCCGAATGTTCTCGGGCGAATTCACGATAGATGAGATGGGTTCAGAGGGTTGGAGGTAGCGTAGCATTCATTGAAGCACGGTTGCGGTTCAACCAGACACAAGTGAGGTGATCAGTAATCCCCCCAACCACGGCCGCATACAAACAGAGCAAACTCAAGTAAGCAACTGGCGATCCCTCATATTGATGAAGAGTAATCATGATTTTCCGACCTCAGGTTTCACCTAGGTGACCACGGAGACATCGGCATTGGATTTGTCACTACTGAGCTACAGCTCCGAGTTTCAGACGGCGGACAGTATCTGCGTCTCCTACAGGAGGTAAGGAGGCAGGTGACAGTGGTGATGATTCGCAAATGTGCGTTCTACGAACCGAACGCACTTCGGGGTTAGCAATGTTGTAGAAGCGAGCATGTCGGCGACGGGGCAGCCTCGTGTCAGGTATTCCATCACCGCCTAGCAATTTGAACGGATACTCAAGGTAAGGTGAAGTAGGTGTAGACAACCAGATACAAATGTCGCCATGCCTCAGGCTCTCCAACGGCGAGACAACGCAACAACGACACTACCACTTGAGGACTCATACACACCTTCACAAGCGCCACGCACGCTACAATAGACCCTACGCAACAATGTCAGCCAACAAAGTCATCGTCTTCGGCTCCGCCGCCGCGCTCCCCGCGCACGAGCACGGCGCCCACGTCTCCCTGGCCATGCACGACACCACCAAGCCCATCCCGGGGCTCACCCCCGACAGCGAGCAAGCCGCAGGCTTCCCGCGCGTCATCGCGGACCTCACGCAGCCGGCCACGCTCCGCTCCGCCGTGGCCGCGTCCGGCGCCCGCGCCGCGTTTGTCTACCGCGCCCCCGGCACGCCCGACAACATGCGCGCCTCGTTCGAGGCGCTCAGGGATGCCGGGGTCGAGTTTGTCGTGCTGCTGAGCATCTTCTTTGTGCGTGGCGAGGCCCCGGCCCGTTTCGGTTCCGACGAGCACGCGCGCTCGCTCGGTCATGCGTTGGTCGAGCGCTGCCTGCGCGATGTCTTTGGCGCGGGCAACTACGCGGCCGTGCGGCCGGGCTACTTTGCGAGCAACCTGGTGTAGTACAAGGCTGGGCTTGCCGGGCAGGAGCCGGTGAGGGTGCCGTACCCGGCGGCGCGCTTCGACTACATCGCGCCCGAGGATATTGGGGCCGTGAGCGGGGCGCTGCTGGCCAAGGGGCGGGAGGAGTTGGTGGACGGTAAGGGGGTGATTGTGTTGTTTGGACCGCAGATGCTGGCGCAGGAGGAGGCATTACGGGCGATTGCGGCGGGTGTTGGACAGGGCAAGGAGGTGGAGGTGGCGAACTTTGCGGACGACGAGGAGGCGGTCCAGTTCGTGGCCGAGAACCAGCGGCTGCCGGAGTTTGCAGCCAGGCAGCTGGTCTCCATATATCACAACGCTGCGGAAGGGGTGGGAAGACTACTACGAGGGCCACCATGAGGAAGGCGTCGCCAATGTGCAGAAGTACAGTGGCAAGCCGGCCATGCCGTTCCACAAGTGGATCGAGGCTCATCGGGCAGACTTCGTGTGATTAGGTAGCTTGAGAGCAAGAATTGTTTTGTGATAACGTTAGACGCAGCTGGCTTTAGTCGTCTTCTTTCTGAGACGGCCTTTTGAGGAGAAACCAGTTCCTGATACGCTTCTTGGTCAGTGGACATGGAGAGGGTGGGTTACCACCATTGAATGGGGTGTCAGAATTCCTGTGCATGGAACGAATGCCTGCTTCATGATATGGTTCGTAGTCCTCTTGATTCGTGACATAATCTGGTCATGTTTAGGGCGCAGCTTGACCGGCTGGGTGGGCGAGCAAGACGTTCAGGGGCTTGCGACATCTGCTTACAAATGTCGCAATCGGCCGACAGCGGCCCCTGCAGCAGAATACCACCTACATTTGTGACAATGTACGTCAACACCGGGGATAACACTCGGCTATCGAAAACATGGCGTGGGGGTCTGACCAAAGACATGGGCACAGTACGGAGTAATTCTTGTTCAAATCAAACTTTGACCTAAACCAACCACCAACGACACGGTTGATTTGAAGCTCCTTGGTGGAGTGGAGGTTGCTCTTGGATACCTACCTACCTACTCTTTGATTGAAACAGTAATTGTCTTCCTATAGGCAGTACCGATTCAACTTTGACAACTACGTGCTCTTCAGAGAAGCGCAAGCACTCGAATCTTCTTCGTTTTGTTCATTCGCGAGTACGGGAAAGCCAAATGGTACAAGCTTTAGGACCCGGGGGCGCATCGCCAACGGAACAGTCACCTCTCCTGCGCAAGCCCGGGAATCAGAACGGTCACAATGGGACAAACATCTCCACCATCAAAGCACCGTCTCCCGAGAGTGACGTCGACAGAAACCGAGCCAACGGGTTTGGGTCCGAGCACATTTCAACCGACGAGGAAAACTGGAACGAAAACCGTGACGAGGTTGACGAAGGACTTGGACGTGGCCAGGTCGCCCGTATCATCTCGGTCCTGCTCATCGGTGCGTTGAAACGGTTCCAGCGTTTGCTGGTAAAACAATTGACCCAATGATGGACCGCTAACATGTCAGTGAAGGTATCTTTGTCGCTAACGCGGACGGTTCGATCCTCCTGGCCACGCACCCTATCATCGCCTCCGAGTTCAACGACTTGGAGAACTCAAGCTGGCTCGTCACTAGCTTTGCCCTTGCCGGAGCTGCCACGCAGACACTGGTTCGTCTCATCTTACCTACAGCGATCTGGCCACCGATACTAAGTTTAATGGGCGGCTGCAGTACGGAAAGCTGAGCGACATCTACGGCCGGAAGCCGCTGGTCATCATCGCCTATGCCATCTTTGTTCTTGGTTGGTCAGTTGTCCCGTGTTAGAGATTATATTTCTCCGTATTTGATAGCTAATTCATCACACCAGTGCTCTCGTGTAAGTCCGTTAACCTGGAGTCATTCCAGAAAGGGGAATTGACGTAGAACTAGCGGCATGGGCCAAACCATGTGGCAAGTCATCCTGGGCCGAGTCATTTCCGGCGCGGGTGCCTCAGGAATGGCGGGACTCGTGTCAATTCTTATCACTGGTGAGCCTTCCTCTGAAGCTCACGCAGCAGAGGTCAGAGGCTGACTGCCGGCTTAGACTTGCTTCCCATCCGCGAAGTAGCCCAGTGGCGCGCCTACGTGAACCTCGTGGCCACTCTTGGCCGGAGCATCGGAGGTCCCCTTGGAGGCTGGCTTGTCGATGCCATCGGGTGGCGCTGGTGAGTCCCAGCAGTCCTTACAGAAATGACCCTGTACAAGGCTGACGTTTTTGTCTTTTTACAGGTCCTTCATTGGCCAAGTTCCTCCAATCGTGCTCGCCATACTTCTCGTGACCATTTACCTTCCGGAATCTCCGGCGGAGATGCCAGATGGTCCGGTTCCCAGCAATGACCCCACGGCAGGTCGGAAGAGCAAGTTCGGCCGTATCGACTTCAGGGGTGCCATACTCTTTGCCCTGACCATACTGGCACTACTCTTGCCCCTTGAACTTGGTGGTGTCAAGCTGCCATGGTCTCATCCGATCATCCTGGGCCTCTTTGGCCTGAGTGTTGTCCTGTTGCTTATTTTTGTGGCGGTGGAAAGGAGACAGTCAGAACCCATCTTGCCCCTCGAGATCTTCCACCGGCGCGATGCCGTCTTCTCGTTTCTGATCCTCGGTTTTCAAATGTCCGCACAGTTGGGTGTGCGTACAAAACCCACGGTGTTACCCACCTAAGGATCTGAGCCCGGGCTAACTGAACCATACAGCTTATGTTCTCGGTGCCTCTTTATTTCCGGATCACGGCGCGGGCTTCAAACACCGTATCCGGAGCCCATCTGGTGCCCGCCGTGGTTGGGAATGCTCTCGGTGGGCTGATCTCGGGTGTACTCATTAAGAGGTATGTAAAGCACAGGCTCCAAGCGGGAGAATAATCAGGGGGGAGTCTTCGAATTGTTTCTGTACTCACTCATCTCCCAGATCTGGCCGCTATAAAGCCCTCATCATCCTCGCCGTAACGCTCTCGTCGCTCGGCTATCTGCTGCTCATGCTCCGCTGGCACGGAAACACCAATGTTTGGGAATCGCTCTACATCTTTCCCGGGTATGTGGTTCTTCTTTTTCTCCTGTATCACGAGTTTCGTCTCTCTTTCAACCTATCCTGCTCTTCTCTCCCTCTACTTCCCTTACTGCTACACAGCACGCACTTTCAGCTCTCTCAAACCCCGTTTGACCCAATCTAACTTATCATGACCACACCCCCCCCCCCCCCTCCTTTTGTCCTGAGAACACGAGCCATTCACACTAACCATCAATATTTGTCTGGCAACAGCGGTTTTGGCACCGGCATCGCCCAATCCGCCGTCTTCATCTCGCTCCAAGCCGTCGTCGACCTAGCCCACATCGCGCCCGCCATCTCCTTCATGTACCTGTCCGGCACCATCGCCGTGACGCTCGGTCTGCCGCTGGCCAACGCCGTCATGCAGGCGGCACTGCGGGCAAGCCTGGACAGGAGGCTTCCTCTGTTGGGCCTGGCTCCAGATGAGATTCGCCGGGTAGGTTTACTTTCTCGGGGAAGCCATGGCCCATGCGATGTGAATGACTCATTAACTCTGAGTGAAACAGATCATCGAGAACACGGCCTCCGACGTCGACTTTGTCGACCGCGTGACGGGCAACGTGCGCGAAGCCGTGGTGGGCTCGTACGTCGACGGGCTGTGGTGGAGTCACGGTAGGTCCAACTTGTACCCGATCTTACCTGACTAACTGCTCCTTCTCCTCCCCTGGGCCTCCTTTGCTGACAGCCGTTGGCATAGGTGTCTCGTTCCTGTTCTCCACCTCAGCCTTCGTCCTGGCTCTCTTCCTCAGACAGAGACCTCTTGATGGCCCCAGGGCATGAGAGCGAAGCCAAGCTGCTCGTCGAGCATACGCATTTCGAGCTCTAGCCTTATTCGTACCGGTGACACCGACGAGGCTCGGGTTATATTAGAAGTAGGGCAAGTCGACGGCAAGCCGCAGAGAGAAAGACGACGGCATGGATCAAAAGGACTTCGCTAGAACAACACTCTAAAAGTACAGCTGAGCTTTAACAAAAGCATAATCGCTCGAATAGAGTCGACAACAGTAAACGAGATGCTCCCCTCAATGGAATGAAACGGCCTGATCAATACAGGCGACTCGATGCGTCCGTTTGACAACTTACCTACCTAACACCCCAACACAGCCAGATACAGTCTACACCACAATCTACAGAAGCTACGACACAACTAGATCAGACACCCCAAATCTGAAGGTATATCCATCAGCCCACATGCATCATCAGAATGGCATTTCACTCCTCACAACATCCAGATCACACCGTCCCTTGCCCACCGGTACGGGTATCCCCAACCGCATACAAAGCACCCTGAGCTCAACACAGACAGAACCCCAAGTCATCATAAAGCCATCAATTCATCCAAAATAACACCAATTTCGCGCCCCCAAAGAATTTCTAAACTAGCTCTCAACACCCCATCACCAAACCAGGTCTCTCACGAACCCGCAATCCCCAACCCCACCCGGCCCTGCCCATACGCACCACCACCTCCTCCTCCACCCCCTCCCTGCTGCTGCTGCTGCTGCTGCTGCCCAGCACCCGCCGGTCCAGTACCACCCGCACCCGTTCCCTGTCCACCCGGCCCACCCGGTCCCGTACCCGTGCGCTCTCTCATCCTTCGGCCCTCCATCAGACCCCTCAACCCCCTCTTCTGCAGCCCAATGACACTGCTCAGATCACCCGCCCATACCTCCCTCGCACTGCCCCCACCGCCGCGCTCGCTATCGCCCACCTCCGAGTTGCTGAACTCGCTCCCGCTGACACTCGTCGTAGCACTCAGCTCGTCCGCACTCGGCGGCGCGCTGGCCACCGCCGTGCTGATCTTCAGCCCGCCGCGACCGCCGCCAGCAGCCGTGCTAGTACTGGCGCCGGCCTCGCTGCCCGCGACGCTGCCGCCGTTGGGCTGGAGGTCGGCAGCCGCGGGTCCAGAGGCGCCGAGGAGGCCGTCCAAGCCGCCGGCCGAGACGGGGAAGAAATTCGGGTTGAGGGTGCCGTCGATGCCGCGGCCGCCGCCGGCCGCCATGGCGGTGGCGTTGAAGACGGCGGCGGCGTTGCGGGAGTCGAGCAAGCCGTGCAAGCGCTCGACGACAGCCTCGAGGAGGCCGTCGATGCGGTACGGCCGGGCGATCTGCAGCAGGCTACAGAGGATCTGCGGGGTGCAGAGCGGGGAGGACGGCGCGGGGAGGCTGGAGGTGTAGAGGAAGTGCAGCAGAGCCTGGATGGTGAGGTACGTGTGCGGGAGGTAGAGGCACCGCGGGCGGCTGTTTGGAGGTAAAGTGCGTGGTGTCGGAGCCGTGTTGATGGCTGCAGGGTCGACCGGTCCGCTGGCGGAGGACATGCTTGTGTTTGCTCGGGAGCCTGCGGAGCTGCTTGCTGAGTACACGGTGCTGCCGCTCATGTTGGTCGGCGTGATCGTGAGGTTGGAGCTCCGGATGGAGGACCCCGGCGCGGATATCGAGTTGGACCTGAGCGTCGCCGCATCGCTGCCGTCCTGCGTAGCCGTGCCTTCCCGCAGCAGCTGGACAAAATACGGGCCCCATCTTCGCGCCACGATGCGGGAGTTGATTGGTATCCGCTCGCCGCCGATGCAGAGTATGTCCATGTCGGCCAGGTCCCTCAACGCGAGGGCCTTTTCGCCCAGCTCTTCAGCGGCGCGGCTGTGAAACCGGCCACCGGCAGTGAAGCCCGCCTTACGGGCGAGACTAAGGCCCGGACCGGTATAAGGGCTGCTGGCGCTGACAAAGCCGCTCATGGGAGAGGTCTTGCGGGGGTTATCGTAGAAACCAAAGGCTTCGAGCTCAACCATGCAGACATTGCTGAAGTTAATCCGTCGGTGGTTGTAGTCGTCGACCAGGCTCCGCTTCCTGTTGCCCAGCACCACAAACGTATTCCTCCGGTTCCACAAGACGCCGCGGTTCCAGCTGCCTTGGCTGAACACAGCGCCGCCGGCGTCGATGCGGCTCCACGTCAGTGTCCGCAGATCTAACGCCCAGAGGGCGTATTCCTGCTTGGAGGACGTGAGGTACGTGCCGCTCACGACAAAGTGCGTGTCAATGATGCCACCGTTCGGGAATCGCAAGCCGGGCGGGCTGTACGTGCCGCTCATGGCGCGCTCCGTGAGGTGGCCCTCGGGGGTTCGAATCTGCAGCTCGAGCTTGACGTCAA
The DNA here is from genome assembly GCA_023628555.1 of Chaetomiaceae sp. R4402. Taxonomy (NCBI): domain Eukaryota; kingdom Fungi; phylum Ascomycota; class Sordariomycetes; order Sordariales; family Chaetomiaceae; species Chaetomiaceae sp. R4402. The sequence continues at coordinate 143,816 of JAMAKO010000031.1, read as the reverse complement.
GAAAGTTGTAGTTGCTGTAGATAAGCATGCTAGACCCAGGCTCCCTCGCCTCTGCACTGATTCCGCCAATCTCTTGCCGAGCGCTGCTCGGAAACGCCTTGCCTAGTTTGGCAGTGACGGAGGGGGGAAGAGGCGCAACAACGCTGCGGTACGCGCCACAGCTCTTACCCAGCGACTGCGTGGAAACCCACTTCAGACTGCGCAGGTTGAAGACGCTGATCTGCTCAATGTAGTGGTTTGATGCGTCCTGGCCACCAACAACAATCATCTCAGCGCCACCGCTGCCGTCGATATTGATGCCAATTCTCCCCTCGTTCGGGTTTCCAGTTGAGGGGTTGTGCTGCAAAGCCGAAAGCGGTGCTCTGTGCGAGGCGAAGGTCGCTGATGATGGCAGAATGCAAGCGCAGTGCGCGTAGCGACCCTGAGGTGCTTCTTGTGTCGGAATGAAAGTCCACTTCTTCGTCGGCACGTCGTAGATATAGATGTCGGACATGACGGTAACTTCGGGTTGTTGATCTGGCGGAATGTTCTTTTGGTTCGTTGTTGGCGACATGCCGCCATAGCACACCATTTTCGTATCGCCGAGGGCGCACATGGAGTGGAAATACCGTGGCGGAGGGATGTCGCCCGTCGTCTCTAGCTTCGTCCAGTGGCGGCGGATCAAATCGAGCTCGTACAAGTCGGCCGTCAAGGGCGCCGGCCTGCTCCTAGACAGGATCCTTCCGCCAAATACGTAGAGCCTATCTCCCAAGATGGTAGTCGTCGCCCCAACCAGGGGATGCGGTTCCCTCCCCGTGGTCCTGTGTACGTTGCACATCAGTCCGGAGAGGTGCGCGGAGGGGGCCGTTGTCCCGACGGCAGCGCCGCCTGCTTGCGTTCTTGACTGCCCGATGCTGGGCGACGGCCCAGCGGATAGCGGACCGGTGCTTTTGGGGGTAAGGTTGTCGCCGCGGTCGTCCAGTCCATCCTGCCGGGAAGAGCTCGCCAAGCTGCTCTGGCTGCTGTTGATGTTCGTCTCAGTGCCTAGGCCGGATGGTCCCCGGGCATACATAGCGCCAGCCATCTCGACCGATGACGTCGAATCCATCGTGCTCGTGCGGCTGTCCATCTCGTTCGTATCGATGTCGAGAATCGTGGCGAGGCTGCTGGGCTGCAGCGGAGGCACTAGGGGCGTCAAGGGGCTCGCTGGCGAAAGCTGCGGCGGGGGTGGTTCGGGTAGCGGCTTCAAGAGACTGTTTTGTAGGCTCAAACTCCGCGCATGTTGCGCCAGCGGCGGACGCGTGTTTCTGGGTACGAGCGGCGCGGATGCCGCCGACCTCTCAAGCGACGGGACGGCCGGCTCGGACGGCCGACGAAACGAAAGTTGGTTAGGTATCACGGGTGTAATCTTCTTGATGCTACGGACGGCCGAGGAGAGGAGATCGGAGGTTGTCTTCGCAAGAGGTCGCTCCTCGGTATCCGAATCGGAGCGGCGGCTAAAGTAGTCGTCGGCCCGGGCCTGCTGTTGGCCTGGCGTACCGAACGTTAGCCCAGAGCCCGCCATGGCCGGCCGGATTGGAGTGCTGCGCCGCAACAAGCGAGCAGGCTAGAACAAGCCGGAAACGTCGGTCAAGCGGACCCAAGCTGGAGCCGCCGTTGCTGGAAGCTGAAAGCGACAAGAAAACACAGTTGAAGATGCATAGAAAGTAGGGGAGGAGCAAGGCGATGGGGAAGCGGCGGTGACGTGCAACGTGGACGAAACCCAGGAACCGGGGGGCAGGAGGAATTCTGGACGGCGGGCAGGTTTCGTTCGGATTCCGTTCGGACGGCCCAGCCCGCCACGGAGGCACAGACGGGGCGCGGCACTCGTTGTCAGCCTTGGGACGGGATCGTGAGTCCTGATCCTGGCGTCGCGACGGGCGCACCAGGGGGACCGGGACCGGGAGTTCCTGGGCAGCGCGCTCCTCCGCGAGAGTCGCCGCAAACCCACCAGCAGGCGACACCGTCGAATGGGGGTACACAGCAAAGAAGAAGTGACGCGGTAGCGTGATGACAAGGAGACAATGGGCTTGTAAGCGAGGCCGGGGGGCTGGAGTTGCGCTCTCAACCTGGCGCAAGTGGCATCGCACAGAATGGCACGACGACCGGGGGGGCTGAGAACCGGAAAGGTGCCGCGAGCGCGTGCGACGGTAGCGAGGGCGGCTCCGAGGGCAAGGAACAGGAAAAAAAAAAAGAAAGGCAGTACAACGATATGACCGCACACGTACGTACCTGACGAGAGGGGGCGTCCTGATCGGACTGAAATTCCGGGATTGGGCCTGGAATACAGAGACAGACGAATCGCGGGTGGCTCGGGAGTTGGTGGGCACGAGGGGGAGGGGGAGATCTTTCGAGGGTCCGTTCCACCGCTGCTCAACGCTGGTCGAGGTGCACCGCACCGCACGGACGGCTCCAGGACGAACGGGCGGGAGAGAAATGGAGAGCGGGGGGTTTGTCCGGTCGCTGGCTGGCTGAGGTGGCTGTCGTCGGCGGTCGAGCTAGAAATGAAATGAACGAATTTGCGGGGTCGCGAACCTCAATGCCGGCAAGCCGCGGGCGGTCACGGCCCCGGAGTAAGCTCGCGACGGTTTTGTGGCACGACGACTGTTGAAAGGAGGTGCAAAGCTGCCACGAGGCGAGGCCCAGCGCGAACCGACTCAGCAATCGCACGAGTCCTGGTAGGAAATGTGGGGTTGCAACTTTCTGTTGCTGTGCAGGGCCGCTGCCTGTGCCCTTTTTTGGTTGGGCGCTGGAGGCAACGCCCGGGGCATGGATCAGAGTGTGGGCTCTGCGGAGCTGATAAGCGAATGAGAGTGGCAGCCAGCCTCAGGCTGCTCGCATTTGGACGGCTTTGCTTCTCAATCAGGGTCGTGAGCAACAATGGTCCGCTCTCCAGTGGTGATCTTTGCGCGGTAGGGTCTGTGAGAAGAGCAGTAACACGAACCTGCTGCGACCCTTCATAACGCTTCCTGCTGAAACGGGAACCTTATTCCAGTTCCTGCGATGCGCTAGCCACGTGGAGGCCAGGGTTGCAGGAATAAGATCGACGTTTCTTGGCCCGCAGCTGAAACGGCTCCAGTTCTGCTGTCCTTCAACCCCGCTTCCCCCGCTGGCCAAAAAAGTCAAGGAATCTCGCAGTGAAAGAAGCAGCGTTCGGGCGATTTTGTGTCTTGATTATCGGGACAAGGGGCGCCCGCCCCCAAAATGCCTCCTCAGCTGCCGTAGGTAATCCAACACTATCGGCACCTGACTCGCAATTTCGTGATACACAGCAGCAGGATGTCACGTTAGTTACATCCCGTTCTGCTGCTTCATACCGCTCCCGATGCCTGCCAAGGTACCATCTATGTAACCCAGTCCTCCGCCTCTATGGCCCTGCACTGAAGACCTCTGAAGATCTAAGCATCCTTGGGCAGGGTGGTGAAGCGCAGGTAGGGCTTGACGACGCGCACGTTGGGGAAGATCTTGTGGGCGTCGTCCGTCTTGATGCTGGGGTGGACGATGACGTCGTCGCCGGGCACCCAGTTGATCGGCGTGGTCACCTTGTTCTTGTCGCCCGTCTGCAGCGAGTCGATGATGCGCAGGATCTCGGCGCTGTTGCGGCCCGTCGACGCCGGGTACGACAGGATCGTGCGGATCGCCTTCTTGGGGTCGATGAAGAAGACGGACCGAATCGTGAACGCGATGCCCTTCTCGTCTACGTTGGTCGTGTCCTGGTAGTCGATCCTAAACAGCACGCGCAACCGTGTCAGAACGAGAATATCCTCTCCTCGCTATCTCTGCCTGGCAATCCCACCACTCACATGTCGTAGAGGTAGGCCACTTTGCGCTCCTTGTCGGCAATGATGGGGAAGTCGACGAGCGAGCCCGTCACCTCGTTGATGTCATTGATCCAGCCCTCGTGGCTGCCCAGCGTGTTAGCCGACAGACCGATCAGCTTGACGCCGCGCTTCTTGAACTCGGGCTCGAGGCGGGCCATCTCGCCGAGCTCGGTCGTGCACACGGGCGTGTAGTCCTCGGGATGCGAGAACAGGATGACCCAGTTGTCGCCGATGAACTCGTGGAAGTCGATCGGGCCCTTGGTGGTGTCGGCCTGGAAGTTGGGCGCGACGGTGCCCAGGCGGAGGCTAGAAGGCCGGAAAGCACCCTGTTAGCCAGGTACTACCACCCAACAAACACCATCTCATCTCGCGCTGCAGCAGCTCGTCGGAGGGTAGGAAAGGGAACTCACGGCGCGTTACGGTCAGCGGCAGCCATTGTGTCTGTTGTTGTCTGTGACGGGGTATCTCAGATACGAGGGAGGGTCACGGAGAGGTCCAGGCGGGAATTGGTGGATGACAGAACGCAAAAGACACACTTCAGAAGCTGAAAGAGGGGCGAGTGGGTTGAGGGTGGGGTGTTCTGATTTAATAGACGGGAGCTCTCTTCGGCGACCTGGCTCAAACCCGCTCGTCCCCACGCCCGGCCATGGCGAAGATCCCCCACCCTTTTCAGCTTATTAAAGCCCGCTTGCTCTCTGCCTTGCTCCCGCCGAGCCGAAATCGTCCGTCCTGCTCTCCCGTGTGCTGCCCGACAATGGCGAGGTGTGGTTTGTTGGTCTTCTTCACGCTTCTGTCCTGGCCGAACGCGGGGCGATTTACCCCTCCAACAGCCTGACGTGGGGACGCCACTGCACCTCAGTCGCTCGATTGGGGTTGGCGTCGCATTGCGCGATCGGTGCTGTGCGCCATTGGTCGGATCCAGGGAGCACACCATCATGTCGCCAGGCGGCTCGGCGACGCCACAAGTTTCGCTGGTGAAAGATGCGGCTTCAGTTGTCTGGATGTATCAGGGAGGTGGCCAAGCTACGCTTGTACGCTGTACGCGCAGCAAACGAGCTGACCTATACGATGGATGACAACGACGACGTCTCTGATTCACGGCACAGGCTCGACAAAGCATGACGATTATCATTATGATATTTGGATATCGACTTCCCATGACACTTGTAGTCAATGTTCGCTATCATCCAAACTGAGAATATGGACAGCGGAAAGGATTGGGGAATGAGGTGAATACATCATGCTTCAGAGCTTAGCTTGGCCGCTCTGCAGCGTCTCCCAGTCCTGCGGGCTGAACTTGACATAAGCATCCCCCTTCAACCAGAAGATCTCGTCTGGTCCCGTCCTCGCAGGATCTACGCCCTCGTTGCGCAGACTCGTCTTCTGCTGCTTGTTCGTGCCCGTCATCTGGATCGCCCCGTCCCGCACGACCCGGAGGAACAGCGGCAAGGCGTACTTGGGCAGTCCTGCTCGGACGTGCTGGGCCAGCGCCTTCAGCGTCTCCTGGTTTGGTCTCTCACCGCCGCCCAGCGCGAATGGCTTAAAGACGACGGCCACGCATCCAGCACGGCCGTCGTGGCGCGGCACCTCCACGCCGTACACGTTGGCCTCCTGAACGGTGGGGTGCAGCCCAACGACCTGTGCCACCTCGGCGGTCGAGACGTTCTCGCTCTTCCAGCGGAACGTGTCGCCGATCCGGTCCGTGAAGTACACACGGCCCTCCCTGTCCCAGCGCATCACGTCGCCCGTCCGGAACCAAGCGTCGCCCTTCCGGAAGACATCCCGCATGATCTTCTTAGACGTCGCGGTCTTGTCGCCGAAGTAGCCCTGGAAACGCGAATCGATGTCCTCGGCCGGCAGCTTGCACAGCAGCTCCCCCGGTTCCCCGCGGCCTACCCTGCGGCAGAAACCTGTCTGGGGATGTCGGTATGGCAGTGACGTCTCGTGGTCCACCTCGACATATGCTATCTTACTGCCTAGGAGGGCGTTGTAGATCACGCCGCCACGGCCAACGGCGCCCATGGTAAAATCGTTCCGGCTCCGGTTGAAGGTGGCCATGCTCCCCTCGGTCGCGCCGTAGAACTCGGCGATCGTCTCGATCCCGAACCGGTCCTTGAAGCGATTCCACACGTCCGGCCGCAGGCCGTTGCCGAACGCCACGCGCACGTTGTGCTTGCGGTCGAGATTTTCGCCCGTGACTAGGTCCACGCGCGGTGGCGCCGAGAGCAGGTAGCGGCACGTCTCGCCGACGTACTGGATGATGTTGGCGCCGTGCTTCCGGACGTCGTCCCAGAATAGGCTGGTTGAAAACTTGCGACCCATGGCGAACGTCCCGCCGGCAAGGAGCGTGTGCATAAAGCCGAACATCAAAGCTGTGGTGTGGTAGAGGGGCATGGCCTGCAGATATGCTTGAGTCAGATTGATTATCCCGCCACTCCCGTTGCCTTCCCATCTCAATAGCAGTGGACAACTCGCTTTCGCTGGGACTCACCGTGTAAAACACATCGTTCTTCGTCGTCCCGACCCAGCGAACGCTGAACCCGCCAGCGACCATCAGCTTGGACCACGACACTATCGCCGCCTTGGGCAAGCCTGTCGTTCCACTCGTATAGATGAGAACAGCCATGGAGCTCGGTTGCGCGTCACTTCGGACCTCATCTGGGGGACGAACGGGTTCGTGTGACAGCATCTGGGTCTCCAGTTCTGGCGTGACAACCTCAAACACCGTTTGACTCAGCTCAGACCGGACATCCTCCCCAACGTTCCCTGCGATTACCGGGTCGATAAGCACCAGCCGGGCCGTCGCCTTCCGAACGCAATGCGCCAGGGCTTTGCCCGTCAGGTTGTAGTTGATCATAGCCGGTACCGCGCCCAGGGCCAACAGAGCGAAGAGCAAGAAGACCAGGGTGTCGGTGTTCTGGAAGTCCAGCGCCACCATGTCGCCCTTCTTGACGCCTCGTCGCTCCTTGAGCCAGTCAGCGTAGCGCAGCACCGTGTCGTAGGTCTGAGCATAGGTGTAGGTTCGGTCCTCGAAGCGGAGGAGCAGGCGGTTCTGGGACGACTTGGACGTGGCCCAGTCCTCGAGGCGGTAGAAGGAGTTGATACGTCCGCGCTTTTTCCACCACGCCATGCTGGCTACTGCCGGTATGACGCACCTCAGCTGGCCCAAGTCATAAGAAAGCCCATACTTGGCGTCGAGATAGGCTGCCGCGGCCGCCACGGTCGGAACGGCGACTGGCAGAGGAAGAGGCACTGGCAGGGAGGCGGTTGATATTAGACGGCGGTTTGGAACCCACGGAGCAAGTCGATGTACGGCACTTACAGGCAGCCATTGACAAAACACGCCAACGATGATCCGAGTTGAGACAAACACCAATGATGCTACCCGCGGACTTGAAAGAGTGATAAGCCAGAACCCGGTCTCTTCAAGCGGCACCGTTCCTGAGAGACGACGTTGAGATTGGCGATATTGGAAATGATGTATGAGAGCCAGTCTCACGATCTATGTTCAGGTGTATCGTGAAGAATTCTAGAGTCGACCTTGAAGGGCCGTGTGTTCAGTAAACAGTGGGAGCCAGTGGGGAAACACCAACCCAGCGGGATGGACCTACAGTAGCATGACCTGTTGGAGGCAGGAACGGCCAGCGCGCTCGAACGAGGGTTTATCGGGGTCACGGTCTGTGAACGGCAACCCTTCACTTCAACACTTCATCCAGTGCAGCCGAAAGATGCTGAAGCTCACCAGCTGCCCTGTTTCCAGAGTGACCCGAGCTGGAGAGAGAAAAGTGGAAATGGGTTCTTGGAGACGTGCTGTCATGTCGCAAGCCGCATTGTGCCTCGGCTCGGGGCGTCGGTGGTGCGATGTCCGACATGGATGTGGAATCAGACGGGATTGGCCCGGCCCAGGATTTCTGCGCAAGCGAAACCCCAAACATGGGCGCCGCAAAGCCAGCTCTCCCAAGTCGGGACGATGCTGTAGTGTACACTAGTGGGCGGGGCACGAAGCAGGGGATTTTGGTCGCATCGCTTCCAAGTTGGCTGGGCTGAACCTGGAACTTCGTCTACAGAAAAATGATTGCCCAGTAATTCTTAAGTAGGACCAGGTCTTGTGTCCCACACTCTGCCTTGCGGAAGTACTCGTGTGGCTGCTCAGCTGTTCTGCACCGAGGAATGAAGCTGCTGCATGTTTCCGTGGCGAACAACAACAGTGCAGGCGGTACAGGTGTGAAGTTGGATCCCGTCATGCGGCTCTGTTCCGGCATCTGGGGTAGGTCCCAAAGGGGCAGTGAAACAGACAACCAACATCAGCAGCGCAGGCTTGCATGTCAGCCGGGGTGAGAGGGTGGGCGCTTGGTGGGCTGGGCTTGATGGCCTGCATTTCGTGCTTACCTAACGCGTTGAAGCGCGGGACGTGATTGAAGCGCTAGCCTGTTCTGGCACAGTGCCCATCGCGCGCTGAGACCCTGAGAGAGACAGCAACTCAACACCAGCACTGAGCATGCCGCCCGATTCACGATGACGACGCAACAGCCGCCCGACGGCAGTGGCACGGCAGACACGCAGACAGCACCGTTGACGACATCCAGCAATGGAGCGCCAGTGCGAAAGGCGCCGCCCCCGGAGAAGCCGTCGGATGTGCGGCGACGCAGCCACATCATCCTCTCGTTCTGGCTGATCGTGCTCTGCCTCGGCCTGCCCATCTGGTGGAGGACGACCACCATCTACCGGGCCGACTTGCCCTTGCAGGAGATGCTCGATTGGTCTGACGGCAAGGTGCGCACCGTCACCATTCACCATCGCGTTGAAGGCTGCTGGCTGCGTGCTAACCCAACCTGACTGAGCCTTAGGCTTGTCGCCCCGTCTTCCCCCTGCGCATCTCCATCCAGGCCAGCGCGCTACACGATCAAGAGGCCCAAAACCTACTGCGGCTTACCCAGCACGCCCTCGACGACCTCAATGACTTCTCCGGCCATCACCTGCGCCTGCAGCTGGCCCCGCCCGCCGCAACCGAGAAACACGACCGCGACAGCGTGCTGACCATCCGCCTACTCCCCGGCGAGACGACGAGCGCGGCCCTCGACCCGCACGAGCCCGTTCTCGCCATCACATACCCCCCCAACGCCATTCCCTCGTCCACCTCGTCCTCCTCGGCGCTTGCAACCTACGTTGCCGGCCAGCTGCGGTCGACGTTCGCCGAGGAGCAGGCTACCATCTCCTACCTCCTGTCCACCAACTCCATCCCGTCCGAGCATCGCGCGCAGGGTCTGTCGCCCGAAGCTGCCGAGTCCCTTTCCAAGCGCACCACGCGGTCGCTCAAGTACGCCCCGACGTATCACCTCACTTTCTCGCTGTTCACGAGCGGCCCGCTGCCGAGCGGCTGGGATATCGAGGAGGCCATTGACCAGTACATGCAGCCCGTGCTGGACGTGCTGTCGCCGATCCATGACTTTACCATCGACACCCAGGTCCAGCTGTATGCCACGCCGGGGGTTCAGAACCAGGTGCTCAACAAGGAGGACCTCTCATCCTTCGTCAATGCCGCCGAGTGGCCCCTGTCGCCCTCTATCGGAGGCGCGCCCACTATCAACTTCGTCGTGTTCGTCGGCAACCAGACGATCGCGGTGACTCCGTCGCAGCAAGATCCTTCTCTCGGCGCAGAAGACGCGGCCGCGCACTCGTGGCTCATCCCGCAGTGGGGCACCGTCTACCTGCTCCCCCTCCCGCCCGACACCGCCCACCTCTCCTCCAGCACTCTCAAACAACCGCTCCTCGCCTTCACCTCCCACCTCCTCTCCCTGATCGGCACCCCGCAGTCCGGCTCCTTACCGCTGCGACTATCCACGCTAGCGCGCATCCGCTCCGCGGACCTGCTCCTCCGCGCCTCCTCGACGCTCGGCTCGCTGGCGCGCCTGGCCCTCGCGCTGCCCTCCATCTCCATCCCCTCCCGCGTGGCCGACGGCGTCGGCGAGACGATGCGCCACCTGCGCCTGGCGTGCGACTCGCTGGGCCTGGCCGAGGGCCTTGCGCACGCGCGGGTGGCCGAGGCGGAGGCGGAGCGCGCGTTCTTTGAGAAGAGCATGGTCGGGCAGCTGTATTTCCCCGACGAGCACAAGGTCGCGGTGTACCTGCCGCTGCTGGGGCCGGTGGCGGTGCCGTTGCTGATGGGGCTGGTGAATGAGCTCAAGGCGTGGAGGAAGAGGAGGAGGGAGGCGGCGGAGGTGGGGGAGGGGAAGAAGAGGGAGTAAAACTTGGGATCGTAATTGGAATGGCGTTGGTTGTAGAGTTTCTACTTCTTGCTGTAGCACACGCATACACATATTATTACACCGTAGACGCTACCCAATCCTGCGTTGTCTGTCGACTGGAAGTGAGTCAGTCCGTTCAAATTCAATGGAGTGTCAGGGGTTTTCAAATTAGTCAGTCTTCCTTTATAGGCGACACTATATGAGATTGTCGAACAGATGCGGGTTTAGCTCAGTTGGGAGAGCGTCAGACTGAAGTCAACTTCAGGAAGTCAATCTGAAGGTCGTGTGTTCGATCCACACAAACCGCACTTTTTGAGCGTATTTGGCAGTCTTTTTGCTCTCCGCTTGTGAAGGGGACTCAACTGCTGACTGAGGATGGAATTGGTCTGTTCAGCCTGTTATGAACGGCGGTCACAGAACAAGCATTTGGTGGCATATATGCAGAAACCCGGGCGGTGAGCTTTGTCCCACCTGTAGGCTCTAGGGGTAGCAAACAACCTTCCGTTTTGGGGTTTGCACTTCGGCATTGTTTGACGCTGTTTGCTCCTGAAGGCGCCTATGACATCTTGCGAGGTACTTCGTAATATTACAACAACCGTCTTGCCCCGTCCCTCCACTCACCCCCTTTCACTTGTGCCTCCGCCTCCTCACTCGCACAGGTAGTTTCCGGTCCGGTCCCAGCGCGCCGGTCGCGAAGATCTTGGGATCCGGCTTTGCCTTCTGCGCTCCCACGGGATCCGTCAGCTCAATCTCAAACTCGCGCATCATGACGGCCACGGCAGCCAGCATCTCCTGCTTCGCGAAGTGCCGCCCGGGGCACATGTTGGCGCCGCCGCCATAGGGGTAGAAGTAGCCCTGCAGGGTGGCGATGTGCCCGCTGGCCTTGGCCGTCTTATCGTCCTGCGCCGTCTTCACCATCCGCTTGGCGTCCGAGCGGTAGACCGCCTCGTCGGGCTTGCGGGTTGGCCCGCTGGCGGGATCCCCCGGATACTCAAGGAAGCGCTCGGCCCAGTACGAGTCGACGGGGTGCTCTGGCTTTCCGTTGGGGAGCACACGCCCCGTGTTCCAGTAGTGCGGGTCGTGGCCACCGAACCAGCTCATCGACAGCATCACGGCGTCGCGCGGCATGTGCCAGCCGCCGAGCTGGAAGTCGTCCGTCTCCGGGTTGCGCGCCGAGGTCGTGGAGGTGCAGTAGCGCAGCGCCTCAAGGTACGCGCCGTTCAGCAGCGGCTTGCTGCACAGCGCAGCCACGTCAAACGCGTCGGCTTTCTCGTCGAAGCTGTCCGCCATCTCCGCCATCACCCGCTCCGTCAGATTCTCCGACAGCAGCACGTTGATCAGCACCCAACCCGTTGCGGGAATCACGTTGGCATTGGCAGCCCAGAGGAAGCCCAGGTCCATGGTGGCGGCGCCGTGGGCCGAGAAGCCGACCTGGTCGAACATCTCGGCGCGCGCGCGCATCAGGCGGGCACCCCAGTACGGGTCGTGGTCGGCATCGGCCAGCGCTGGGTCCCGGTAATCGGCGTGCTCCCGGGCGTACGCGCGCCACGCCTGCACCGCGGCCACCAGCCGGTCGCGCGCCGCGTAGGCCTTGGGCGCCATCCAGCGCGGCGTCCGCCGGATGAAGGTCAGCACGTGGCTGTCGAACTCCCAGAAGTCGCGGCACGCGTTCGGGTTCAGTGCAAGGAAGTGCTCGCCCACGAAGGCCGTGCAGGCGGCGTGGAACATCTCGGTGCGCAGGAAGGCGAATAGATCTGGCAGCGCGGTCCACTCGTCGCCGACGAGCAACGTCGTCCGCAGCCGGGTCGTGTAATTGTCGATGAAGCGCTCCGTGATGCGGTCCAGCGGGCCGCCGTTCAGCAGGGCGTGCAGGTCGCGGTGCAGGTGGTAGAAAATGCGGTGATCAGGCTCGATGTTCTCCCACCCGTCACGTGGCTTTGAGCCGCTGCCGGACCCGTCGCGCATATACAGGGCCAGGTCCTCGGGCGACAAGCCGAACTGGTCACGCATGGCGACGACGACGATGGGCTTCATCGACAGGTCGCGCGAGCTCTTGAACATGGCCTTGACCGGCTCGCCGTGGGGGATGTAGTACAGGTCCTGAAACCCCACGAAGAGACGGAACGGCACGCTCTTGAAACGCTTGCTACACGGCCTGCGTGTGAGTAGATCGTCTTGCGCATGTTCAAGCGGAGGCTAACAGCTTACAGCGTTCTGGACAGGAACCCTTCCGTGTCATACGCGAACTGGAAGGTGTTGCCCAGCAGCGGCACTGGGTACGGCACTGGCGGCGGCGCGCCTTTCCCCCGGACGTTTCTGGCCCAGTTGGATTTCAGCGCCGTCAGGGTGTAGGTGAGCAGCAGCGGCAGAAGCACGACTGCGAAGGCGACCACGATGCGGCTGTCCGATGCGAGCCACACCAGGATGCCACCGAGCAGCGATCCCGCCGAGTTTAGCGACGACGTCAGCGCCATTTTGTGCGTTGCCCGAAGGCGGATGGATGGTCGACAAGAAGGAAACGCGGCGATGTTGCCAAAGTCGGGAAGCCAAAGTCGGGAAGCCAAAGTCGGGAAGTCGGAAGGAAATGCCACTAAAACGGGCATCCAGAAAGCCACTCCACGCCCAATTTTAGCTGCGCCGCATCGCCAATAACGTGGGAATTGGCCCCCATGCTTGGCGTGCCCATGGATCGACTTGCAAAGAACCAACCACATCAGGTGGGTTGTCAGCACTAAGCCTCTGGAAATCAGGTCCCTACCGTACATGCACCTAATGATCATCCCCAGCAGGTAAAGTTGTACGACTGGCAACCTAAGGCACGTACTATAATACAGTTAAACCTTCGCGTGCCCTTGATAACATAACCCAATCGGCGGACCCTGACAAAGGGGTTAAACGCTGTACAGGGATGCAGAGGGCAAGATTACAGGCTGAAAGCCATGAGATGTTACGCCTTGTGAAAAGCTCAGTTAATTACTATGTGCAAGTGGCTACCAGCGGTCTGCGTGTCATAGGGTACCGCGTGGAACCTCACGAATGCACCATCACCAGAAGCCGATGCCGGTCCTACACCCGCTCATGTGTAGGAGCAGTGCCTGCACTCGTTTTGGTCAACATCCTGGGGCGCAAGCGGATAGCCCTTTCGGTCCAATGCCATAATAAGTCTCTGGTAGACTTTGATATCATCACGTTAAGGGGTAGAGTACCATTGCTCCTGTACATACAGCACCTTCCGATTCTATTTCAGAATCGGTCAGTTCCATCATGACTTCGCGATGGGAACGTGACTTTAAAATTCGGCAAGTCTCGCCGCGACGCTCATGGAGTTTCCGGAGAATGAATACGTTGACTGTTAGCAAGGTGGGTGGCGGAAATATATGGGGATGAAATCAGAAAGCAAAACGAAGCTCTTGTCAACCACAACCCCCTATGATGAGGGCATTCACCTTCCTTTTACTTCCAAGCAGGGCCATGGAAGTCCATGCGCTCGTTAAGGTATCACGCAACCCTTTCAACAAGCCAACACCTCCGCGCAGCATCACACTACCCCTCGCCTCCATACCTTTCTTTCTTTTCGCATTACTAGTATTAACCGCCCCTCACCCCCTCCCGGCCTCCCCTCTCGACATCACCGCCATCACCCCGTCCGCCGCCATGCCCGCCGTACTCATGGGCTTCTCGGCCGTGTACCCCGCCCTACTAACCCGCTCGTTCTCGGCGGCGGCAGCCAAGCGGGCCTTGAGCTCCTCGTCGTGTTGCTGCACGGCGCACGCGCAGCAGAAACCGGCGACGAGGCAATCTGAGGTCGGACTGCCGCGGATGTGGTAGCGGCTGCGGATCTCGGCGCGATGGTTCATGATATGTCTGTGAAGGTTTTGAAATTTTGTTAGCGAAGTTGAGCTCTCAAGGGTTGCGGCATGTGACGTGTCGGCTATAAGTCGTGGCGTCCAGCTGATAGAAGGATGATAAACGGGATGAATACGTTGGTAGGGCGGTCAAGGGGAACAGTCCATGGAGGGAAGCAACCAGAGCGAGGGTGCTTACAGATAACATGATGAGAAGAGGAGGTTGTCGATGGCGAACTCGATGCAGTCGGGGTTCCTGGGCTCAGCCTCGACCGTTGGGTCGCGGAGGCGCTGCGCGGTCTGGCCGTACACTGGTGTGTGGATGCGATCAGTCAGTGGAATGGACGGGAGGACTTGGGTGTGATTTCCGCCCAGAACTCAAGCACCCACCGACACAAGGGCAACAGATCGCTTTCCAGAGCGGGCCGCAGGGAAAGCATTTGAACAGACTGGTCTGCCACTCTTCACTGCCTGCTTGCGCGTCTCGGGACGGTTGTTGCTGAGCCATGTTGGGTGGTACGCTGATGGCGTTGTATGACAGCGGTCCGGGGGTGCCCGAGGGCGTACAGTCCAGAAAACTTAGGGTCTATATGTGTTGAAGCCGAGGGGCATTTAACGGGAAAACGAGAATCATTGGAAGCGGAGAGTCAGAGAGAGATGCGCCGAGTTTATGGGCAGCCAAGACTACCTGGTACCGGGTTATGTCGCGGTAGATAAGAGGCTGCCGGTACCATCCCGGGGCAAGTTGCACGTCTCAAGCTGAATTGCCCCGTTTGGCGATGCCATGCTTGGTCTACCTGCTGACGTGAGCGCAGATTTGGAAGGCCCCGGCAGCTCCTGATGGTGCGTCGCCCAAAGTGGTACACATGCCAAATATGCGCAACCCAACGATATTCCACGCTAGAAAGCAAGCGGCTAAGCAACTCATTCATGCAGAGCAGTTTTCGTTCCTAATGGTTGAGCGCACAGGCTTGCTCATGAGGACATAGTCCGGTGTAAACACCTTGCCGTAGCGGAGTTTCCTGGGTTGAGGGGATTCATCGTCTTTTTCGAAACCCAACCTCTTGTAAAAGCCCAGGGCCCGTTGGTTGGACAAGAAGCATGTCAACATGACCTTGGTCACGGGGGGCAGGTTCGCAGCAACGGTGGAGTGAAAGCTCATGAGCAACGAGCCCAGCCCGGTCCTGCAGCATGTCAGCTCAAAGCTCCAAACTTAATCAAAACAGTCTGGGTTGCAGCACCCCTGAAGCTCTGAAGAGAGATGAATCTCATAGCAGTAGATGACCGGCTCGCCCTCCTCGAAGGTGGGCATGAGCGAAGTGAACGCGCGAACGGCCTGGGTCTCCTTGTCCCTGACCAGAATGTAGCGCAGCTCGGGCGATCTCATCTCCTCGAGCTTCCTTCTGGGACGCCATTTTTTCGTCGAGTTCTCGTAGTCCTTTCGGCTGGTCTCTTCAATCAAGCGGAAGCAGGCGGTGAGGTCGTCCTCTGCTAGGCTGGCGGCTCGTACCAAGCCAATGCCGTAATGGGCTCCGGTCCGGGGATGCGTCCAGGAGGTGACCCAGTTGCCTTCGGACGAGCTGTGTCCACTGATAAAACGAACATGAGATGTGTGAGTGAGAGCAAAATCCTCTTGGTCTGGCCCATCTAGCTGCGCCCTTGTCCTAAACAGCGGAAGACTTACCTTTGCATGTAGCTGGCAATGAACTCTTCATCGGACTTGCGGTTCGCAAGCTCCATTGGGTTGGTGGGCGCTCGTCGACGTTTGGTCCTCATTTTGGTCTGATGGCGGGGTTGTTACTTGGTTGGGGACGCGTTCTGCCGCGTCGCGGTTGCACTTAAGAGGGCGCGCGGGCACGTGCTTTGCCTACAGCATCCATGGCCCAGAACAGGCAGCTAATGCACACCCATGAAGCATGTTAATCTCTTCAGCTGACTTGGCGGTCGGTGACGTCTGCTGCGATCTCAAAGGATCCGATAGGACTCTCAACAGGCTTCCGTTAGTAGATTGGTTCACTCTTTCAGGTCCTGCGAATAATTACATCTCCGACGGAGGGAGCTTTACAGTGGGTCTCGCCCCATGACGCAGGTGGACGCCGGGCCTGTCAGCGACAGCCGAAATTTCCACGTTGAGAGTGAAGGCAGCGCCTCGAGACTCATCCTTGTGCCCTTCCCCAGCGGTAACTGAATGGATTTCGCGATATTACCATCGTCAATCCCTCTTACATCACCCTCATTTCTATCCCTGGATTGATGCGTTCCCTGTTTGCTCAGCCGTTGCGGGCCCTTCGCACATACGCGACAGGCCGTTCATCTCGACTGGGCCAGGTTCTGAGCTTGGAGCATGTAAGCTCCCTTTCCAGCTGTGCACATGCTGAACATTGATTCTCAACCACCGCAACAGTTTGTTCAGCGGGCACGGGTACTCGCGCTTTACCGGCACATCCTCCGCAGCACGCGCCGGATTGCTGACCCCAAGACCCGTACCGAGACGCGCAAGTTTGCGCGCGACGAGTTTGAGAGGCGCCGCGGGGTCACGGACATTGTTGGTACCGCCATTCTCCAGCCGAGACGAGTTGCTTGCTGACACGCGCATGAAAGGATCACATCCGCTACCTCCTGTCAACAGGAAAGACCGAGTGGGAGAGCATGGAGAGGTATATCGACGGTCTCTGAAGTAGTAACAACGGCCCAACTGCTCAAATCCAGCGTGCCTGTAAATACCGTGCCCGCCGTCCCCGTCTATGCCACCCGTCCTTATCCCTGCACATCCACTGCCCGCAGGTGCCAATCGGATGCGGTAGAGTGGTATCGTCGTCCCATCGCTGAACATGCTGACCATGCTGCGTCCCCGTGGTGCTGCTCCCAACCGGTTCTCAGCCCGTCTATGCCCTTATGCCGTACCTATCATACAGATCGCTTGTCTGAGCTGGTATCAAAACAACATCCCATCACAACGCCTTTCCACTCCTCTATCCCTGGCGCTGCTTATGCCTCGGGTTCGCCGGGCATATGATGTAGAGGTAGCCGTTGTGCCGCTTGTTGGCTTTCCGCCGGACGACCTGCGCCAATGCTCCAGTCAAACTCTGTATCCCAAGTCTCGCACATCCAACACAACGGATAACCACCGTAAAATGACATAGCCCGGGTCTCAACTCACCTTGCAATGCTCGCACCGCTTCTTGATGGCGCTGCGCACCTTCATCCCCCGCACCTGCTGCGTCTGGAACACCGCCACGCCGGCCTTCACCGCCGGGGCCGCCACCGCACTCGCATTGAGCGTAGTTGCCCTGGTCGGAGCCGAGAGCGCGGCCTGCGAAAGGCAGCGGGTCTGCAGCGCCGCGGTCGTCGTCGGCCGGGCGGAGAGCGAGAGGGCGCGCATCGACGAGGCGAGCGACTTGGTGGCCGACACGGCGGACCGCGCGGTTTGCGACAGGGCGGAGGGGAGGGCCATGGTCATGGACGGAAAACGGAGTGGATGTCGGGCGGAAAGGGGGCGGGACGAGACACCGACTCTTGAGAGCGTTCGTTCGGTCTGGGGTCGTCGGCAAGGAATTGACGATGCGCCTGGGCTCGCTGGTCCGGCTGGGGTTGCTGGTCTTGGCGCGGTCACGTGCGGAATCTTTCCGGCTGGGCTGCCCCTAACCCTCGCTTCGTCAACCCAGCGATTAACACGGCCAAAGTTCCATGACACAGTGATGCCTAACCCTACGATGACCGGACGAGGGCTTCCCATATCGGGGAATGGGGGACTCCGGATGGGGGGTGTTCATCGTTCATCGTCTTTTTCATCTCCAGGTTTTGAACTTGATAAACACCAAATCCCACACGGCTATATGACAAGCCCGAAAAATACAACAGCGACTTGAGCACAGTGACCACAGAAAACATAGCACGATGCATCTGCCGCTGATCACACTCGAGGAGCACTTCTTCTCGTCTTCCGCCGCCCCCCTTCTCGAGGGAACCTACGCCGAGCAGATGAAAGCGTTGGGCTTCGACGTGGTATCCAAGCTGAACGATCTGAGCGACCTCCGCCTGCGCGACATGGACGCCGGCGGCGTCTCGCTGCAGGTTGTCAGCCACGCGCCGGGCTTGGGCGAGCACGGCGCCGCCGTTTGCTGCGTCGCCAACAACGAGCTTGCCCTTGCAGTCAACGCTAACACAGACCGCTTCGCCGGGTTTGCCGTCGCGCCCATGCTCGACCCGCCCGCCGCCGCCGCCGAGCTGCGCCGCGCTGTGCAAGAACTCGGCTTCGTTGGCGCCTTGGTGGACAACCACTGCCGCGGCGTGTTCTACGACGGGCTCGAGTACGATGTCTGGTGGGCCGCGGCCGAGGAGCTGGGCGTGCCCGTGTATCTGCATCCGTCCTGGCCCAGCGACGACATGATGGCGCTGCACCGCGGGAATTTCAGCGAGGCGGCCGCGCTGAGCATGGCCTCGAGCGGGCTGAGCTGGCACACCGAGACGGCGCGTCATGTGCTGCGGTTGTTTGCGTCGGGCCTGTTTGACCGCCGGCCGCGGCTCAAGATCGTCGTGGGGCATATGGGCGAGACGCTGCCGTTCCTGCTGCAGCGAATTGAAGCGTTGAGTCGGCGGTGGGGCACCTTTGAGCGGGATTTCAGGACGGTCTATGATGAGAACATCTGGATTACGACCAGCGGCGTGTGGAGTTTGGACCCGATGCGCTGCATCCTGGCCAACACCAAGCTTGAGCGCATCCTGTACAGCGTCGACTATCCCTTTGCGACCAACGAAGCAGGACTGAAGTGGATTCATGAGCTGCAGGAAAGCGGTCTTGTCGACGAGGAGCAGCTCAAGGCTATTGCCTATGAGAACGCCGAAAAATTGCTTGGAGTGAAAGCTGTGCGAACTGCGCCATGATGGGCTTGTTCTGGCAGGGGCCACGATGCTAAGCTTGAAGTTGTCTCTGAAAAGCTTGACTGGCTGATGATGTGTGGTCGCTTCTCCCAGGGCGCAGGACTGGGCAGCAATGCTACCGGTACGCGGTCGATTCCTCCGTCCGAATTACCCACTGCCTTTCCGGTGAGCCGTCTGCTTTCCTACTGTGAAGTTTGCATTACTGTTGCGTATCTCGAGCGGTATGAGGTCAGCGTCTTGGACAACGTCGCGTCTATGGGGAGACGGACGAGCGAGAGGAAGAGTGCTGGTCACTACAGGGCATATGTGATTCAGATCTTTTATCAGTCTTCGTGCATGAAGGAGGACATGACGAAAATCCCAGGGGTAGGAACGAAAAGTGGGCTTCTGGGCTCTGCTTAGGATTGCCAACAAGCCATCACTCGTGCTGCACAGTTAAGTGTAGGTGGCAGCGCTGTACGCAGACCCCAGCCGTTGATGGAGAAGGGAGGGCAATACGGCCCTCGTTCGGCCCCCAACACAACTCGCGATTCACATCAGCCGCCACGATCTGGTTGGCTGTAGGTGCTGCTGCCGTCACATCTCCCTGCGGATGCTGTGCCTCGTGAACAGGATTAAACGCTGGGGTGACTCTGCATAACGTGACCCAATCAAGGACAATGTAGAGCGTACTCCGTACATGAAGGACGGAAGTCAGAACCTGGAGGTCGCTCCTTGATCCCTGTGTCCGGGCCAACATCTGAGTGCCAACACAAACAGCATCAAATGCCAGACAGCCCCCGACATGCCACATCGCTCTATTTTTCCAGCAGCATGCAACGTCAAAACTAAAACCAATTCCCCCCCCCCCCCCCCCCCACCCAAAAAAAAAGAAACAAATATACTTACCAGTGTTCAGTTGTTTGTCTCGGCTGCATCGTCTCTCTGTTATCACATCCAACCCCATGGAGGGTCTTCACGTGGCTGTCCAGACAATGGAGAGCTTTACTTTCATTCAGTGGTTCGTTGCGCTGGTCTCGGCCGGGCCTCTCCTTGTAAGTCAGGCACCCTGCCATTCTGTGAATCATTTGCTCACGGAGCTCAGTTCACAGCGTACGCCGTTTACAATTTGTACTTCCATCCGCTGGCTCATGTTCCAGGCCCTTTCTGGGTTCGCGCAAGCGGCATCCCGTCATGGTGGCACGCAGTTCGCGGAAAGCGCCATATATGGCTGTGGCAGCAGTTCCAAATCTACGGCAACAAGATCCGCCCGGCGCCCAACACAGTGCTGTTCTGCGACTCGGATGCCTATGCCGATATTTACAGCATGAAGTCCAATGTTCGCCGGAGCCACTTTTACACTGCTATGCGGAGAAACGCCTCCGAAAAGACCACACTGAACACCATCGACGTTGCTGAGCATGCCAAAAAGCGCAAAATCCTGAACATGGCCTTTACCGACAAAACGACGCGTGCCGCCTCGACTTTCATCGCAAAGCATGTCGATCGATGGAACGAGCTTTTGGTGACGGAGACGCAAGACAAGACATCATACGACTGGACTGCCCCCGTCGACATGTCGGACAAGTTGGACACACTTGTGTTTGACATCATGGGCGACCTGTGTTTTGGCAGATCCTTTGACATCAAGGAGCCGGGAGAGAACCCGTTGAAGGCTGTTCCTCACAACATAGCCGAAGCCCTGAAGTTCTATTACCCAGTAGGTTCAGTTTCCGATCTCCCTCGAGATGACGGCCGAAGCTGATGACAAGCCAAGATGTGCCGTTCGCCCTTCCTCGATTTACTCCTCTGGCTGAAGCCTCGCGGCCTCGATCGCTTCTTCGAACTTGTCACCCCGCCACCGGTTCGTCGCTACAGCGAGTTCGTCTACGAAAGTGTCACGTCTCGCATCGCACTGCAGCAGAAGCAAGCCCTCATGCCCGAGCACGAGCGGCGCCAAGACATCTTCTACTTCCTCGCCGACGCCCGCGATCCTGATACCGGGGTGCCTGTCTACGAAGAGAACGACCTTCGCGCCGAGTCCCGTCTCCTCATCGTCGCCGGCTCCGACACCACGGCCGTTAGTCTTTCGGGGATCTTCTTCTATCTCACGGCCAATCCGCGATGCATGGACAAGCTTACAAACGAGATCCGAACGACGTTTGCCTCGGCAGAGGATATTGTCTACGGTCCACAACTTCTCGGCTGCGAGTACCTCAAGGCCTGCGTAGACGAGGGCATGCGCCTGGCTCCCTCGGGCCCGTGTGAGCTACCACGGGAGGTGCTTGCGGGCGGCATCCTCGTCAAGGGCGAGTATTTCCCGGCCGGGACGATCGTCGCCACCGTGCCGTGGGCCATCTCACGCAATCCCGAGGTCTTTGGGGCCGATGCCGAGGTGTTCCGCCCCGAGCGCTGGATCCTGGACGAGGGGCACGGCGTGACCATGGAGTCGATCAAGCGCGCAAGAGGCGGCTTTCATCCTTTCCTGAGCGGGCCGGGTAACTGCGTCGGCAAGAACGTCGCCATGGCGGAGATTTTGATGACGCTCGCTAGGACACTCCACCGACTGGACGTGAGGCGCGCCCCCGGGTCGACTGTGGGAGGCGGCAGTCCGGACCAGGGATGGGGTGCAAGAGATCCCGGCCAGATGCAGCTTGTGGATGCGTACATCTCGTTGAGAAAAGGTCCTGAGGTCCAGTTCCGGAAGAGAAGCACTTGAGTTGGAGCTCACCCAGGCCGCGCAAACGGGGACTGCAGTGCCACAGGAGAAGCTTGAAGAGCTTTTACGCTAACTTCAATGTACTGTATATGCTCGTGGCTGAACACATCTTTTTCCATGGGCCATACGCCCCCGGACGTTTCCGTCGTTATGAGGAGCACTAGCAGTACATGTAGCGACAGCAATATCACTGGCTTCGTTTATGTCCAGTTGTTGCTCCCCGACGACAAATGATAACCGCCTTTCAGAATCCCTTCACAGGTTCAAAACAAGAATATCTGACATGTGATCCAGAATGGATGTGAGACCGACGGGTATGTCGTGTTCCAATTTCTCAGTCTTGGAGAGTGAACATTGAAGCTGTGAAGGTGGCCGATGGTCACTCGCATAGTGTCGACCTCCTTGTTCTGCACCGGCAACGGTCCCAGAACGGCTATCATATAATTTAGGCTCAAATTGACTGGGTGATTGCTATTTGAAATTGATAAGTTTTGGTGGTGAGTTGGTGGGAACGGGGGCTTTATCGTGGTGTCGTGGGGTGGGCCAATCCGAATACCTCTCCTGTGTACAGTTAGGGACCGTCGAAATTGGCAGCTCGAGGAGGATTGGAGAGGCCGCCCAATAAGCCCCACGCAATCAGTACTGGGTTCCGAGCCTGCCCCTTCATTCCGCACATCTTGCTCTCTTCCTCTGAAACGCTCTAAGAAACCTGGGACTGAAGCATTCCAGCTTTACATCAAGATGAGGAGCATTTTGAAGGAGCAGATTGGTCTGCGGCAAACGGCCCACGATCCGTGCGCTTTACACGATTTCTTGGCATATGGACTGGACCTTGGGAGCCAGTACGTTAGCAAACCCCCGATTCCCCGAAGCATCTCAGGCCAGGTAGGTCTGACTGATCGATCACGACAGCGCTTCACGGCGGGACCATCGTTGCGGCCATCCACCATGCCGCTGTCACGCACCTTGCAACCGACCCTGCACTGGTAGCCAGGAACCAGCCCGATGTGTTGAAACTACACTCGGAATTCCTCTACCCCTGCGAGCCGCGTGAAAGCACCGTCAAAATCACCACCCTGCGCGCCGGATCGGCTACCTGCACCCTCCAACTGCAGCTCTTTCAGGATGGTAAGCTCAAAGTCCTCGTCCTAGCCACATCTACCAACTTCGACAAACCCCTCGGCCCAACTGTGCCCACCTCCTGGACCTTGCTTCCCCGCCCGAAGCCGGTGCCCAACTCCCACAACTGACCCGACCCCAACTGGCTCCCCGCGCGCTTCTCCGGCACCGTACTGGGGTTTACGGGTCGCATCCTCGTCCTCAACCCGCGCGGCGGCCATCCCGTGCCGGGCCTCTGCGACGCCTGGTACGGCTTCTTGGACGGCGAGCGCATGGACGCGACCTACCTCGCGCTGATGACCGATGTGATCCCTTCCATGTCCGACACGCTGATGCGGAGTGGCGGGCTCAACGATGCGCATGCCACCTACAGCAAGATGGAGGATTGGGCGCGCGCACACCCGGACAAGCCGGCCGAGATCAGCAATAGCATCGCCGAGGCGATGAAAGCGACCATGTACGACGTGACCGTCACCCTGGATGTGGAATTCAAGAGGAGGCTGCCTGCCGAAGGTCTGGCCTGGGTTTTCACACGCGTTGAGGCCAAGATGCTGCAGGGTGGCAGGCTGGACGTGGATATCACCATGTGTAATGAGAAGATGGAGCTGGTGGCGACGGCGCAGCAGATGGTTTTGGTACTACCTGCGCACAGGGAAGTTCACTTCTCCGACGAAGGCAGCACTGTAGCAGGTTTGGAAAAACCCCCGTCCGCACTTCGCCTCTCACGGTACATGTCCATAAGCATCGTAAGATAGTGGAGGTCATGGTCGTAACGCTCTCTATGTACATACCAAGCAAGGTAACTACCTACTTATAGAGACGTGAGGTTTGTCAACAAGATAGGTTCCAGGTTCTTTGTCACGGCAGGAAAGGGTCCCAATGTGATATTCTCTGTCAATTGGCGGTTTATAAAAAAAAAATAAAAAAAAAATAAAAAAAGATGCACAAAGTTAACCAGATAAGGAACGTCAACAGAAACTTACCTCTTTTCGAAATCTGCGTCATACCAGACCACAACTGCTCAGCGAACATCTTGTTCATACCATGACAACGCTCACTTACACAGGTAGGTAGGTACCTATGTACTCACATACTCATGAGAAAGTCCATGAGACACCGCGGCAACACGATCCTCCTTGATCAGATCCGCCGCCCTCTCCGCCACCGCATACACCACACTCTGGATATTCCCCACCGGCTCCAGCGGAAACACGCTCGCGTCCACCACCCGCAGCCCCCTCGTCCCATACACCCTCAGCCGCTGATCCACCACCCCGCCCTGCTCCCTCGGCCGCATGGCGCAGCTCCCAGACAGGTGGAACACAGACATCAGCTGCTGCCGGACGATCTCGCGCGCCGTCGCCAGGTCGTCCGCCCGCAGCGCCGGCTGCCGCTTGCCGCCTTCCGCGGGGCCCTTGAGCAGCGCGCCCAGCGGCGTGGTGGGGTGCACGATGCGCTCGACAAACTGCACGCCGCGCGCGAGCAGTTCGAGGTCGAGCGGGTGGGTGTTGTAGCACGGGTCCCAGACGGGGAGCGTGGTGATGTCGGCGCTGGCGATGTGCACGCGCCCCCGCGAGAGGGGCTGGTTGAGCATGGTGGCGATGGTGATGTAGTTCTCGGGCAGCTGGGGGATGAGGGCCGCGCCGACGCCTGTGTGCTCGTCGGGGAGGGCCACCTGCGCGGGGAAAAAGGTGTACTCGAGGGCGGCTTCGTGGCGGGACTCGACCAGGGCGCGGATGGCACGGGTGTCGGGGGTGGTGAGGGTGTGCTCGTGCTGTGCGAACAGGGCCTTGGTGACGGTGGTGGGCACGATGCCCCAGCCGTCAACGAGGGGCGTGTAAGCCACGCTGATGGGGCTTTGGCCAAGCGGTCCGCTGCCGCCGGCGGTTTGGTACATGTTCAGGAGTGCTTTGGCAACGGCGGAATCCCGGAGGATGTCACCTGAGGGCACACCATCGGCTACCTCGAAACACTGACAGACCATGGGATGGTCTTGCAGGTGCTCGCCCACGTTGGGGTTGTCGACAAACACCGGAACGCCGTGCTTCTCCAGCAGTTCTTGACCGCCAACCCCTGAGAGTTCGAGGATCTGCGAGCTCTGTAGAGCCCCCGCTGCCAGGACAACTTCCCCCTTCGCGGAGATCTGCCTTCTCTCACCAGTCTTGGTGACGATTTCAACGCCCGTGGCCACAGGATCTCCGCCTCCCGCTGTGTTGAAAGTTACCTTGCTCACCAACGTTTCGGTAAGGACAACGAGGTTCGTCCGCTTAGCAACCTCGGACGTATAGTATCCGCTGGCGGCGTAGCTTCTGGTGTGCGTGACGGGGTCAATAGTCGCCTGGTTCTGGAACGCACCCAGCGCGTTTCCATCACGCGGATCACCCGATATCTCGAGGCCGAGATGGGCAAAGGTCTCCAGCCAGGTCTTGCTTGCCACGCTATACTCGTCGCTAAACGAAATCTGAATGGGGCCGTTTCCCGTTGCCAGGCTCTTGTTGAGGTAGGCCAGGCCGAGCATGTCCCGAGCAGACTGGGGCGGTGCGTGGACAGTAGAGAACTTGCGGAAATACGGGACCAAGGACTCGTAGTTCCATTGAGGGTTTCCCAGCGCTGCCCACGTATTGATGTTGCCCTTTGACGGGAAGAGCAGCATCATCTGGTTGATTGCTGAGCTGCCGCCGAGCATCTTGCCCCGCGGCTGTCTGATACACCGGTTGTTCAGAGTTGGCTGCGCATCACAGTTAGCTGTCGGCGGCCATCATGTGCTCTCGGCCGAAGTAGCTAACCTGAGGAGTTGAGCAAAACCCCCAGTCGTACTCCTCCTTTTCATACAGTTGGCCAACAAGACCCGGGGTCAGTACCAGGGGGTCATTGCTGCGATCGGCACCGGCTTCAACCACAAGCACTCGCACGTCGCCGTCTTCCGAGAGACGGTTTGCCACAACTAGCCCGGCTGTACCACCGCCAACGACAATGTAGTCAAACGGCTGGTCGAGGGGCTCGGTAGGAGGCATCTTGCGGTCCAGACGATACTCGTTCTGGACGGATGGATGCGCAGTCACCGAGAAGGCAAGGCACATGGTTCAGTTGGGAACCTAGAGAAGTGTTAGTGCATCTGCGGCGAGCAGTACGTAGTAAAAGTCTGCATGTACGTGGACGACTGAGATCAGGCACTGACTCAGAGCAAGCCTTGACAGTACCTCCAATATTCGGACTGACTCTCTGGCTTGTTGGTGAAACTCCGGGCTAGCGATGGTCAGTGACCGCAGCTCGGGGTCTGGTCGGCCGCAAAAGCCGACCAACGTTACATTCGAGCCTTCGTCCCAGTTTTATACCAACATGTACAGTACTTGTACTCTGTACACAGCCAGACGTGCCATCTACACCTCTCGTTGGTCCCCTTTCTGGGCCCCCAAGCCGGGGGGGCCCCTGACACCGTGCCACAGATCGGCGTTGTCACTCATATCGTACATGATGCCTACCGGTGGGCTCCTTTCAATAATCTTCCCGCAACGCAAAGTAACGCGGTATTTTTGGCAAGGGGGGTGGGCCGAACTGTGATTCTTCGTCCCAGCATCCTGCAAGGCATGGCAACTGAAGTGCTCCGCAGACACTACCACGCTGAAGTTTCCGCTATACTGTCAAAGCAGGAGCAATCTTGAATCAGATCCTTCAATCCTAGCCCGGCGGTTCTACAAGTGGTTGTTAGCCATTGGATTTCTGCTCCTGCTCTGCCGTCCCATGGCTGCCGGGCCTCACGCGGGGCGTTCTGGCGATGCTCATGGTGGATGTGTATTCCCCAACCATCCGAGACAGCGGCGGCGAGAGCGGCACGCATGGCAACAGTGCCTTCAGCAAGCTGAAGGATCAGAGTCACGCCGACGGCCAGATCTCGCTCGAGAACATCTATGCCGCTAACCAGCAGGTTCATTACCACTCCCGCTGTTGCTGGCGCTGCCACTCCCGAGACAGACTACTTGAGTCTACAACGCATTGATAGCAACAGGAACAGCGGTTTGGGGGAAAATTTGACAACGCAAGGTGCCAGACAAGATCAAAAGGGCATCAAGGTACACATCAAGTGGTCTATCTTGCATACTTGAGGGAAACTCGGCGTTGTTCACATGCAGAATTCTGGTAATGTCCCCGACCAGGTCATAGAGGTTGGACACCCTCAAACTGAAGTGCCTAAGCCGTAAAGCATCGCCATAAAGCTAGTTGAGTCATTCGGCAAAACTCGATTTCTTAAGTACAAAGCCGAGCAGAGGACAAGACGCAACACAGAACATGGAGAGAGAGAATATAACAAAAACAAAAGAAAAGAAGCTTAACTAGAAAGAATAGGGGCAGATTCGGGCCAAACAAGCTCTGACAACGCTGTATCCTCCCCACATCCTTCCCAATGTACAACGTGCCTGTTATACTGCCCGCTCGGATAAGAAGGGTGCAGTTCGGAGCTCTTTCCAAGTATTAGGTAGCCCTTCCCCTCGCACTCCAATGCAACGACCAGCCCTTCGTTATCCTCATTCTTCGCCGACCTCTGAGACCCGATACACCAACTTCTCAGCGCTGATCGGTTTCAGATGTTCCCCGCGGTCCTGGCGCCGGTCACTCATCGTCCCAGGCCCAAGCAGACTGAACCCGTCTGGGACAACTCGGTCGAGGCCGCCGGGCATCAAGCGAATGGGATTCGGCTCCAGCCCGCCGCCCTCAGACAACCACCTGTAGAATGCCGCCGCAAACTTCCTCGCCTCCTCAGACGCCTTGACCACAAACCCCTGGTACTGGATATCCGCCCCCAGAGCCTCCCACACAGCGCCGTAGATAGGTTCCGTGGGCAGCTCCCCCTCAGCCGCAGCCCACGCGCGGCCCTGCCGGGACCGGACAACGGCCATCTTCCCTGCCTCTCGCAACGTACTTGCCACCTTCTTGACCGTCTCCCCCTCCGAGATGCAGTCATACGCAAAGTCGGCGCCCCGCCCGCCGGTGATCTGCCGAACCCGCTCCGGCCAGTCGGCGTCGCGGTAGTCCACCAGCGCGTCGTACGCGTACGGCGCCGCCCGCAGCATGTCGAACCGCGCCCTGCTCGCGGCACCGATAAGTTTCAGTTCCCGCCCGCCGGCCTCGCTGCTTCGCCGGACGAGCTGCGCGGCGTACATGCCGACGGACGTCGAGGCGCCGTAGATGAAGAACGTCAGGGTTCCATCGTCTCCTTCACCCCCTCCGCTGACATCGCGGGTGTTGAGGACGTGGGGACTATTAATGCAGTGAAACGGCGCCGGCAGGCCCAGCCGGTAGAACACGGCCTGCGCGGCTGTCAGCCCGCACAGGCTCACCGCCGCCGCACGCTCGGGCGCCACTCCGCGGGGAACCCGCCAGACGAGGTCGGCGGGACAGACGAGGTACTCGGCGAAGGCGCCGGGCCGCGGGTTGGCGCTGCACGCGCCCTGCAGGAAGCCGGCCACGCGCTGGCCGATTTCAATTGCGGTCGTATCACGTCCTGTTTGGGCGAAGTGAGGAGAGGACGGAGGCGTGACGGCGACGACGGTGCCGGAGAAGTCGCTGCCGACGGTGCGGTCGGCCGTCGTGGCTAGCGGGTGCGAGGTGTAGAGCGCGTCGACGGGGTTGAGGGCGATGGCCTCTACGCGGATGAGCAGCTCACCTACCTGTGGAGTGGGGAGAGGGTTGTTGGGGTGGACGGAGGCGGTTTTGAGGGGAGGGTTGAGGATGAGGGCCTTCATTGTTATTGGTAGAGGGGAGGTCGTAGTTGTTTCTGTTGTGGTAGCCATGATGGGTGTGGATGAAAGATTGCCCGGTGGACTCATGTGGCCAGGCAGTGGTGGGTGAGAGATCAGTGGCGGTGATAGATGCGGTGCTGAAGGCGGTTGGTACGTATAAATGGCGAGAGATGACTCTCTACGACAGTCTGTCTAATAAGCGGCCGTAAACAGCCCGGGACCAAGCGGGTTATCACTGGCGCGGGGCAGCTTAGGGCAACATCTCGTGCGAAGCCGAGCTATTGACGTTCCTTTATACAAAGTGCTGCTCACTTCCCGTCTGCAACCGGACACATGCACTTGGTGTCAATGTCACGGTTGCTGAGTCATGTCTGCATTCACCGGCTTTGGGGTGGCACACCATTTATCAGCCGCGTGGTCGGAAGTACATATGTACTTACAGTACTTAATGCCTGTCCATCATTGGTGGGAGTGAAACAACCATTCAAACACGGCCATAGAACTAGCAGCCAACGCTCTTTGAGCATTGAATCACTGCTTCGCAAGTAGGAGTAGGATGAACAGAAAACTTCCATGATCCCAGGTTGGGTTCCCTGGTGATGATCTTATGCAGAAGTCAGCCAGTTGTTGGTGCAATCGATGTATTAGCGTAGGTAGCAGCGCCTGCCAGTAACAGACGATGCAATGAAGCAACTGATACAGAGTATGAACAGCAGGTTATGGCCAACAGAACACCCACCCATCCCATCAACCTAATTCAAATCTTCGTCTCGGTCTTCCTCTGCGCCCTCTGCTGCCGGATGGCAGTGCTGCTGATCTTGGACGCGAAGCTCTCCCTCTCGACTGGCTCATCATCCTCCGGAATCTCCTCCGCATCGAGCACATCCACCTCAAACACATCGAGCGTCCGCCAGCCGCGCTCAGCTCGCTTCTCGTTGACTGCCTGCCCTCCCGACCTCGTTTCCCCGGAGACGACCAGTGCATCAATCTCCTCGACTGTGATGGTCGGCCCAAACGCGTCCTGGATGCGCACGCACTGTACCTCGATCGTGCCGCCCCGGAACAAAGCTTTGAAGTCGCCGTCCTTTTCGTCAATCTGCGGTCGGGCGCCGTCCTTCCATCCCCGCTCGGACAGCTCGAGCAGCTGCGCCAAGAAGAACAGGACATTCCGCGCCCGCTCCTCCCACGACTGCACGAACTCAGCAAATTTCTTGTTCCGCAGCATCTCATCACCCGTGATCCCGATGATGTACCGGCACGGCGCCGCATTGTCGCCCTTTCGGGGCACCTGGAGAAGTAGTGCACCCGCAGTGAGAAGAAGTTTGTGTCCCGGGTGGAGATAATCAAACGTCCCGCCTAGGCAGACAACGCGGTAAGTGGGCGTCTGTGCCGGCAGCCCCTGGTCGGGGTGGGCGATGTTCATCGTCAGGCCACCCTCGATGGGCACCAGCTGGTTCTGTCGAAGCTTCTGCCTTCCTTCTGCAAACTCGAGGTAGAGGTTGTAGATCTGGAAACCAAACTCGCTCCTAACTTGAAAGATGGAGTTCCAGGGAAAGTAGGCCGAGGCAAACGTGGCCATGTCCACAATCACCGTGTTGTTGGGCTCGATGGCAGGGCGAAAGTCGGACGTGTAACGCTTGTTCCGGTCATGGTCGATCAGAATGACCGTGGTATCGACCGAGTTCGGCCCGCCGCCTATCTCAGTGCCGATCGAGAGCTGGGCGGAGACCACCGAGATGAGGCTGTAGACGCCCGCAAGCAGCGCCTGGGCATCGGGCCATGAGAATGTCTTGGTCCGCAGGTATTGACCGTGCAGAACCGGGCACACGACTCCGACCACGAGCCTGGCTCCACCTGTTGGTCGCTTCAGCTTCTTGAGGGCAGCCGTGAGAGAGGGTCGGTAGGCGGCACTGAGCGCCGGGCGAGTCAGGGGGTTCGGAGGGAAGGGGAGGAGAAGAAGCGAGGGGAGGTCGTCTTGTCCCATGGCGTTATCGGTTGTGCCGGAATGAATGAATGAGAATCCAGTGAGCGACCACGGGCGGGCGAGTGGACGGCGCGGCACGACAGGGGCCCGCCTTTACCAACCAAGTATCGTAGGTATCGTATTCAGGGCGTTGATTAACAAGTCAAACCATGAGCATCGCGATCAAAGGCGATGAGTGAAATGTTGCTGCCGCGGGGTTGTTGAGAGTCGGGCTACCCTAAGGCGGGGCAGTTCTGATATGGAGAGGCCCCGGATCGAATTGAAAGGGAGTGAAGGTAAGGCTACCTAAGTATGTGTGCCCAGGTAGGCTTGTGAAGAGAAACCCAGGATCAGGAGAAGCACGCCAGTCGATTTAAATGAATGCCGAGTAGGTCGGTATCTGGGCGTCTTCAGATAGTAACACAAGGTATAGTTGCCCCAATCTCAGAACAAGGGATGGCTGGAAGTGTTCACGGTCCTGGCCCGGTGTGAATGGGGTCGGGGTTGCGGGGCGTTGGCGGGGCACAGAAGGGTGCAGCAGTTTACATGTACACAGTACAGGCGGTCTCGCTGTGTCCCTGTACCCCGTAACTAAGGGGCTCACTGAGACAGCCCAAGGGAACACACACACGGACCCACCAGACCCGCGCTCCGTGTTATCAGCCGCTAGCACCTGGCAGGCGAAGGTGCCCAAAAGCGGGCCGAATCAATGGCTTGCCGCAGGCGCGAGCGACAGGGGACACTTTGGTGCCAGACCAAGGACGGGAACCTGGAAGGTCACCTCAAGGCTCTAGGCTCAAGGCTCAGACAACACCCGTCCCACCCTCCCTCGCGCATCTTCCACGCCCAAAACGCCGTTGCTGCTTTGGGGGCTTTTGCGCCCCATCAGCCTGCCTACCAGCGGCAGTTACTGGCAATTGCTCGTTCACACTGTCGCGCTGCGCATTTGCATGTGCATTCACCGTTAACCTTAAACGGCAGTGCCCCGACTTGCCTGACGCTGGCACCCCGCCTGGCTGCGAGGGCTCAGCCTCCCGCCGCACTCGCTCACAGCATCACCCGCGATCCCAGCCACCAAAACAGATCTGCGCCGATGAACCAACCACAGCAATACCAACCGCCTCGGCGGTCAGGGACCTACTCCTCGGGCCACGACGAACTGCACATGTTGTCGGCCATGGCACACCAGGGTCACCAGAGCGAGCAGATGTCGACCCGCGACTACTCGGCCACGGGCGCTCCGCACATCAAGCTCGACCAGGCCTCCCCGAACCTACCACAGCTGTCCAGCTACCAGTCTGCCGGCGGCGTGCCGAACGTGCTGCAGCCCGGCGGCCTGGGTGCCCGCCAGCCTACAGTCCCCTCCAACTCGGTCCCCTCAACGCTTGCCAGCATGCAACAACAGGCCGAGTACCAGTCGCACCAACACCAGACGCCATCCAAACCGAACTCGCTAAGCCTGTCGCATTCCTACTCGCGCTCCAGTCCCGCTGCGCCCTACGAGGGCGGTGGGCAGAGCTACATACCCTACACACCGACCACGCCCGGCGGCACCGCGAGCTCCTCCCAGTACATGTCGCCAACGGACCAGAAGTACAACCCCTCCATCTCCCAGCGCACCATCTCCAACACCCCTCTCGGTCTTGCCGACATCCGGCCGCGCGCCGACTCAAGTCTGTCAGATGGCTTACCAGGCACGCCCGGGTACGAGACGCTGAATGCCCAGCCCCGGACGAGCAATTACATGGCTCCGTGGGCGCTCTACGCCTTTGACTGGTGCAAGTGGGCTCCCCAAGCCAACAGTGCTGGAAAGCTCGCCATTGGAAGTTACCTGGAAGACGGGCATAACTTTGTGAGTGCCCGTTTCTCCTTGCGGGGAGCAGACCACATCGGAGAAAGAGTGCCACTAACGCGGGCATGCCCTAGATACAAATCCTTGATGCCCAACTCACTCCGACGCCCTCGGATGTCTACGTTCCCGGAGGACCCAAGTGGTCCATGGACTTCACGAGGATCGCCGAGGCCACACATTCGTACCCCGTTACCCGCCTCCTCTGGGAACCGCCGTCGTCGCAGAAGCAATCGACGGATCTGCTTGCCACCTCGGGCGACCATCTCCGGCTGTGGTCGCTTCCATCCGAGTCCCAGCCGCCCACCCCCGGTTCGTCGATAACGGCAAGAAATGGCCGCGACGTGCCCGTCACCAAGCTCACGCCGCTTGCCCTTCTGTCCAACTCCAAGACGCCCGACCACACCGCCCCCCTCACCTCACTCGACTGGAACACAGTGAACCCCAGCCTGATCATCACCTCAAGCATCGACACCACATGCACCATCTGGGACATCCCATCCCTGACCGCGAAAACACAGCTCATCGCACACGACAAGGAGGTGTACGATGTGCGCTTCTGCGCCCAGAGCACCGACGTCTTCGTGAGCTGCGGCCAGGACGGCAGCGTCCGCATGTTTGACCTGCGCAGCCTGGAACACAGCACCATCATCTACGAGCCCTCGGTGAAGGACGAGCGAGGTAGGCCACCTTCCTATCCCCCCCCTCCAGATCTCAGCCACGCCTGACAGTCGCTTACACTAACAATCTTTTTAGACGCCAACGGCGGCCGCATCAGCCCGACCCTCGCCCAGCAAACCCTCTCGCACCCGCCCCCGCTCCTGCGCCTCGCCACCTCCCCGCACGATCACCACCTGCTGGCCACCTTCGCGCAGGACTCCAACGTCGTCCGCATCCTGGACGCGCGGCAGCCGGGGCAGGCCCTGCTCGAGCTGCGCGGCCACGCCGGCGCCCTCAACTGCGTCGAGTGGTCCCCCCTGCGCCGCGGCACACTCGCCTCGGGTGCCGACGACTGCCAGGTGCTGATCTGGGATCTGATTAATAGCACCAATAGCGGCGGCGGCGGGGCGAACAGCGGGACTATTAGCGGTAACACGCTCCCGGCCGGGGCGGCGGCGGCGGCGGCGGTGGGGACGAACAACAATGGGGCGGCGGCGGCGGCGGCGGCGGCAGCAGCAGGCGGTGATGGGAATTCCCGCAGCCCTGTTGCGAGCTGGCAGTGCGAGTATGAGGTGGGGAATCTCGGGTGGGTGCCGCATCTGGCTACGGGCGAGTACGGCGAGTGGCTGGGCGTGAGCGCCGGTCGCGGGGTGTGGGGGGTTAGGCTATGATTGGTTGTATGCTTGGGTTTGGTGGTGGGTGAGTTTGGTGGTTGGGGGTTTGGGTTGGGGGCAGGAGGGCGGCAGCAAAGCATGGGAAGCAAGCGAAGCAAGGGATGCATGGATGGCAGTATCTGAGGTTATCGAGTTGTTTGTGTTGTGTTGGTAGTTGGTTGTTTGCACATGTGTGGACAGCTTGGTTCATTCATAAAATGGACGGTGTGCGGAGATACATGGGTTTGTTGTTTGTTGCTGTTGCTGTTGTTATCATGCATTGTCTTGTGGCTCTGGCAGTGGGTAGTGGCGACGTTGAACAAAAGGTTAGATGTGATCTGATGCTAAACCCACATACTAAGGGGGAGGGATGGAGGAATGTCAACGCAGCCCACCACTCTGCCATGCCGGTGCTGTTCATTGAACCTGCTACAACCCAGTGTACAGGCAAAAGAGAAGTTCGATGCAGCGAGGGTAATACTGCACATAAATCCTGGCAATGCGGGTGAGCAGGAAACGTAACATCAACCCAACCCCCTGTTATTGATGTCGAGCTCACAGACAGCCGACATATGCATATCAAGTCACGAAGGCCACATCATTGCTCATTATGTATCTTCATGTCTAGGCGTACCACATTCCACACAGAACACCGCTTAGAGCTTCTGCATGGCAACGACATCCGAAGACTGGACGTAGTCCTCAAACTCAGCAATCTCCTCCTGGAGCTCGTCAAGCGAGATCTTGTCGTCCTCGACGACCAGGTTAATCTGCAGCTTCCTGATGCCGAAGCCGACGGGGATGAGCTTGGACAAGCCCCAGACAAGGCCGTCCTTCTCGATGCTCCGGACCGACGCCTCAAGCGCGACTAGGTCGGTCTCGTCATCTGCGGAAGGGGATGGTCAGCATGTAGGCGTGCAATTTCGCCGATTGGCGCAGCGCAAGAATGTGTTTGGGGGCCGGATGAAGAACCTACCCCAGGGCTTCACATCCAGGGTGACGACCGACTTAGCGGCGACCTTGGGCTTAGCCTCCTTCTTCTTGCGGTACTCGGCCAGGCGCTCCTCGCGGATGCGGGCAGCCTCGGCATCCTCCTCCTCGTCGTCGCTGCCGAACAGGTCGACGTCCTCCTCCTCCTCCTCGGCGGCGGCGTTGGGGGCCTTGGCCGGGTTGAGCGTGACCTCGGCGACCTCGGGGCCGTAGACGGTGTAGGGCTTGCTGGAGTCACCGGGCAGGGTGGGGAACTCGTCCTCATACGAGGCGAGGTGCTTGTACCAGCGGGCCGCGTTGGGGTACTTGGCGGCGTCGGGCGCCGAGCTCAGGGCCTTGAAGACGACGACATCAGCCTGCGAGGCGGCGTAGCTATCACAAGGCGCAAGCAAAACAAAGGTCAGCCTCAAATGCGCCGGGTACGAAGAGACGGTGCAAGCTGGGCAAGGGAACAGCTGCTGGGTGAGGCAGGTGGAAATCAGAGGTGCACACTGTGCTTGGGTGTGTAATCATTTGCAGGTCTTGAGGCTGCTCAGCAACACGGACCATAGTTGATCATCATGAAAGGAGGTTCGAAAGAAGCGGCAGAAAAAAACATCAGAAAGGGGCATACCCGACGATGTAGGAGCGGGTGAGGAGCCAGTTGTTGAGCACTACGCAGCTGTCGTTAGCGGGGGCAATCGCCTTGCTCTCAACTTCCGGGGAAACATACCGGCAAGGCCGGCGTCGCTGAGAAGGTCGGTGAAGCCCATTTTGTAATTGGTAACGTCAGGACGAGGTCGACGGAGAAGTTAGAGTCGAGCTATTGTTTTGTTAACGATCGGTAGCTGCCCAAGGAAGATGGCGGGGTAAGAAAATCTTTTGGTGTTTAATAGGGAGCAATTGCCCCGCATCTGTTTCTGCCTTAGGCATTGTACAAATTGACGCGCCCAGAGAGACCCCACTTCTCGCTCAAGCGACGCGCCAAGCCGCCGCCAGCATTCAGGGGTTTGGTGCGGGATTCCCATCTGTTGAAGGTGGACCAAGACAGCGCAGTTGCCAGTAACGACCTTCGAGGGTGCAACCAACACAAGCCGCTTCTTCCGATGTTGCGATCGGCCCTCGCCCCTCACGGTTCCTCATGTCGAGAACTTGGCGTAGACCTCCGTTGTGTAGATACGTCGGAATAGAGCTGCGGCCTAGTCGAACATCAAGCAACAACCACTGCACTTCCCGCAAAGCCCAGTCCCTTGTTCATGCCATGTCAAGCCAAAAGCAAAATGCACGAACTCACACACACAACCAACCCAACCGCCAAACAAATAAACTCACTCCAACTCTTCACCTGGTCCCTGGTCACCTGCACTCAGATCCGGAATCCAACCCTTCGGCCGCTCGCTGCCGCGGATGATACGATCATAGCCCAGCCGCTCGACCTTCTGGACCGACTGGCGCGTGACCTCGAGCTTCTTCTCCCACGCGAACCGGTTGCCCGACCCGACGGGCAGCATTTCGAAGAGGGTGCCCAGCTCGTGCATGTCCTGGACGATGGTGCGCGACTCGTCGTCGGTGCCATCGCCGTCCCCGCCGCTCGCCATCGTGCCCGTCAGCGCTGTTGATGTCGTCGCGAAACGCATCATCTCGCCTGTTAGGTCGAAGACGCCGTAGAGGTAGTCGTCCTGCGTGAGTGACACGGTGGGTGGCTCGGCGGCGGGTATGGCTGGCTTGTGGGCGGCGGTGTCGTCGCCAGCGTCGGCCATCACCGCGTCCTCGGGGCCGGCTGCTCCTTTCCGCGA
Organism: Chaetomiaceae sp. R4402; assembly: GCA_023628555.1. NCBI lineage: Eukaryota > Fungi > Ascomycota > Sordariomycetes > Sordariales > Chaetomiaceae > Chaetomiaceae sp. R4402. Next base: position 107,561 of record JAMAKO010000031.1, on the reverse strand, counting down.
GAGGTCCTCAAGGATGGGCGTCAGTTCCGCGTGGCTGATGAGCGTCTGCGTCCGTAGATAGTGGGCGAAGGTGAGCGCCTCGACCAGCTCCTCGAGGCACATCAGTGATCGGGAGTATCGGTAGCGGTTGATGCCCTGTATTTCGGGGGCGATGGCGGCTAGGAGTTTTGCAATCTCAGCTAGCCGTGCATCGACTTCAGTCTGAATGTTTGCAGGCAGCTGGCTCTCGATCTGCCGCACCCTGAGCGGATCTTCATGTGAGTCCGTGAATAAAATCGTAAACAGGCGGGGTTCCCGTACCGTTGTAATGAGAAGATGCTGTGCCATGTCAGTCTCAATGGTGAAGTGTGACGATTTTGACACGATATGGCTCACATCTTCTTGCTCAGGGCCGTGATGTCCCGTGACGCCTTGACGATGCGCTCCCGGCGATCGTGGTGCTCATCGAGCTCGTTGCGGAGGCTCTCAAACATGGACGTGTACGCATTGCGCACAACCTGCTTCGGCGGGGGCCTGGGGCCATCCCGCTTCTTCGCATTTCCATTCCAGTCGCGCTTAAAACCAGACATGTTGCAAAGACAGGTGGTATCGTGCAGTTCTATTCGGGTGGTTTCTGGCAGTTTTGTTTGGTTGCTACAATGCCGTGCCTCCCTTATTTTGACGACAGCAGAGCGGATTGGTTGCCAGCGGTGTTTTAGTGGGCACTCGCAGCACACAGCATGGGAAATTGTTAAGGGGACTCAAGGGCCAGCTTCACATCTAGCAACAAGCGGCAAGCGAGCTTCATCTCATAAACCGACAACAAGCCTTCAAACGAACAGTCTGGTTGACGAATTTCTTTCATATCAAGACCAGGCTAGGAGTGAATGTTGGTCAACTTAAGAAGAGCGGGGTGAAGTTGCTTGATGGCCTGGATCCGACAGATCGTGCCAAGGACGGAACTGGCCACAATTTGATGCGGTTGAGCTTGGGCATCTTCACTTCAGAAGCTCCCGGTTTCCAGATACCGAAGTAATTTTCTCGAATTCCCAGGTTCAGAGTCCAGGAGACAGTTGGCCGAGAGGATGGTCAAGCCTCACACAGCGCCCAGGATGGCGCCGTCATGGTCAACGCCGCCCAACACACCTTCACTCCTTACCTCCTATTTCCATCGGCCGGCCCCCCTCTATCTCTCAGCAGCCGCTCTCCGCGTCGTGTTTCTCCTGTACGGCCTTTGGCAGGACGCAAACTCCCCCGTCAAGTACACCGACATCGACTACCTCGTCTTCACCGACGCCGCCCGCTTCGTCGCCCGCGGCCAGAGCCCCTACGAGCGGGAGACCTACCGCTACACGCCCATTCTGGCTTGGCTTTTGCTCCCAACTGCCCATAGGACTGGGAATCCGCTGCTGGACGCGGCCTTGTTTAGCTCGGGCAAGGTGCTGTTTGCGGCTGCGGACTTGGTGGCCGGATGGTTGCTGGAGCGCGTCCTGGCTAGGTCCATGGATGCCGCCGCGGCACGGAAGTATGCAGCGATCTGGCTGCTCAACCCGATGGTGGCCACCATCAGCACGAGGGGCAGCTCGGAGGGCTTGCTGGGAGTTCTGGTCATGGCGCTGCTGTCGGCCGTGTTGTCGAGGCGCATCGCGCTGGCTGGCTGGCTGCTGGGGTTTAGCGTGCACTTCAAGATTTACCCATTTATCTACGCGCCCGCCATCGTGTGGTGGATGGACCGGGAGAGGATGGCTGGGTCAGTGAGTACCAAGCGTTCGGCCGCCGTGAAGGAGGAGAACACATGGCTTGCGCGGCTCTCCGCATTCATCACCCCCGCGAGACTCCAGCTGGCGGTGACCAGCTTGGCCACGTTCCTCGGTCTGAACGTCATCATGTACTTCATGTAAGCGCCCTCTGTGCTTACCCCCTCCATATGAAGCGTTCAATCATACTAACCCACTCACCTACCATTTTAAGCTACGGCCGGCCCTTTATGCAACACACCTACCTTCACCACGTCACCCGCATCGACCACCGCCACAACTTCAGCCCCTACAACACACAGCTCTATCTCGCCTCGGCTGCTCCTCCTTTCTCCGCCTCCTCCTTCTCGTTGTCATCCCTGCGTATCGAATCGGTCGCCTTCCTCCCTCAGCTGGCCCTCTCGTGCGTGTTCATCCCGCTTGCCATCGCCAAAAAGGACCTAGCCACCGCCATGCTCGCCCAGACCTTTGCCTTTGTGACTTTCAACAAGGTCTGCACCAGCCAGGTACGTTCCTATTTCACTTTCTCTCCTTTCTTTTTTGGGTTGAATGCAATGCGGTACTGATATTGACTCTCCGGGCAGTACTTCCTCTGGTACATGGTCCTGCTTCCCCTGTACCTCCCCCAATCGTCGTTCCTAGAGAGCAAGCGGCTAGGCTTGGCGGCTCTGGGTCTGTGGATCGCGTCCCAGGGGCTGTGGCTGCAGCAGGGTTACCAGCTGGAGTTTCTCGGGCAGAGCGTCTTCTTGCCGGGCCTGTGGCTTGCCTCGCTGGGGTTCTTCTTGGTGAACTGCTGGATCCTAGGCGTCATCATTGGCGATGTGGCGCGGCAACCGACGAAAGCGTCATAGTTAGGACCAGAGTGTCTGCTGGCTGCGGGGGAATAGATTGTAGTGTACGTGGTTTACGGGTTCGTACATAGTCATCATGTAGAAGCGGCAGTGTGGCCCTTGTCAATGTAGATCATTTAGCTTGCTCGCACTTCATCCTTTGATCCTGTGGTCCCTTGAAGGCCTGGACCCATGTGAACAACATCAGATTGAACCGCGCAATTAAGGTATCGTCGTGCCGTATGTCCGCCCTCCCTGGGTGCAGTGTGTCCCCGAACCCGCACCACTTGACCTCATGCGCCCCCCCAACAATGAACTCCGTGCACTACCGACCTTCCAAAAAACCCCAATATCACAGCATCCCGAACACAACCAGCAGTAACAGCGGTACCTCCCAAACAAGAGTGACAAGCAAATGCCCAAAATATCCCCGTCAGTGTTTTCCCCCACGATCAAACCCCATACGCCTTCCGTCTACTCTTATCCCACACCCGGGCCACATGACACCTAACAAAACAAAAGAAACGATGTGCGACTCGACCATGATGCGGTCCGCGTACAATGCGAGCATCAACTGCTCTTCCATCCACCCTGCGCGGGTTCGGCCAAGATGGAAAACCAAAAAGAGCAGACAGAAAGAAAGGATCACGAGATGGCCAGCCCGGCGCTCAGTAGCGCATAGTTGGCCAGTTTGAGCGACATGGCGCCGTGCGACGACCGGGGAAACTCCGGGCTGATGGTGACGCGGCCGTCCTTGCGGTAGGCGACATCGCCAAAGGACTCGGCCAGCTCGCCGAAGCGGGCGCCGGGGCGGGCGCGGTTCAGCTCGGCGATGATGGCGTCGCTCCACACGCCCGAGCACCAGCCGTCGCGGAGGAGGAAGTAGGGGTTGAGCGGCGGGAAGGGCGAGTCTGCGCAGCGATTTGAGTGTTAGCCAGAAGGAGGAGGTGTTGTGACGGCGGAGAGGGCTGGGAGGGAACATACCTAGATCCACGTAGCGGATCCGCAGATACTCGATCGATTTGATCCTCCCCAACGCGCGAATCCCCGCAATGACCAGCTCCTCAAACGCATTGATGAAATTCATGTCGGTGATGCCAGAGCCGGACTCGTTCCAGTGCGCCACGCTACGGCAGCAGTTCTTGACCGTCAGGTCGACCGACTTGAGGCGGGTCTGGCGCGGGTCCTTGTGCTGCCGCGCGACGAGGTCGATAAAGAACTGCTTGCACACCCGTCCTGTGTACGAGACATGCTCGAGCGACGCGGACGCGGCGGCGCAGGCCAGGCGCGAGCAGAAGTGCAGCCGGCCCGACACCTTCAGGAAGTAGGGCGGGAACGACAGCTCGCGGCGGTAGTCGCCCTCGAGGCAGAGGTCGAGGCTGGTCAGGCGCATCGGCTTGACCAGGACGTCGGCCATGCTAAGGTAGCTTTTGGACTTGGGCTTGCTGTACGAGCCGTGCCACTCCTGCAGGTTGGGCAGCGCCGACATGATGGCCTCGAAGTCGTCCTCGCTCCGGATCAGATTCCATTGCCCCTTGCAGATGAGTGTTCGGACCGAGTTGACTTTGGGCATCACCCGCGTCTTCTTGTGGCGCGAGTCCCGGGCCCAGTGTCGCACTTTCGGCGCCTTCTTCCGCTCGCCGCCTTCCAGAGTCAGGACACAGGCTTCCGGGAGAGCTTGCGCCACGAAGTGGAACGCCTCCTCCAGGGAGCAGTTGTCCATGGGCAGCACGTAGGACGCCGTCGTCAAGCCGTCGGGTGTGACGGTGGGCAGCGTGTTGGCATTAGAGAGAGCCAGGGGCCAGTACTTGGGCTCAAATACCGGGAACCAAATCTCAATGTGCTTGACGTAGGATCGTAGATGGGGGCGGGTCGCAAAATACACCAACGCGGCGTCTAGCGACGCGACCGAGGCCTTCAGTTTGATGTGCCGGTACAATCGCTCTTGGATCAGCACCCTCCAGGCCCCGCTCACAAGCGACAGCTCCGACAATTCCTTCCTCCGCGGGTGCCGCAAGGCCGTGCCCCAGCGCGTTACTGAACTCTTGGACGTGGCTGACACTCGAAACCCAAACAGGTGGTCGAGAATGCACTCCTGGATCTCGGCGGGGAGAGCGCTGAGGCAGAGGTGCGCGCCAACGGTCGTGCCGGGAGAGGGCAGCGTCGGCGAGCCGGTGGGACCCGAGGTATCCGGATTCAGGAAGCGGCTGGCCGGGCAGCTGATGCAGCGCAGCTCGGTGTTGCGCGGTTCCGGCTGAGGGAACGGCGTGCTGCTCGGCCGGGTGGGCGGGACGAAGTCCTGCATGCGCACGGGGGCCAGCTGCGGGCTCGGCGTCCCCGGCGACACCGGGTTGGAGGCGGTCGACATGATCGACGTGAGCTCGGCGGTGGCGTGCCCGTCATCTTGTCTGTGTACCGAGTTCGCTCGCTCGGTTCGGGTGACTCGGGTGTTGATCGTGAGGGTGAGGGTGTCGGTGTCGGTGTGACTGCCGTCGTGGTCGAGGGATGATGGCACGTCGGGCGGATCCATCATCGTAGGGTGCCCGTCGGAACGTCTCTCGCGATTCAGTCGTTCGGCGGTTCTTGGAGTACCATGGCAGAGCAGCCGAGTCCCTAAATCTGGGTGGGAGTTGGAAGGTGTGGACCGACTGGCAAGGAAGGCGTTGAGCAGGGAAGAAAAGTGACTGAGGCTGAGTAGGCGGGCGACGACGAGAGTAGTTGGACACGGGTCGTTGCCAGACAGGTTCCTTTCTCGGTAGGCTATTGGACGTTGATAATCGAACAATCGTGGTCGCCGTTCCTATCGTGAGGTCGCTGAGCGGGCGGCGGTGGGACGTGCCGTGTCAAAAGTTCGCTGTGTGTGATGGTGATGCGAATGAACTGGTTGACGAAATTGGATGATCGCGTGGATGGGCGGGGGTTCGCTCCGGCTCAGCGTTGTGATCTGGCCGTGCGGCGCCTCTTAGTGCCAGTCCTGAGCGCATACACATGTACAAGTAATTACAGTACAAAGGACAGACCCTGGAAGGCACAACAATCTTGGATTCTGGATGGTGCAGGGTTGCAGGACGATAAGCACTTGATCGATGGATAAGGTAACATGAACGTTAAGTTACCTTACTAACCCAGCAACCGTACCACGTACGTAGGAAGTAGGAACTTTATTTAACCCTGGAATGTCCTCTCCTGGGCTTCAACTTCATTTCCCAAACCACTGACAGAATTGGCCATCCAGCGACCCGCAAACGCGGGAGTTAGGTGAACATTGTCCGCAGTTCTTATGGAAAGTCGGAACCGAGCCTCTCGGTGGTCAGAAGGTGGTACTGCTGTGTCGCCCTATCGGGTAGGGTACTAACGAGAGGCATCCGCGGCCAACCCAATGCCATCTTGATGAGGCTCCTCGCTTAGACTGAACGATCCGATCTTTTCCAATCTATTTCGTATCGTTTTTCATAGCACATGGAAAGGTCAAGTAGTAACTTGCCAGCACGATATCGTCACGCTCGCCAAACGCCCAGTAATGCAATGCTGCAACCTTGCCGTGATCGCTTCGAGGGCCTCTTTCTGACCTACGAATCGCGGCACGGAATACCGCGAAGGGATCGATTACAGCGATTCTCTCAAGACCCGGCCTCTCTTCCAGCAGAACGACGCGCCTGTCATGAAAACACCCGAGCCACGCTCCACCACAAGTCACAACCATGTCTCCGAAGGTACAGGCAATTCCACGGGGGTCATGGGCGGGTACCGCAGCTGCCGGGCCGCCGTGTCGTACGCGGCCACGCCCCGGGCAGTCAGCTCGGATCGGCCAGACCACACGGCGTCCAGTTCCGGCTTGCCATCGACAGAGGGCGTGCTCGACGAGAGGGAAGACGGCTTCCTGGACGGCGCGGACCGTGCGCTGGCGTTCCTGTTACGTCGCAGGAGCCACACGAGGGCGAGGGGCGAAGCCGCAGAGCAGGGCGAGTCAGCCGACCACGCCGCCAAAGATGGCGCCCAAATTGTTGATGGCCGGGTTGGAGTTGTTACTGTTGTTCGCAGTGGCGGTGGATGATTCACCCCTGGGGCCGGGTGTGACGCCTGGGGATGATGCGGAGCTGTCCTGTGTGGGCCTGCTACTTTTCGAGGTATCGGGCCGTGTAGTCGTGCGGGTGCTGGTTGTGGTGGAGGGTGCTGGAGAGAACTGGTTGAAGCGGGCGAGGCTGTCGGTATCGATTTGCTCGCTTGCAATGGGGCTGCCGCGGTCGTAAAACCGGAGTACACACCTGCGATACCAGTTTGCCCACAGCCCAGGTTGGTGACCGGTGATACGTCGCGTTGCGGCTCAAGATTGCGGTCGAGCAGTATAGGTTTAGTGTAATCGTGCTTTGGTGGTGGCGTATCAGCACTTTGACTCGTCATCGCTCATGCATTCCAAAGTCCATGCACGAGCTTATCATGAAACAGTGTTCACCGAGGCACCGCTCAAGCCACATCCCCCGACGCAGCCCGCCTCATCGACACAAATCCCAACCAGACCACAGTCTTCTACACCAATGGCTGTGGTGGCACAGAACCCCCAGATCCCGTTGGCACCATCTATGCGGAAGTCGCCGCCAAACTGAGCAGTCCGCGGTTCGGATGCGTTATCAGCTGAGAAGATGGTGGATAGACGGGTGGAAAGGACCTCTACTCCAAAGTCCCCTCTGTCAACGGCTGTTGTCGGGGAATGGCGACGTGGTTCGTGCCAACCGGGAAGAGTAAGCGCAGCCGCAAACTCGACCCAACTCAGGAGACTGCCGATAAGAACCAGGGGACGCATCGAGGATTGGGCCATCCAGGAGGGACCTGTGCCGTGAACAGATCCACCGGTCGAGCACATAGACTGGGTTGAGAGTGGGCATGAGCTAGTCACTGCGTTGCTGCTCGATCGCTCTCTTCTCAGGGGAAAAACGTCCGAAAGGCGGGAAGCAAACAAGTAGGACAAAGAGGCAGCCAAGATGTTCGTTTAGTATTCAACGAACACTCTGGTCGGCCGCTACAGTCCCGCCATGGTAATAAGTCGTTTCAAATACTCTCCTATGAAGGGATTGGCCGCTGTGATTGGGTCTCTTCCCGCGCCGTTGTCCTGCGGGCTTGACGAACGAATCGGGTCCGGTTCTGCCGTGGCGCCGGCGCTTATAGCAGGCGACAAATGAGCCTCAGCCCAAAATTACCTACCCGCAGTACCAGACAAGCAAACACCCAACAGCTAAACTAAAACGTGAAAATTCGGGGCGGAAGCTTGGAAGCGTCCTATTCGGCTACCCTGAAGGCGATTGTGACCAGCGCCGACATTGAGATGTTGTATGCAACCTGACGATGCTTCAGCGAATTTGTTCCGATACCTGGGTAGTTAGGGACTTGGGAGAGCGCAGGAATGGCACAGGAAAGCCGTTGAGTCTTTATCTCTATGCGTGTGGACTGAAAAACGCTGCAGGACTGTTCATCGTCGGCCCTTGCCTTCAGGTCACTCTTCAGTCCGGCCATCCCATTCCGACATGCCGCCGCGGGGAGCGGAGCCGAGTGGGCCCCGTTCCGTGTCCGCTCCTGTGGGGTCCGCGTCGCTTCCGTCCCTCTCCGGAGCCCACCTGTTCCTTGTTGGCGTGGTGCTGCGTAAGGCACTAATCGGTGACAGTGCCTCGCTCACAGTAGCAGTCACGCTCAACCAACGTTCTGGTGACCGCCGTCTGGTCATTGGGGTAGCGTGGCGGCAATAGCGGTAGTGGCGGCAGAGCTTCCTTCGCGACGCGAGTCCCTCGCTGCGTATGTTGTTGTCAACGACCAGGGCGGGCCCCCAGCTTCCGGGCTCTGTGTTTGCTGAAAGGCCGGCAAGTAACCTTAGATACCCAGCGTCGACAACAGCCCCAGCAGAGGGTCGCAATGCTCTGCCGAATGGTACGATTTAAGATTCGAAGGGCCACTCCGTGCCCATTGGAGAAGCAGGCTCTCAGTCCGCCAAGCCCGGTTGATGGTACTGCGTACATGTTGGGATGGGGTTGATGAGGCTGTGAGGGTCTCTGGTTGATGACCCCTTTCTCAGCGCATGCGCGTCGCCAAGATGATCAGAGCCGCGGGCGCAATCGCTTGGCAATTCTTGTTCCAAGGTCCTTCATCATGGTGTTCCTCAGACAGGCGAGTTGGAAACGAGACGAAAGCTGGGGTACAGGCGCGCCAAGGCGCCGTTGCGAAACCTCCGACGCGGCGGTAGCATTCGGGGAGCATCCAAGTCTTGGCGCAGGGCAGGGCGCGCAATGCATTGGGCGCAAAAACTTGGTGTTTCAGAAGCTCAAACCTCGCATGGGCAGCGAGCAATGTCTGGCTGAAACCGCAGAGAGAGACCCCCTGATGGGGAATAAGCGCCGTGGCCCACGACGAAGCTGTCAGTACCTGGCGGTAATAGCCGACCAAGCCCCAACCCCAGTGGTGTGGATTACACGGCGCAAATTTCTGATGATGGTCACTCAGGTACGGTCTACAGTACCAAACGATACGGAGTACTATACGGAGTACAGAGTGGTCATCCAGTACTCCAGCAGGGCATCGTTGCTGCTGCCAGGCAGGCACGGCAGGGTTCCAGGCTCTCCAGGTCCAGTCTGGGAAGGTCCACCCGATGTTCCATTATTCTTTCCATGGCTCACCCTGCCAACGTCGCGGCAGCGGACTCTGCATCGAACATCAACAGTTTGCGAAACCATGGGGAAAAAAAATGCTTGGGCCCAACGTCGAGGCCCATGGATCCCATTCCCCGTGCAGGTCAGCGGCCGGATTGGTGCAGCATCCGCGATACATACGGAGTACTCGTAGGATGGCCAGAAACCTGGGGAGCCACGGCTGGCAAGTCTTGGCTTCATCCACTTTGGACGGTGTACTAGTATTCCGTATACTGCGTACCCATCGTGGAAGGGTCGACAATGCCTGCAAAACTGGCGAGCCGGCCGATTCGCCATGTGCTGACCGGTTCATCATAGGCGATCTCCTATGCGCCAGAATCTGTCGCCATTGACCCGACCTAACTCCAGCTCTTAGTTACGCTACAGTTGTTGCCCTCAGCCAGGATGGCGCGCAGGCGCTCGGTGGCAAGAGGCCCGGCGGCTGACGATCAAAGGGCATCTCACGAGAGTGGCACAGGCCCGGCTACCGACCGGCCTTCGCGAACTCCGTACCTGGCCGGCAAATTCATCGCGAGGTGGCTCGGAAATGCGGCCGACGCGGAAGCGAGCGATGTTGCTTCCCCCAAGATTCGCCCCTTTTGGGAATGACAACCAGGCCAGTTCGGATGGCCAAGTGAGCCAAGCACGGCGGAGCCACAAGCTCCTCTACTGTGAACGCGAATCCCACCACGGAAGCCAGCCGCGCTGGGCTCACTCTCGAACGACTGCAGTGTTTGAGGTCAATGGGGACGTGCTACTTGTCGAAACTGGTTGCGGCTCTTGTGAGTGGAGGAATCGGTTAGGCCAGGATCTCCTGTTTGACTTGGCGTCCGCCTTCCCTCACGCGACCCCCTGCACGCCCACCTCTCTCAACATGCACGCACGACATTGAGCAGCCATGGAGTGCCGAGGATCTTCGCTCCCTCAAAAGGGGTCCGTTTTTGGACCTCCACCTTTCATGCGGTGCTTCCTCAGTTAAATAGCAGCCGGTCTGCCTTCCTGTGTCCAAGCATTGATCTCGTCTTTAGCCTGCTGTCGTTGTTTACTCTCCTTTCCTTCACCCTTCCCTCTTTGCTTCTTCTTGGCCTTCTCTTCTGTGCTGTGCATGTTATAGACCCCGTCTACTTCTTTTTCTTCAGTCTCACCCGCCGGCGGACCTTGTCGACTTCTTCGATCGTTTGCCTCCACAACCGCTCCTTTCTCGGCATCGACTCCTGAAGACGAGCAGTATACACGACCGCAAACATGGCCGGCCGACTTCTCGTTGCCCTCACCGCTGCCCTCGCCGCTCTAGGCGTGTCCGGCCTCCCGCAGAATGCCGACGCCAAAGCGGAAGGTTTCTTCCTCGGCGTGCCCATCGCCAATGCCGACCACCAGAACCTCGTTCCGCACAAGTACATTGTTGTGTACAACAGTAGCTTCACTGCCACTGAGATCGACGCCCACCAGGACAGTGTCATCAAGACCATCTCCAAGCGAAACATCGCCAAGCGCAGTCCCCTGACCGGCAAGGTGCTGTCGTCCAATGTCGACACCTTCGCTGTGGGCACGTGGCGTGCCATGGCTCTTGAAGCCGACGACCTGATGATCAACGAGATCTTCGCCGCCCCGTCAGTTAGCTACATCGAGCAGGACGCCTACATCAGCATCAACGCCAAGCAGATCCAGTCCCAGGCGACCTCGGGTCTGGCTCGCATCAGCCATGCGAAGGCTGGCGGTGCCACCTACGTCTTCGACAGCAGCGCCGGCCAAGGCATCACCGCTTTTGTGGTGGACACGGGCATCCGCGTCACCCACAGCGAGTTTGAGGGCCGGGCCACGTTCGCTGCCAACTTTGTCGGTGACAATAAGGTATGCTGTTGGACGTCAAGGGGACGCATGTGCGAGAAAGATTGGCTTATTGATATATCCGCCAGAACGACGATCTGAATGGCCATGGAAGCCACGTTGCGGGCACCATCGGTGGCAAGACCTTTGGCGTCGCCAAAAAGGTCCAGCTCGTGGCCGTCAAGGTTCTGGGCGCTGATGGCTCCGGGACGAACTCGGGTGTCATTGCTGGCATGCAGTTCGGTATGGCAGTCCGCTCACCTTTTTTTTTTTTTTTCCGAGCAAGAGAATATTCAGACTAACGTCTCTTGGACAGTGGCCAAGAATGTCACCGCTTCCGGCCTCGCTGGCAAAGCCGTGATGAACATGTCAGTCGGCGGTGGGTTCTCTCAGGCTGTCAACTCGGCCATCAACCAGGTTGAAGCGGCCGGCGTCGTCCCTGTAGTGGCGGCTGGCAACGAGAACCAGGACGCGGCCAACTCCTCCCCGGCCTCCGCCGCTGCCGCCATCACAGTCGGCGCCATCGACCAGCGCAACGACTCGCGCGCCTTCTTCTCCAACTTCGGCCAGGTCGTCGACGTCTTCGCCCCCGGTGTCAACGTGTTGAGCGTCGGCATCAACAGCGACACCGACACCAAGCAGCTGAGCGGCACTAGCATGGCCACCCCCCACGTCGCCGGCCTCGCCGCCTACTTGATTGCGCTCGAGGGCATCACGGGCGGCGCCACCGCCGTCAGCAACCGCATCAAGCAGCTGGCCCAGGCCACCGGCGCTACCGTCACCGACAACGTGCGGGGAACCACCAGCCTGATTGCCAACAATGGCAACCGCACCTAAGCGAAGCGTGATGCCTAAGGGTTGCTCAGCCGTCTTCTGCTGAGTAATGGGTGGTTTTGATTTTTTGGCAGCAGAGTATGTATATACGCCAACACATCTTGTAGACGATGCATGGGAGCTTTTCAGCGCATGCTTCGCTCATTTGTACATATGGCTTTGGGGTCTTTGCCCCGGTCTAGGCGCCGTTCTTCTTGTTTTACATTCATCCCATACAGCGAGCGAGCAAATAATATACTAAGAATCATCTCGGGCGAGATAGCAGGAGCATGAATACAATGGTGAAGACAGCGATAGTACACAGCAATGCTCGCCTTCAGGGCAAGCGGGACCGTGCCGGGGGTGCGCCTGGCTGACACTCAGCCTGAGTCGGGGCTTGTGTGTTTCACCTGGGCGAGGTTTCAGAGCCGGGCCGACGACACGACGCGTGGAGGCTGACGCGTTTGTCGGGCCACTGAGACCGAAGCAATGATGGGCACATACTCACCGTCCCGCGTCAAACTACTTGCGACCATATATCCACAAAGCAGGATCGACAGACGCGGCATGACGACAACATAGCCGCAGAGTGCCCAAGGAAAGTAAAAGCCGAAGTGTGTCTCGGGATCTGCCCGCGCGGGCACCAAGCCAAAACCTCGCGCGTGCCAAGCAGTGACACGCATGGCCAGCTTAAACGACAACAACATGGGGATACATGACATTGCCCTGGACCCTGAAATTGTTGTTTGCGAACGCTAGAGTACAGACAAAGAAATGTACGCAGTCCGCCACGCGGCAAGCCGTTCCATCAAAATAAGTGAGGAAAAAGCCCAGCCGAGGACGTGCCCGGATTCCAGGCTACCTGCCAAAGGGGGTTTCATATCAGCACATCTTCGGCACAACCGACAGCCATTGAAGCCTCGTCCCCCAAGGGGGACGAAGGCAGGGCTGGATTGCAATTTGACATCCGTGCTTTTCTTCGTCTCTCCGTCGAGAACATGACTGTTGCGAGGACATGGAAAAGGGAAGGAAAAGCAAGTCACCGCAAGCACGGCAGGGAGCAGCACCGCGGAACAGGAAGGTGGCAGTCAAGCTAAGTGTCTATTATGTCAGTATTACAAGTCCGTATAGCTTTTCCTCACTTCCCAGAGGCCGCGCGCTCAACACGTCGCCCACTCGCTCGTCATGACCACACGCTAAGAGATGGGGCATGTCATTAGGGAGGATATATATGTGACCGCGTGAACCTGAAAATGCTCCTTTGCCCCGCGGGGCCGTTGTGTTCTGGCACGCGCGGCTGATGCATCGTCTCACAGCTCCTCGTGGCCCAGACCGGGCGTCGGCGACGAGGCGCTGCCGCTGAGCGCGCCGTCGAGTTTGTTGAAGAATTTGTCCATGTGGGTGCTCATAAACCATGCGGTGCCGACCTGTGGGTCTGGGTTAGTTCCGTCCGTCGGGTCTCCACACGCAAGGGGTTCGGAAAATGGAAGATCCAGTTCAGAGAGAAAACCGGGACTCACCATGAGACCCCCGATGAAAACCAAGACAGCTACCGCGGAGAGCACCAAGACGATGGCATCCCACGTGTCCATGCCCGTCTCGTTGTTGACGTTGTTGGCACCCTTCTTCCCGTCCGCGATCTTCTTGGGATCCTGCGAGGGGAAGATAGACTCGATGAACTGTTCGATCTGTGCGGGTAAAAGGTGTGGTCAGAAAGAGCCCAAAAACACACTTCCGCAAGAAAGGCACTTACCTTCCCGCACTGCGCGCTGATGGCCAGGAAGTTGGGGTCCCTCGGGTCGTTCTTCTTGGCTATCCTCCTGGCGTAGCGCCGGAACACGTCGCACACGACGCGCAGATTCTGGGTCGACTCCATCATCAGCTGGCAGGCGTCGCCCTTGGTGATCTTGATGTTGCGCTCAAACACCCTCGGGTTGCGGAAGACCAGCTCCAGGGTGGCGATGGCCATGCTCTGCGGGATGGCGACGAAGTTGAAGACGCTCTGGTCGCGGATGCCGGCCATGTAGAAGAGGCACTCGTCGGCGTGCTTGAGCGCGTTGAGCACCATCTCGGAGCTGCACTGCAGCGCCTTCTCGCGGTTGGCGAGCGCAAATAGGTCGTCCCAGTTGTCGACGTACTTGGCCCAGATGTCCTTGGGCCAGAAGCGCCGCTTGTCGAGCCAGTCCTCGTGCACATCGCGGATGATGTTGGTCTTCTGCAGGAACTGGCCCATGCTCTCGGTCAGGTCCATGCGTACCAGCAGCTGCGGGTTAGCGAGCTCGCTCTTGACGAAGAGGCGCGTCAGACCCTCGCCCACCAGGCCGGCCACGTAGTGGCAGTACAGCTCGTAGTCGGGTACCGTCTGGACGCCGTTGGTGTTGTGCTCGGCGTTCAAAGCGTAATCGGCCATGCCGTTGCCCATCTTGATCGTGATGTCCTTGATGATCTCGTAGTATGGGCTCTTCACCTTCTTCAGCTCCACGATCACGTCGTCGAAGTGCACGAGCAGATCCCGGTCTTTCTCGTTGGGGCCGTTCTTGTCGAAGGTCCACCCATCCTGCTCCATGAGCTCGTGAAAATTCCTCAACAGCGGCTCCTTCTCCGTGATGTCAATGGTCATGTCATCCTCAATGGTATCCAGGCCGCGCAACACGAGGTAGAAGAGACAGATGGGCATCAGCAGCTCGGGGTTGAGTTCTTTGATGACGGCGGAAAACGACCGCGAGGTCAAGTCGAGGTAGTGGAAACATGACTTTTCCGTCGGCGTCTCCTTGGAGGGATCGCGTCTATGGACCGGCTCGTGCCATACCTTCCTACAGAATGGAATCAGCACAGCTCGAGCCGCCCCATGTTCAGGGGGAGGGCAGGAGAACCAACCATTGAATGACGGAGCGGAGCTCGTTGGGGTGGAGGAGGAAGTAGACGAGTTGTTTTGCGGCCACCATTGTGGTTCTTGCGGCGGCGCGGGCCGTGGAAGCACGGGTTGGGTTTTCGATAAGGGGGTGGTGGCGGATGCCGGTGAGACACTGCCGTGCTTGGGGAAGGAATCGATCCAAGTATTGGTGGAAAGGCCTTAGATTGATGTCGAGATGCCGAGAATCTGCAACAGTCGTCACAGCAAGCAATCCGAGTCGCGTGATGGCCCGTAGTGTTGAGATTTGGATAAAGCAGGCAAGCGGAAAGGCACGCGCTCACAGACCCCCCAGCGATTGTTGCGGAGAAGGGTAGCAGGTCGACGTGTGTCACGGCTCCACAGGCAAATTGTCGACCAGCCTGGGCGGAAAAATGCATCGGTTCCTGGTCCCAACCACACAAATGGGCAGGTATGCCCCCACTCCCCCCCGCCAAGTCGGGTAGGGTCGCCTGCATCGATTGGTCAATGGGGGTTGTGGGGGACGCCATTCTTCAGATCCCCCGGTCGTGCAACTAACGGAGCGGCTCAAGCAGCGAGTTTATTGATGATCGCAAACAAAGTGTAGGTACGTACAGGTAGTTACAGATTTTGAACCATAGCGGGCTGCCGCCTGTGCCAACGTGTAGTATTGATATCTACGTTTAGCCTACCACGCCTACCAAGTCGTTCTTCCATTGGCGATGCGGACCAGGCATGCAGTGTAACTGAAACTCGCTCGAAGGGGGATGCAAGGGGTCCAAATCAGTGTCCGTAACGAGTACCGTACCTACCCCGCGGTCCGCATGCACCAACTCGAACTGGACGAATCCCCTCTCTCGCTAACGTGTCACAGCATCCCGATCAGGCACTGCGGAGCACAGCAACGCCGTGGTAACTGGACGGCCCCGAAGAGGCAAGTGACGCTTATGTTCTGGTGGTAACCATCGCGCGTTTGCACTGGCAGGTTGTGCCACCCAGCTATTGGTGCAGCGTGAAGCCATCCTTTGCAGTCACAGGCGCCGCGGTCTTACCACCGTAGCCCCTACCGTCATAGGTGATGTTTTTCGACAAACCCATCTTGTCGCCTTCTAGACAAGATGCCGAACCGCCTGGTCTCCATTTCGCCCCTTCATCAGGCTCATCCTCCGCAGCAGTCTCTTCATAAGCTGGTGCTCTGATCGCATGAGTTTAAATCAGTGCGGGTAAGCTACACTGGACTGGGGAACCCTTCTACATCAAAGAGTGAGCGTGGGCAATGGCCAACGAGAAACCAGACGACCAACATGGACGGAACGGGGGAACATCGTTTTTTGATCTGGGGCGGCGATGGCTGGGTTGCCGGGCATCTCAAAGCCTTGCTCGAAAGGCAGGGCAAGGAGGTACATACGGCCACGGTCCGCATGGAAGACCGCGGGGCAGTCCTCCAGGAGCTGGACCGAATCCATCCGACACACGTCCTCAACGCCGCCGGATGCACGGGGCGCCCCAACGTCGACTGGTGCGAGGACAACAAGGAGGCCACCATCAGGTCCAACGTCGTCGGCACGCTGAATCTGGCCGACTGTTGCTTCCTCCGGGGCATCCACTGCACCGTGTTCGCCACCGGGTGTCTCTACCAGTACGACGAGGCGCATCCTTGGGACGGGCCGGGCTTCCTCGAGGCCGACCGGGCCAACTTTGACGGCAGCTTCTACTCCATGACCAAGGCCCACGTGGAGGAGGTGAGAGTCAGCCTGCGGCCTTTGGGCTTCCTGCTCCCGGCGCGAGGTGAGCTCTGCTAACAGACCTGTTCGGTGGCGGCCAGATCATCAAGCACTACAACAACTGCCTGATCCTGCGGTTGCGGATGCCCGTCTCGGATGACCTCCACCCGCGGAGCTTCGTCACCAAGATCACCAAGTATGAGCACGTGGTCGACATACCAAACAGCAACACGATCCTGGCGGACCTGCTGCCGGCGGCCGTCTTGCTGGCCGAGCACGGCGAGGTGGGCATCTACAACTTCACGAACCCCGGCGCCGTCTCGCACAACGAGGTGCTCGCCCTTTTTCGCGACATGGTGCGCCCGTCCTTCACGTGGCGGAACTTCAGTGTCGAGGATCAGGCCAAGGTCATCAGGGCCGGCCGCAGCAACTGCAAGCTGGACACCACAAAGCTGATGGCCAAACTGGGGGAGTACGGTTATGAGGTCCCCGAGATCCACGAGGCGTACCGGCGGTGTTTTGCGCGTATGAAGGCTGCGGGGGTTGAATGAGCGATTTGCCGGGAGAGAAATAAAACAATTATATGGCAAGAATGCGAGGTGAACTGAAAATGCATGCCGTCACTGGTAACGTGTCGAGCAGGTGCAACCTCTTGAAAACATTGAATGCATGCAGCTCACAGTTGGCGGGGTGCGGGCACTGGCAGCTGAAAGTTGGATTTGGTCGCTGCCCCGCCGGCTCGCTCGGATAGTTCCGCTGGTAGGGGTACGTAATTTTGCTGGGACCCGACTTGGCTTTCGCAGGGCAGGCATCCACTCGGCAACCTTCTTGTAGTGTACCGCTCTGCGCCTTCATCAACTCCAACCGACGCGAATCCCAAGGCACAGCACCCCTCTCCTCTTGGCTACCTGCCCTGGCACAGACCTATTTTTACCACCTACCGTAACGCTCTGACGGAGGCACAGCCTAACGACCACAACCAGCACGCTGAAATAGCCAACGTACGCAGCCTGGAACGCCTCGACCCGGCTAGCGACTTAACAAGCAACACCAACCTCTAACTCACCCCAGGCTGCGAACCTCCAGGCGCATCGCATATTGTATTCTTACCCGCTGCTGCCATGGTGGTCGACACCGCCTACTACGACATCCTCGGCGTCAAGCCGACGGCTACCGAGCTCGAGATCAAGAAGGCCTATCGGAAGCTCGCCATCATCCACCACCCCGGTAAGCGCTGCGCAACATCCGTTGCTGCCCGGTCCGACATCACACTGACGAGCCTGCCACCACAGACAAGAACCCCAACGATCCCACCGCTCACGCCAAGTTCCAGGAGATCGGCGAGGCCTACCAAGTTCTTTCCAACGACGACCTGCGCAAGGCCTACGACAAATATGGCAAGGAATCCGCACGCCCTACCGAGGGCTTCGTCGACCCGGCCGAGTTCTTTACGAGTATCTTTGGCGGCGAGGCCTTCATGGACTGGATTGGCGAGATCAGCCTTATGAAGGACCTGACCGCCACGATGGACATCACGATGGGCGCAGAGGAGGAAGAGGCTGCCGCTGCTGTCGCTGCCGCCTCTCAGGACGCCGAGTTTCCCGGCACCGAAGAGGCGATCAAGGAGAGCATGAAGACGGCTGACGGTGCGCCTGCTCCCGCCGCAACGTTGAGCGAGAAACCCGCGGTACCGACTGTCGTGGTGGAGGACGAGAAGAGCACCGGGACAGCAGCGCCCCCGTATCCGAAGGTGCCATCACCCGCACCCGGCTCCGGGACATCCACACCACGCAGCGGTCGCACTCAGATTCCTCTCCGACCAGCCCTCATGGACCGGCCATCAGACGAAGCCGCAGCCGCCCACGACGACACTGTCGCCCACGACGGCAAGCGAAAGGACAAGAAGTCGAAGTCGGGCCTGTCGAAGGAGCAGAGGGAGCAGCTGGCGGCTCTCGAGAAGGAGCGGGTGCGGATCCGGCAGGAGCGCGTCGACACGCTCGTGCGCAAGCTTCTGGACCGGCTCTCCGTGTGGACCGAGACGGACAAGGGCAAGGACGTGACGCACGCCTTCCAGGAGAAGACGCGGCTTGAGGTCGAGGAGCTCAAGATGGAGTCGTTCGGGCTCGACATCCTGCACGCGATCGGGGCCGTCTACGTCAGCAAGGCGACGACGCTAATGCGCAGCCAGAAGTTCTTCGGCATGGGCGGCTTCCTCAGCCGCATGAAGGACAAGGGCACGCTGGTCAAGGACACGTGGAACACCATCAGCAGCGCCATCGACGCCCAGCAGACTATGGAGGAGATGGCCCGGCTGGAACAGCAGGGCGGCGACGAGTGGACCGACGAGAAGAAGTCCGAGTACGAGCGCCGCGTGACCGGCAAGATCCTGACGGCGGCCTGGCGCGGCAGCAGGTTTGAGATCCAGAGCGTGCTGCGCGACGTCTGCGACGCCGTCCTCCACGACAAGAAGGTGCCCCTGTCCAAGCGGCTCGAGCGCGCCGAGGCGCTGCTCCTGATCGGCCAGGTTTGCGCAAGTGTGAGTCTACCCCGCCAAGAAAAAAAATTGAAACACAAAACACAACGTAAAACCATGAACCTTAACTGACATTGAGGAAAATCACAGGCCAAGCGCACGCCAGAAGAAGAGGGCGACTACATGGCCTTTGAGCAGCTCGTAGCCGAGGCCGCCATGAAGAAGGAGAAGGAGTCCAAGAAGAAAGGCAAGGAGAAGAAGGACAAAGCCGCCGCCGAAAACAACAACAACAGCAGCAGCAACAAGTTCAGCGACAAGGCCTGGTCCGACGCCGCCTCGGCGGCTGCGCACGACGCGCCCAACGTACCCAAGCAGTGAGGGAGCGGAGCGGTGGAGGCATAGAATCTCCATCTTGGTCGCAAGTAGCGGCGAATACCTGGAGGAGGGAGGCTGTTGCGGGTTTGGATGAGCAGGTGGACGGTGGGGGAACTGTCCGAGGGAGTTTCTATATACACCATGCGTTGTTGGCCCCTTGTTGGTCTCCATAGGCACTCCCGTGCTTGTTTTCGAATACCTCTCTCCTAATGAAGACATAGAGTCTGTTTCATCCAAATGGTGTTGGTTTTTGGGCACGTATCAGATGTGACCGTGGCCTACGAACTGGTCTTGTTCATCTCGATCCTTCCTCCCTCATTGATGTCGCCAATCCATTGTGTTGTCCTGCGCGCCGTGGGTCGCCTTATGATATTAACATGGTCCATCGGACACACGAGAGGGATAATCGCCCTTGTCCGGAAGGTGGACTTGTAACACTGCCTCACAGATGCAGACTCGCCACTCAAGATGATGTCTTGAAGCTCTCCAATTTTGTGTTTCGACTATCAC
Source organism: Chaetomiaceae sp. R4402 (assembly GCA_023628555.1). NCBI lineage: Eukaryota > Fungi > Ascomycota > Sordariomycetes > Sordariales > Chaetomiaceae > Chaetomiaceae sp. R4402. Next base: position 87,730 of record JAMAKO010000031.1, on the reverse strand, counting down.
GTCACAGTATCGGCCTTCTTGTGGGCTGTCATGACGAGGGGTATCATATTCTTCGTATAATGAGAAAGCCTGGCAGTTAGGCGAGCTTTTTCCTCTGCGGCAGCTCATTGTGCCTGTTCTCCTGTCCTGCATGCCTGGGGTATCTAGTGGTACATATAGTCCGACAGAAGAAAAATGAACAATGCTGGTTGGGCGGCGTGTGGCCCTGTTTCGCCGTGGCGGAAAAAGAAAAATACCTAGCCTTGGTTAGGCTGGATGTGTCCAAATCAGAAGACAAAATGATGTGAGCCGGGCGAGTCAGAGCTCAACAAAGTCGCAGTTCGCGCCTGACAACCCAGATGTGTCCCGTGCTATGCGATCAGACCGGTTCCAACCCGCCTTGACCCAATTCAGCCGAGGTGAAACAATAAGCAAATGAAAAAGGAGATGGATATCTCGTTGAGTGGTGAGCGTCCGTCCTCGTCGTGCGTGTGCAGCAAAACCCCGTCCCATGATCATTCAGCGACCTGGACTTTCTTGGGTTGTTGTGTCTCAGCTCCCGTCCGCGGGCAGTTCGATCCCGCTGTCCCTGTCCTGTGGTTCTTTGCTCCACGCAGCCGTTTCACCCTCGGCGAGGGATCCGCCGCCCAACGCGTCTATCGGGTAAATGGTGTCGTCTGCCAGGGTGGTGTCCGCGACTTCTTCGTCTACTCCCCGCTCTCGCCTCTCGACCTCCTCCGGGGCGAGTACTCTCCCACCGAGCTCGACGTCGCTGACCCGGACCTGGTACGCGAGCGCGCGCTTGCCGTCTTTGATCAGCTCCTCGGTCCAGCCCAGACACCGTTTCAGGCTCTGGTTGATTTTTTGGCTGTCGATGAGCAGCTGCTGGTGTTTCGAGAGGTCCAGCTGCAACCGCCGTTCTTCTCGGCGTCGTTTCTCGTGGCGCAGTGCGCTCGCGCTGGGGCTCAGCTCGCTGGATGCCTCCGAATCTGACAAGTCATCCTCCCCTTCAAAGTCGTCGAGCTCGTCCAGCTCGGCCTCCTCGGCCTCCACCTCACTCTCCTCCTCACTCAAGTCGTCCAGCCCCATCCCTGCCCTCGCAAGACCTCCTCCATCGACGGTTGAGTCTGACGGTATGCGGCTGCCAAGCGATCCAAGGCTCAGTCTTCCAGATCTGGACAGCCGTTGATAGCGCCGTAGCTCGGCGGTTTGTTTCCTCAGCTGTCTCTCCAGTGTGCGGTTGATCGCTTCAAGGCTGGCATTGGTGATTTCCAGATCCTGGACTTTGCGCTCTCGCCGCGCACTAGCAACCAGATCCGTCGTCTGGCCATCTGACGATGTCTTTGTCGGACTGTTGAGCGACTCGCACTTGGCCTCTTCAGTCTCGACGAAGTCCTCGGCGGCTTGGAGCAACGACGCAAAGCCGGCAGCAGCTGGATTGGTCGGCACAGTCGACCCGGGATGTGGCGGGAAGGACGGAGACGTGCTCCCCGGCGAGGGAACTGGACTGTGCGAAGGTGTGCGCTTGGCGGAGACTGGTGGTTCGATAGTAGCAGCGCTCGAAGCGCGGGTGCGGGGCTCGTGAGGTTGAGCCTGAAGCTCAGGGTTCCCTTTAGCCAGGTTCGCCTGACAGCTGCTCGGAGTGTTGGCCAGCAGAACGGATGATCGCGGGGACAGGGCGGTAGACGCCCCAGAGGTTCTGGCCGGTGGTTGTTGCTGTTGAGCGGATTTGACGGGCGATGCGGCCCTCGGAACGTTCCCTTGTCTCACTGTTGGTAACCTAGACGAGGTAGAAACCACCGAGCCTAGCGTCGATTGCGACGACGGCCCAATCTTGGCAGCTGGCTGCAGCTCAGGCGCTCCATTGGCATAGACGAACTTGGCGGCCAAGCTGTCCTGGGGCGAAGGAGACGGCAATGTAGGTGAGAAAGGTCTGGGAGGGGGTGGAGCGCTTTGGCGGTCTGGCACGGCACTCCCGTTTGCGTAGAAGAAAGTCGCTGATTTCGGTTGCTGGAGCGAAGTTGGTCTTGCGTTCGCAGCCTGCGGCGGTTGTTTCAGCGCGTCGGAGGCGTAGAAGAACTTGGAGTCTCGGTCGGGCTTCGTGCTGCTGCCGACCTCAGAAGGCGGGCTGAACGTGACAACCGGCCGCCGCGGCAACTCCTCAGCACCGGATGCCGCGTTTCCCACTCCTGATCGCGTCTCCCAAGGGTCGTGGCGGTCCGGGTTGGGCGTGCCATTGGGAGTGCTGTTAGCGCTGTCGACCCGGCTCTGTCTCGAGCCCGACCGCGGGGTGATGTTGCTGTTAAGGAAAGCCGCTACGGGCGATGCCAGCTCCTCTTTGTCGCGAGAGCTGGAAGCGTTGGCGCTCAGGACGGAATCGGGCGCGGTGCGTCGTGCGAGGGGCGTTGCGAGCGTCGGGGTTGCGTAGGGGGTGGCGGGCGATCGTGCAGCGATTTTAGGGGTCAGGGGCGGCTTGTTTACTGCCCGCGCAACAGTCGGTTGCCGATTGCTGGCGACGGACGGCCGCTCGTACGGCGGCATCCTGGCCGTCGTCAACGCGGCTGGTTTCGTGTTCGCTTCGCTTTTCACAGCCCGCAACGTCGACGGGGCATTTTGGTCTCGCAGTCGGAGCGGACGGCGGGACACGGGCGGAAGGGTCGCTGCTGCTGTTGTGGCTGTCGTTGGTGTTGTTGCCGTTGTTGTGGTGGTGATGCGAGCCGTTCGCTTGCCGGTTGTCGTCGTGCTCGTCGTTAGAATCCCCGCAGACGGCTTCTTCCTGACAGCTTGCAATGGCGTTGCAATTCCTCCTGATGAGCCGGCAGGCGAGGAGGAGGAAGGGCGTTTCGGTGCAGCGGCGCCGTAGTTCGTCGATCGCATTGCGACGTCGAAGGGCGACGTCGCAGAATTCCAGCCAGAGCGAGGCGCGAGATGGGTGTTCCCCCCCAGGCCAAACCCTGATTCTCTGTTTTGGGCTGCTCTAACTGGCTGGTGGCGCCCAGCAATTACACCACAGCAGGAACAGTGGGGATTGGCCGCTCTCTGCTGCGAGTTCCGAGAAATTACTGATAAACAATGGGGAGAGTCACCTTTCGCGATTGTGAGACGGAAAGGACAGATGGGATTCTGGCATCTTGTTCAAAAACCGTGAGCAGTCAAGGAGGGCCGGTTTGAGACAATAATTAACCAGGTAAACAACACACCGCTTACCCCAGTCCCGGATTCCGTTCTCGTTCGCTCATCTCCATTGATTGTTTACTTCATGCGCTAAACTGCGAACCTACCCCACCAATGCTGGGGCTGTCCCGCCGCGCCTGGCCAGACAACTGCGCGGTTCCAGGTGCGGCTGCGGCACGCAGGGACCCCTTGCAGGCCGCCCGCTGCCTGCCGCCCCACCTTGGCAGCCTCGGGATGGTTGAATCTGGAAAATCGCAATCTGATAAGAGGAAGCCAAGCTCAACATCGTCAACTCGTGTTCTCGGGTCTCATTTGCTGCCTCTCAGGGTTGACTTTGGAGATTGGGTGTCTTATGACCAGCCCTCGCAGGCAGATTGGACAAACCCTCTTCGTCGCCCGCGCGGTCGATCGAAGTTCAGCAACGTTAGCGGCACCCCCGCCGCCAAGTCTGGGCGCGTTTGTCCGATCTCAGATCTCGGACACCGAATACGTCTCCCATTGCCTACAAGCAACGTCTCCGACGCGACCGACATGGCGCTACTAGGTGTCTCGCTCATCCTCGCCTCCTTCGTTCTCTTTTGCATGCGGAGGCCGGCCTGGTTCCCCTCCATCTTCGGGGTTCCTTCGCGGCTCCCCATAGCGCCACCGCCTCAAGAGCCGCTCGAGGACGATGAACTTGCGGAACGCCGCACCGATGCGAATATCGCCGCGACAGACGAGCGTAAGCCCGGGCCAATACCCACCAAGGAGCTGACGGCAAACCATTCCCCCGCACCTACCGTCCCGAGCGTGACTCTGCACGAACCCACACAAGATGCGCTTCCACAAAGCGACGGTCAAACGACGCCCAAGGCCTCGGCGGCAGTCCCCGCGACCGCCGTGCCGGCATTCTCTCTTTCTGCGCCGTCACCAGTCTCGAATCCACCGTCCGAGACGAGCGCGCCCGCACCACCACCACCAGCAACCCTGATGGCCCCTCCGCCGCGCCCGCCCACGCTCCGTCCCCTCCCACCCTCCTCCACCCCCTCCTCCTCCCTCGCCCCGCCTCCACGCCCACGCAACCTCCCCCTTCCCGCCCGCGGACCAGGCTGTTCGACCCTCGCGCCGCCGCCCACCCACTCCTCCAAGCCGACCAAGCCCTCGCGCGCGGTGGTGCTCACGCCGGGCCACTCGCCGCTGGACTGGGCGCGGCTGTCGGGCCACCCGACCGCCGACCTTCGGGGGCTGCCGCAGGGCACGCCGTACCTGCGCGTGACGCCGAGCATGCTGAAGCGGCAGACGGGCCGGCGCGGCACCGACGCGTGGACCGTGCTCGGCGGCCGCGTGTACAACCTCTCGCCGTACCTGCCCTTCCACCCGGGGGGCGAGCCCGAGCTGCTGCGCGGCGCGGCGCGCGACGGCACGAGGCTGTTTGGCGAAATCCATCCGTGGGTGAACTATGAGGGCATGCTAGCTGCGTGTTTGGTGGGGATTTACGTGACGGAGGAGGAGGGAGGGACGGCGGTGGCGGCTACCTCGGGGGGCGAGGCGGTGGTTGGGGGTGCGGTTGGGGAGGATATGGAGTCGATGGATTAGTTTCGTCGGCTGGTGGTGGTGAGGTGGTGGGGTCTCACGGAAACAGAGCGCTGGAAGGGGGTGATTTCCAGGGATCTTTCAACCTGGGAGCAATCTGTCCCCCATGTTCATTACATGTATGATGGATATCTTGACGGTTTCCTTAATAAGCAAGCTTAGATAGCTAGAGATGATACCCAATAGACGGCAGCTGGGCGAGGCAATCTCTCCTTTGCGGCATCCCCTGTCGCGGAGCACACGCTCGCCAGACCAACAGCGACACGTACCGCACTACCTGCGCCTGCCAAAGCGGAACTTGAGCTCATCGTCACTATCGTCGCTGTCACCATCACTCGGCGGCTTGAACGCCCTCCGCGGCCTCTTAGCCGCCCGCTCCCTCGCCGAATCCGCCGGCGCAGAGCGCTTGCTAGACGACGCCGCCTGGCTTTGCGACTGCGTCGTCTGCGTCTGCGATCGTCCCCGCAGCGAGCTGGCCTTCTCGGCGGCCTTGGCCGCCCGGCTCCTCGACGGCTCCGTCTCGGGCACGAAGCTGTCCTCCTGAAACGTCCCCAGCTCGCTGGGTTCATCCTCGTCGCTGCTGTCGAGGGCCAAAACGTTCCTGCGTGATGTGGGCCTCGGCCTCGCTGTTGCCTTCTCCTTGCCCTTGGCTGCCGCGCTCCCCGATTTCTCCTGCGACGGCTGTTGGGTCTGGGTTTGAGACTCGTGCTGGCTGTCCTTTTTACGACGGCCGCTCCCTTCGTCCTCAAGCCAGTAGTCGTCGCCGATGCCGTACTCCTTGGGCCTCACCTCCTCCAACCCGATGATGATGTGCGGCGCCGAGCGGCCGGCCTGCTCGCCTTGCTTGCGGAACCGCTTGAAGTTCTTCCGGCCATTCCACCGCGGGTCCCAGCGGCCGTCGGCAATCTCCTGATCACGGCCGCGGTCATTTGCGCCCGGTTCGGGGAAGTGCACCTCGCATTCTTCCACGATGTGCAGGGCGCGAACTGCGGCATAGTCAATTCCGTCATCTGGTAACTCCTCAAGCTCCTTGCGTTTGGCAGCCGCCAGGGCCTCGGCCTCCTCACGCTGCTGGCGCGCGAGCTCCAGAATGTCATCTTCCTCCTTTATCTTTTTGCCCCTGCCCTTTTTCGATTGGGCCTTTGTCCCCCTATCCGGGGTCGATTCCGGCACCACTGCCTCGTCTTCGTCCTGTGGCGGCGCTGACTCCGGCGCAGGAGGCAAGGGCACGGGAGCCTCGCCAGCTTCGACCCGTCGGCGTTTGGCTGCGGCAGCCGTTGGCGCAAGCTCGTCCATCAGGGCTGAGTGATCGTGCTCTGGGAGCGGCGACAGCGGGCGCTTGCGCTGTGTCCGTCGAGCGGGACGCGCATCCTCGATTTCTGCTTCTAGGGGAAAACTCGGCTCCCGATACTGAGACACGAACAGACTGTCTTGCGAGGCTGCAGCTGCTGGAGGAGGCTCAGGGGGCTGCATTGTGGGGGTCTCGTCGATGGGCTCTCCTGCGTCGTCGAAATCGAAGCCCTTGAACCGACTCCGACCTGCCCTCCTGCCTCGTCCTCGTCGTGCTGCTGACCCAGTTCCTGTCTCCGTAGCGGGTTGCTGTGACGGCTGTCCTTTAAGCTCAGGCTGATCACTATTCATGCGGTCTCCAACATCTCCGTCAGCGTCTTGAGCTCTCGACGCTGCCGATTCCGGCTGGGTCGCCTCCTCAAGAGGGCGGCGCAACATAGAAGCATCGCAAGCGAGGATAGCTTCGAGAAACTCTCGCTGGTCGATCGGCCGGTGGTCAAGTCGCTGCGCAAACGAAGTCAAGAATTGAGCAAACCATTCGTAGTCTTCGGTCTTTGGCGTGTATCGCACGACCACCACGCCCCTGCCTTCACTCCCATCATCGAACGACCCCAGACCCTTCTCCCCAGCAACGCCTTTGACGTATCGGACAAAATCATCAATTTCCGTCTTTCCGGGAACGACCTCTTGGAGCAAGGCTTTCCCCTTTCCAGCTGCGATAGCGGGAAACAGGTTCTCGTATTGCTTTCTCTCGTAGAACACAAACGTATACCCATCAAAGATCTCTTGCCGCCGGCCGTCCGGAGCGTACGACTCTGAGGGACGTTCCACCGGTTCCTCGCCGCGGGGAGGTAGGTGGTCGAGGGGATTCGGCCAGGATCCTTCAAAATCCTGCTCCAATGCACTGCTAGTGCCCGCTTCGGCGTCGTCCGGGATCGCGGCCGCGTCCACTATGGCGTTGATGAAGCTATCTGTGACAACATATCTGCTGTTAATCAGGGCCTGCAGTCCTTTTGATGTGTTGCGCTTCTTGGACACCACATGCGTGGTATCGGACTCGTATTCGGCTGAGTACTTGATGTCGAGCTGTTCCAGGCTGTCGCGAAGTCTCGTCCAGGGATCTGCGCGCAACTCCTTTGCGGTGAAGGAAAAGCCGAGGACAACGGGCTGCCATCGTATGCTGTCGGGCTCCAACAAGCATTAGCAATTGCATTGGCATATTGCAATGCCGTCGCGTGCGGGATATCGTACCGAAAGACCTTGGGGCACATGCCCAGTTTCACTTCGTTCTCGTCCTCCGATAGCGTCTTCTTCTGCCCGCGTATCTGAGACCCATTCAACAGCGTCCCCTTCTTCGATTCGAGATCTTGCACCGTAACCGTTGAGCGCGAGCGGAGGTTGCGCTGCCAGTGACCGAGAATGATCAGCAAGAGAGTTCGAAAATCTCGCGTTCAAAGGAGACGTACTCCACCACCGGCGGCGACATTGTCAACCTGGATCGTGATGTGCTTTCTCGATATGGTCTTGTCCGAAACCGCCAGCTGACCGGCTAGATGCACCCTGAATGTCAATCTTCCGGAGCGATAATCCCGTAATTGATGTAAAACATACGCTCAGCAGCAGTGCGTCCAAATAAGTACAATTTCCCCGGGCGCAACCAGAGCTTTCGGCCTATGGTCGCGTCAGTCTCGACGTTGTTCGCGCGCGATGTGGGAACGGGATCAGGCAACCGCGCGCACCTTCAAACAGATCGCTTTCGAGCAACCACATTTTTCCCGCTGTGAAGTAACTAGGGCCGTCTGCGTCTCAGGATTGCAGCACAATCGGCGCAACTTGCGCTGGGAGAAGCCGCAGGTCGTGCGCGACCAGAGCGTGTTTGCCGACCGACCGGTGCGAGGGCGCGAGGTGGAGAAGCGGAGCTACTGTAGATCCCATAAAGATCGAAGTGCGCAGAAACACGTCATGAGCGCGACAGCACGTGATCAATTAAGCACACTGGTACAGACTAAGTCCTGGATGAAGATCACTCGTGTATCTTTGTTTCGCATGCTCCTATTTATCTCCAGATGCTCGACAACACTTCCAGGTCTTAGACCCTAACACAAATATTCTCAGTTTACAGTTCACTGCGTCCAGGCAACAGCCCCGGCTGCAAGTGCGACAGCTCCTTCAGATGCTCCTGCCAGGCCTCGAGCGGATCCTCGGTCTTCCCCAGCGACGCGGCACCCACCTTCGTCTTGACGCCATAAAGATACGGCTTCTCATTGGCATAGCAGTTAGTCTCCGCAGACTCCGGCAGAGTGCCATTGAGAATATACGCCCGGGCGATTGCCTCGGTACAGTTCGACGTGTCTCTCGAGGAATGGCCGTAACCGTGGTGCACAATTAGCCGCGCGTTCTCGCCCATCTCCTCCCGCAGCCGCCTTCCGTTCCGCAACGGAGTGGCCGGGTCGTAAGTCTCGGCGATGAGCAGTACGGGGTGTTTGAGGGTGTGGTTCAGGTCGCCACGGTAGACACCGACCGGCTCAGGCCAGTACGTATTGTAATGCCGGCACGGGAGGACGTCGTAAAAGCGGGAGTCGCCGGCAATCCAGTTCTTGGTGGTCATGTTGCCCCACAGGGACAGCCACCAGTCCAGGTCGTCGGGGCCCGGCGCGTCGTACGAATCCGCGCAGATAACCAGATCGCCTAGCTCGTTGTCCGAAGGTCGGACTGGGTCTGGCGAGCATGGAGTCTCCGGATCGTAGTACCAGGCTGAGGTTTCAAGGAACGACGCCGCGAGCGTCGAATTCCCATCCTCCAGTTCGGAGAGCGTTTGAGCAAGGCTGGGCCAGCTCCGAGCGTTGTACATGGCCCCGTAGATGGCGTCGACAAGCCTAGAGTACGTCACCAGCGTCGGACCACTCGAGGGGAGATACGCGGGGACTGGAGTGGCGGCTAGCGATGCTAGCAACGAGCTCATGCGCTCCTCCAAGTCCGGAAGCGTGACGGGCGTGTCCGTCTTCTTCGGCCTGGCCAGCGCACAGTGCGCCGGGCCGGCGTTCACGCACTCGCCCAGGAACCCGTCGCGCCAGGCGTCCGTAGCATTGTCAAGCGCAGTCCAGCCAAACCCGCCTCGCAGCCGGTGGTCGCGGACGTACTCGGTGCCGTCGAGAATGACGCGGCCCACGCTGTTCGGGAACATGTTCGCGTACGTCTGGCCAATGCCGGTGCCATAGCTGACGAGGTAGCCGGTCAGCTCGTCCTCGCCGAGCGCTATCCGGATCTGCTCTAGGTCCTGGGCAACGAGACCCGTGCCGATGAAGCGGCCGAGATCGCCCTGCCGCTCCCAGCAGGCGCGCATGACGGCGGCGTTCATGGCATCGGCAATCTCCAGCTGCTCCCTCGGGGATCCGGTGACGTCGTGGTGGATCGACGTGAGGACGCTCCAGTGATCCCGGCTGGCATCGTGGGGGAAGCAGGCGATGGCCGGGAGCGAGGCGTTGACGCCCCGCGGGTCCCAGCCCAGCACGTCGAACTTACCGTCGGTAAAGCGCTTGGAGACGTCCTGCGCTACCCGCCATGCGTACGACGTGCCGCTGCCGCCGGGTCCGCCCGGCTCAACGACGATGGTCCTTTCGCTCTTCTTGCCGGCGGACGGGTTCGAGGTGTCTCCCACGCGGGCCAGGCCTGAGACCTGAAACATGGTGACGGCCAGGCGGACAATCCGGCCGTCCGACTTGTTGGTGTAGTCCAGCGGCACATCCAGGTAGCCGCATAAGTAGATTCCAAGCCCAGCATACGGATCTGCCCCCTTGGTCCCGTTCTTGCCCGGCTGGGGAGGATAGCCCCAGCTCCAATGGGCAGGGTTAGGGTCAAAGCGAGCGGCCCACGTCTTCTCGGGTGCCTTATCCTCCAGAGGCGGCGGCAGGGTAGCCGACGTGCATGGCAGGAAGCGGAACTTGTCGCCCACGAGGGGAAAGCTGCCGTACGGAGATGTTTGGTCGATTTGGCCGGCCTGGTGATCGAACTGCTCGGAGACACCGATGTTGATGTTTGGGTCGGAGCCAGGAGGACGAGGTCTCAATTGGGGAAAGGCGACGAGCAAAAGCAGGGCGGAGACAATGGCTCCCACAACAAGCCATCCCCGCCGCAAGCCGCGTCGCGGCGGTGGCGGTCTCACCAGGTCTGGCGCTCTACCCATTGTGTCTGATGAAGGCGATGTGAAGCCGGGGAAATCGGTCTTGTCGTCAAGCAGTTGGTAAGCATGGTCTCGGTGTTTGGCAAGGCGAGCGGGGCTGGGATGACGCGGTCCCCTGTTCGCTCCATTGCTCCTCCTGCCTTTTGCGAAGAAGTGCGACTCCATCCTTCAGTCTTCGAGCTGGCTCCACCGTACCTCCTGAAGCGACGAGGGATGCAGTCTTGTAGAACCTAGGAACGCCTCAGACTTCTCATAGCTACCTGTGAAGGCTCACACAGTCTTTATCGCGAGAGAGCTGTCAGGAGTCCTCACAGCAATGCCGCTCCCGAGACCAACGTCCCTCACGGCTGCAGAGCCATATTGACCCCCTCACCTACATGCAGTCTCCGTGCTCTTGTGAGGCGTGAACATGTTCGTTTTGATTGTCCTCATCTTGCGACATTCCTCACGCGGCTGCGTAACTGCTTGGCGGAGTTGTCCTCCTTCCTGATGGGTGCCGGCTAATTGACGCTGACCGTCGTCTCCGCGCTCTCGACTTCGGCACCTACCCAGCGCCAAGTGAAGTCGAGTAACCTCCCCGCTTCATATGAGTGGCTGGGGCTATTGCGCAATACAGCAGCCGTCAGCATAGCGGAAGACCTGGAAGGACAGGTCTGGCCCGGACTGAGATGAGCGGGAGCTTGCATTGTGCCCAGTACGCAGTAGGCAGGCTGCAGCGATTGAATAAGGTAGGTAGATATCCCTCGACGTACTGAAGGCAGTGTAAGCCTCTGAGGCGGGGTGATTGACTAAGCTCAGTCTTGTGTTGTGTTCTGGGCCTGCTGCCCATCCAGGCCTCGGCTCTGTCGAGGCTTGTCGGAATGCATATCCCATCTCAAGACGAAGATGGGCTCAGCGATGAGTGATGCGAAACCATGGCTGCTGCTTGGCATGCTTGGCAAGGGTCCGGTCCGCATACATGCGCATCGCATCGGCGCATGCAGGACGGGATCTGGCGATGGGCTATGACGTCAGCACCCTTGACTTGTCCAGAAGCCGACCACCACGCGGCTTGCCTCGACCGGCCAGCAGCTGGTTCCCTGGTTTTGGTAGGTACGGACTGAAGGCTATTTTATGCTCCAGTCCAGCAAAGCGTTCTGAAGTAGGGTCCCCATTAGGCATCGTTGGAACTTGGCCCATTGTTGGCAACACGTCATTTCTCGGCTTGCGAGTTCAACCGGGCAGACCAAGTTGGTCCAGACTCACAAGAGACACTATAAACTTCACACAACTTCTCTCGCACCTTCCGTGTCGGACTTCTACCCTCCCTCAACGCTATACCCTCACGCTAAGTCTAACATCGTCAACACGCTCTTGTCGCGCGCGCCGCCCAAACACTCCGACTTTCATCAGCTTCATCACAAACTCGGCGCCCAACATGCAGCGCTTCGTTCCTATTGTTCACGGCGTGACGGCCGTCTTCGCCATCATCGAACTGGGCCTGACAGCATACCGTAAGTGCCATTTGCCCTCAACCACCCGACACGCAGAGCGCTAAACCATCGTGTAGTGGTGACCCCATGGGGTCGCTGGGGCCCACCGAGCGTTATGTCCTTCATGCTCTTCAACTCAATCTGGTCGCTGCTGGTGCTCGCCTACCTCGCCATCTCGCCCGTGTACTACGCCCGCTTCTTCCACGCCCTGGCGGCGCTGGCTCTCGAGTGGATCACCATGATTTTCTGGTTCGCCGGCTCGATCGCGCTGGCATGCTACTGGGGCTCCCCGCGGTGTGAGGGCGACACGTACTGCGGCTCGACCGAGGCGGCGATTGCGTTCGGCTTCTTCCTCTGGGCGCTCTTCGGCTTCCTCGTCTTCGTCGACACGCTGGCGACCCTGCGCTCGCGCGGCCACCACACCACGACCGCTGCCCAGCCCAAACCTTACGTCGGCGCATAGTGGCTTCAGGTGCTTTTGGAGATGGCGGACGTGGCAAATGCAATTTTGGTAATGCTGGGGAACGGGAGGACGCCGGCCACGGTCGTCGCAAGGGATGAGGAGGAAGGGGCGGATGCTGGAGACTGAACCTTGAGATACCCTTGTTTTACAACGTCACTTGCGTATTGTTTGTCTTTGTATACGATAATGTATAAGAGATTGCCTTATAACCAACGAATTTTCTGGAATTCTCCTTGTATGGCACTTCTCTTGAATCGTTGACGGAACGTGCTGCATTGCTTGCCCTCCTCTCAAGCAGTTGCCGACCCTAACCCAAACCCTGGTGAGCTGGGTGGCGACTCTATTGGATGCCGCGCCGGTGAAGGAGTCATCGGTCGACCAACAGATTCTTCATCCGCGGCCATCAACAGCTGATTTGTGCGACTGTCCTTCGTTATTTGTTTCCATTGATTTTCGTCTGCGCGTATCCTCAGTAACTACTTGGAAACCCACTTCATTCACATTTGTTGCATTCGGCGTCTACAAGATGGGCAAAGTTCACGGTTCCCTTGCTCGCGCTGGTAAGCGACAACTTTGCAGTGCTTTGGGCAACAGGATGCCGTGCTGACAGCTTGGGACAGGCAAGGTCAAGTCGCAGACACCCAAGGTATGGCTTAGCACTGTGCGCAATGGTGCTTGCCAGCCGCACCTGTTCAGTGTACGGTGACTGACCGTGAGTTTCGTCTCCAGGTGGAAGCCCAGGAGAAACCCAAGGCACCCAAGGGCCGCGCGCACAAGCGGGAGCTGTACACCCGGCGCTTCGTCAACATCACTGTTACCGGCGGCAAGCGGAAGGTATGAGGAGCGCGATCTGTGTTGTTTCCGGCAGCTGGGACTCTAAGCTTATTATGCGATACAACAGATGAACGCCAACCCGACTGCTTGATGGACAGAACAGGGAAGGGGAATGAGGGCATGACACCGATGCTTGAGCGAACTGCAAAAGATTCGGTCGTCGGCATTCAGAACTGACCGGTCGGTTGTTGTCCCTCGCTAGATACAGTATTGGAGTACAAGCTAGCAGCATCATACGGTGATTTTCCCACATCTCATTGATTCTTGTACACGCGGGAGTTTCAGGAGCGGGAGGATAAACTGTATTGCGTGCCTGTTGAGCGAGCTTCAAATCAACGACATTTCGCTGTGGTTGTCTGTAAAATCCTCTGCCTTCCCACGTTCAGTAGCTTCTCTCCGCCAGCCGCGAGACAATTACCGACAATGGGACACCGAGCTCCCTGCATTCCGGCATCCGGCGCCCCGGCAAGCCGTCGACGGCGTCGTGGAGCTGGCAAAGCCGGCCCCACTTCTCCGAGCCTTCGCGCCCATTCGCAGCGCTGAAGGCTGGTTCGCAGGGAGGTCCCACAAAAAAACCTTAGGGTTGGTGCTTGGCGCACGAGAATTTCCCAGCAAAAAGCTCCCCCCACCCGAAAATCGTCGACCGACCGACCCAAGACCTCGACCGAGTCCCACGACGACGACAATTCCCCTCCCCAACAACCCACAGACAACTGCAACAATGGCTGATCGGGGAACTGGTGCACGCGGCGGCGGCTTCGCTTCTCGCGGTGATCGTGGTGGTGACCGTGGCCGTGGCCGTGGCGGTCGCCGCGGTGGTCGTCGGGGCGGCAACAAGAGCGACGAGAAGGAGTGGCAGCCCGTCACCAAGCTCGGCCGTCTCGTCAAGGCCGGCAAGATCAAGAGCATGGAGGAGATCTACCTTCACTCGCTCCCGATCAAGGAGTACCAGATTGTCGACTTCTTCCTGCCCAAGCTCAAGGATGAGGTCATGAAGGTGCGCACGGCGGGACTCTGGCGACCATTCCGCCCGCATTGAACGGCCTCTCTAACGTTCAATTCTTCTCCCCGAATACAGATCAAGCCCGTCCAGAAGCAGACCCGTGCCGGTCAGCGCACCCGGTTCAAGGCCATTGTCATCATTGGCGACTCCGAGGGCCACGTCGGTCTCGGCATCAAGACCTCGAAGGAAGTTGCGACCGCCATCCGCGCCGCCATCATCATCGCCAAGCTCAGCGTGATCCCCGTGCGCCGCGGCTACTGGGGCGCCAACCTCGGTCTCCCCCACTCCCTGCCCACCAAGGAGAGCGGCAAGTGCGGTTCCGTCACCGTCCGCGTAAGTCGCCCGAGGCCATGGGGGATAGAGGAATGTTCGGTTTTTGAATAGGACTTGTGCTAACTGACCGCCTGCAGCTCATCCCCGCGCCCCGCGGTACCTCCCTCGTCGCTTCCCCCGCCGTGAAGCGTCTCCTCCAGCTTGCCGGTATCGAGGACGCCTACACCTCGTCGTCCGGCTCGACCAAGACCCTCGAGAACACCCTCAAGGCCACCTTCGCGGCCGTCTCCAACACCTACGGCTTCCTGACACCCAACCTGTGGAAGGAGACCAAGCTCATCAGGAGCCCGCTGGAGGAGTTTGCCGACACCCTGCGGGACGGCAAGCGGTATGCTCACTAAGGGAGCGGAGCTGGAGATGAGGGTGGTGCTCACTCAGCGAGGGGAATTGGTGCTTTTGGGGGGCGTCTGTGGATTCTGATTTTACATGGGCTCCGGCAATGGCATAGATTGAGGCTGTCGCACATTTAGCTCGGCCTGAATCAACTTCACGATATGACCAACAACGCTTTGCTGTGCATGATGGCTGGCCGGATGCGTCGTGCTCTCCCTGTTCGGAGCTTGGGTGATGTAGAAGGACTGTCGCCTCAGCGGTACCCTGAGAGCATGGGCTCTGCTAGAGCCAGCGTGGTCATCACGCCTGGTCCTCTCTTCTCGGGTGGATGTCAACAGGCTCGGGTTTCCATGGCGACGACACGGGGGCGGCGGACTCCTTTCTTTACCTTTGACTTTCTTCACGTGTCCTGGACAGCAGAACAGTCGCGTCGTTTGAACAATGCCCTCAACCCATTCTCCATGTCAACATAAGCCACATTATACTCCAGCGGCTGGCTTGCCATTTCTGGTTTGCACTAAATCGGGGTCGCACATATTGAACGCGTACGCCTGTGCCGTGACCAAGACCTTACGCTGTGCAGTCTCAGCCTCCCAGCACGGCTCCAGCGAGGTGATACTTATTCATGTACGCATTGCCATGACACTTCCCAAACATTGATCGGCTTGCCGATGCGTGTGTCATACCGGGTGTATATAACAAACCGCTTCGGCCAAGTTGCTATTGCCCATTCACGAGGTTGTTCTTGTGTTGCCATCTGGGGGAAGGGGAATGTTTCCCAATCAGGTGCTCAGCACTCGACAGCTAGTTGCTTCTCGGGACCTGCCCTGGGACTGAGAATGTGGGTATAAGCACGTACGTAATGGGACATCTCCGCCGTGACCAGGTTTGTCCACCCTCGCCGGCGAGATCTCCGCGGAAGGAGCTGATGCTGACCAGACCTTGCCCTCACCACGCCGGACACGGGTAGCACTGGGTGTCCGCGCCTCACATACGCCTCGGACGATGGCGCAGCCAGCTCAATCTACTGAAGTACGACGCCGGGACGGGCCGTCCGTTGGTGGATCGCAGGCCGGGGCTGTGGTGACGTCGGAGGCTGTCGGGATGGCTCTTGAAACAACTTGTGGGTGTTGGGAATGATGGTTGCTCTGGTTTTCTACTTGGAAGCAGCGTGTGACAGCTTTCGTAGTACGTACGCCCCTGCTGTCTGAGAACTTCCCAGCGCGGCAGGTTCTCATGGTTTTGTTTTGTCTTCGGTTCTTTGCGGCCCGCCTCCAGCAGCCCCGGCAGCCCGGTGGCTCGTCCGTCCTAGTCATACTTCCAGAAACTGTCACGACACGCTGACACGGAAGCACATCAGTGAAGCGAAGACAAAAACGAAGCATGCAGCTCACTGACAATGACAGGTAGCTGCATAAGAGCGCATGAGTTGTAAGAGGAAGTTTATCGGTCATGGGGTTAATCTTCCCCATGACGAGGGGTCTGTGTGCCCCTAACAAGTTTGGCCACTCGGCCGCGCTATCGCTGTTAATTCTGGCGGTGTGGCGATGCAGTCAAAGCCGATGAAGCTTTTGACGATGCTTCGTTACCATGAGACTTTCAGAACAATCACTGATGGGGGTACGGGGGGTTGATTTGGCCTGTCTCTTCCGTGCCATCAGCCGCGTGTTTCTCAGCGAGACCGAGCATCTCGCGACTGCGACTCCTGATTTCGGTTATGCCGGTGTCATATATTGGGGGCCGGGAGTCGCGTTTGTTCGTACACGTTGAGATGAAGCTGAACAAGTGCGGAACCTCATCTAGGTGACTACTTGTTCTGCAGATGGCCTTCACCTGAACACAATCCTGTGTCGTTCGCGACCAGACGCCCTGCCACGTGAAACGCTCACCTCTTCTGCACGGCGGTGGTCATGAACCGTGGGACGACACAACACACCGAAACATATCCAATACAAAAGAACCCAAGCATACAGGGTGCTGGGTTCCAGACCACCAAGGTGCACAACGCAGGCAAGCACCTAATGTCAGAGGAAATGAGCCTCACAATGGCTGCTGCAATGGGAGCTGCAGACGGGAATAACGAGAGATGAGCTGGCTGCGGCTCGATATGAAGAAAGGGTGGTACAGGTGTCAAATGAGACGCGTGGTCCAAGACCCTGGAGTGACACCTGCCGCAACCGAAAGTGCGTCCGACATGGTTCTGCACCAAACAGGGACATTTTGCCGCTGCAGTCATCAAGGGTTCTTTGCAATACTGGATCGCGCCCCGGGTGTCCGCGAAGTGCGTGCCGGGCGTCAGCGTCGACACAACAAAACGAGGTCCGCTGCAAGAAGCACCTATTCCGGGGTATTAAGGGCTAGCGCGGTAGGGGTGGTCTGTTAGAACGTGCTGGAAAAAGTATACGCGGCACAAACGTGTCCCACCTGTTGCACTAGCCTTCAATACCCCGGAATAGGTGTACGGAGTAGATGTAAGACTGGAAGACGGCGGTTTCGCACGCTGAGGTTGCATCTAGTATACTCTAGGGGACGAAGAGGTTCCCAGGCTCGCCAGGCTGCCAGGGACGCCTCAACTCCGTGTTCTGACGGGGAAGACGACGATAATCTGGGGCAATGCAACGCAACCCCAGACCACCCTGGCAGCGGCGCTTTCCGCAACATGTTGACAGCGAAACAAGGGTGCACACGAAACAGAGTCGAAACTTCCGGCGACCGGCACCATCCTTCCACTGCCCGGCAAAGGCCGATTGAAATGAGCCGTCCGTCAACGACAACGCCAACCAGCCGCAATGGCGGAAGTTTCGTATCCGTGGTTCGCAGCCGTTCTGACCTTCGGCCGACATGCAGGGCAGACGGGCCGTCCATCTCGGGCAACTGTGTTGGCGGAGCACGGACTCAAGGCAACTCTCTGGCACCGCAGGGATGAGGTGTCGACGTGGAGCGTCCAGAAGCGGTTTCGAAGGCTGGGTAAAATGGGAGAAGCTGGTTGGCTTCGACGCGGACGCTGGCCGGGCCGTGGAGGGTGCCATCGCGCCGAATGCAGCGGCCGGACAGGGCAAGGCGCGCCGGGAAGCCTACCCATTGACAGGGGAGAAATTTCTGAGCACCCTGGTCGCTGTCCGACATTTAGCCCGGCGAATGGGAAGAATGCTGGAATATTTTCTTCTTTGCTGCTTTCGCGACGCGGCCGCGATGTATTGTGTACGGTGGTTTGAATCGATTATTTCTGAGAATGACCGCAGCGCTGCTGAGACAAGATCAGAACCGTGCAAAGAGCCCTCAACACAGGCCTGAAAAGACAAGCGGTGGTAGGTCAGGCAGTCGCTGGTTCCGGTCCACAACACAAGCATTTGTCGTTTTCTGGCGATCCATCATGCGCGTCGAAAAAACCGAGGTTGTTGCAAGGTGGGCGTGGTGGGTGGGTTGCCAGGAGCCGGGGTGGTATCCACCAGCAAGTGCCCCGCTGGGAGCAGTAATGCATGCAACCGCAACGGAGGGCGTGTTGCATTCGACTTTGTTGCGCGTCCCGTTAGCTGCAATAACACGGGCCACTACCAACTCAGCGCAAACTGCCAATGCCCGGGCCGAGACACCTCGTCACTCCGTCCAGTTCTGCCCACGCCCCGCCGCAGCCATCTTAGTAAGGTCGAGGAAGATGGCCTCGAGCTGACTGGAATAAGCACCTGGCTGCGACAGTTGCCTGGCATTTGAATCACCCTTAATCCTCTTTAAGGCATGAAGCGCGTCTTTGCCGCTCAACACCAGACATTTTCATCACGCGGTACCTGGCGATGCTCTTGCATCTCCCCCTCCAAAAAAAAAAACTGGGCTTATCAGGGAGGGTGCGTCAGCAAGTGAGACCCCGTTTGCCCGTCCAACCTCAAACCGGGGCCCCAGACCCCATCCATTCCCGCAACCCATCGGTCACAGGGCCCGAGGAAGCCGGCGATTTCGGTCGCTCGTTCGCCGATCTGGCGGGGAGAGCGACATGGATCAACACAGCGCAGACCGCCCGTCATTCGAACGGCGGGCGCAGAGCACGAACGACGAACGGGTCACCGGCGCAGCTCTGTTGTGCATCGCGCGATCGCCGCTCCTTTCCCCCGCGGGCGGCGGGCCCAGCCAGAGTCAGCACCAGCGCCCCCAACGAGGTTCTGCGCACGGCCATCTGCCGGCACTCGAGGGCGAGCATCGAACAAGCGGCGGCTGCCTGTGCGCGATCGAGACGTGGCGCTGCCGACGCCGACGGGATTCACGGACGCAAGGACGCCGATCTGCCCTTCTTTGTTAGCGCTAAGCAGGCAAAAGCTAGCGGCTGGGGAACCTCAACGCTGACTTGGCATCACTACTCAGTAGACAATTTGTCGTTCAGTTTCGACCGCCCGAAACAAACGTTGTATTCCTCTCCTCCTCAAGTTAAAGGGAAGACAGACAATGCGTCTGGTTGAGCTTTGGGTCTCTCTTAGCTGCATACACAGTACGCACACGTATTGCCAAGGTCTGAGACGCGTCTCGCCAACTTGTACCAGAGCGTTCATTCTGCGGCGCTGTGGAACATTGGCTGCTCTACTAGTACCTAATCCATCCGAGGTTGCTTGGCCCTCCCAAGGCACACCTCGGACAAACGCCAACCAGCTCGCAGGATGAGATCCTGTAGTAACCGGCCATGGCGATCTGTTCCTTTGCGCCTCTCATGGCAGCTCCCAAGGCAGAATGGAGCGACGGTGTTCTTAGTAACCAAGTCTCAGCCACCAAGCAGTAGGTAGGTTGGTAGGCGACTTGTACGTGCCGACGCCTCACAGGGTCCTGTGCCGTGGCTTCCATCCGCCGCACAGAAAAGAAGCAACACCGAGTTTCCATTGAACCGGATGCTCGGGGGCCTGTGCTCCCCTTTACCCCAGACATGATGCCGTGCCCCTTCTGACGATCGCCGCAAACCTCTCGCGTCATCGGGGTGTTCGGGGGCTTGGTTGATGAAGCAGGGCACAACCCATTGGTGCTTGGCTTTCTTCACATGGGGTGCGGGGATGGCTCCCGACTGGATACTTGGTGGTGATTCCGTACCATGGTATCACACGTGGAGCTAGTGTATCGCTGTACTGAAGTATCCAGACACGTTCACGGGTCCGTCCCATAAGACGAAAAAGCCCTTTTTTTTTTCTGCCCGTTCGAATCGGCATCTGCCCCCAATTGCGCGGAGTCAACACCGACAGGCTACAGCACACGCCGACCACAATGACAGATGGAAACGGCGGCGGGGCGCTGAAACTAGATTAGTGCAGCTCCTCGAGAAACAATCCATTGTGTTCACCTGCGGCTCAGACCAGGGCTCTTCAACGTTCTGGCGGGCCGGGGTCCTCCTGTCTCTGTCTTGCATGCCCGGGCCGGGAAGATCCCCAACTGTGTGGACTGTGGTATGCGGCTGCCTGACCCCGTTTTATTATCCACCTGCAAAGGATCGGAGTCGGAGATTCTTTAGCTAGCGTGGAAAACGGCCTCTCACCTTGTCAGCGCGCCCGCAGGCCCGCAGGCAACGGGGTTTTTCATGACTGTTGCGGGAGGGTTGGTCCCCCGGTTTCGGGTCTCTGCCCCTTTCTCCCATCCGAACTGCCGTTCGCCTGTGTTGTCGTACAGCGAATGGACTATCTTACTGGTTGCAGTTCCTTCTGCCCCCCTTGCATTCCCGTTTCCAGCCGAGACAAGGTGACCTGGCGTGGTCTTTATGGTGTGCGCTACTGCGTCCCGAAAATGTGGCAGAGGGCACACTGATGAATACTGCGTACATGTTGGTAAGAGTGTACGGAATATCACGCTATAACGTTAAGGGAACATTGGAACGGGTCCGGTGCGCGATCCGAGAATCCGTACGGCTCAGCAAGTGGTCGGTCGGTGCAGATGGCCTGCAGCGCAGCGACACCGCGCCGCGCGCCAACCCCGCTGCAATATCCCCTTGGGCCGTGGACAGGCATGCAGGCATGGCATGCCCCCACAGGGGTTTGGGTGAGCGTACGAGATCCATATGTCCGGGATTATGCATCTCGACCCTATCAGAGAACGCTCTAGACTGGGGACCCGCACGTTCGGTGGGAGACAGGGAGACAGGCTCGACAGGAGCACACCCCGGCTCGGCCGACCTGCCGTGCTCTCCTTCTCACGGGGTTCTTTGTCTGATTTGACGATCCCCTAAGCGATCAGTGGATTGCTCTCTGCCCGCCCCGGCAACCCCAGCGCCAACAAGCCGTTCTACGTGTCATCGGCGGTAACCCTTCCCCCATGCCTATATGAAGCTCCACGGCCCTCCTCCGTCGTCTCACCCCGGTGCTGCTCGGTGCATTCCTCTTCTCGTCGTGGTTTTCTGTGTGTCTGTGTGTTAGAAGAGAGTTCATCCCGCCGTACGGTTCGGGTCGTTCTTCCACCATCAGCGGGGCTTGATATATACACGGGCGCCATCCGATTTTTGTCTCTAGCAAACCCGACTCTCACAGCACACTCCACACACAACACACACACCACACCTCAACAATGGCGGACGTGGTGCCTAACTCGACGGCGTCCGAGAAGGAGATCGGCCAGACGACCGGCGTCGCGAACCCGGCCAACGGCGTCAACGCGCCGCACCACCGCGGCGGCTACGACATGCGCAGCAACCCCATGGCCAGCCTCCACGCCGACGACGGCGCCCGCCTGCCGGCCTTCGGCGGTGAGTTCCAGCCCGGTCTGTGGCGCTCGGTCGAGCACCGCAAGTTCGCCAACCCGGCCCCGCTCGGCCTCTGCGCTTTCGCCCTCACCACCTTCGTGCTCTCCTGCGTCAACCTCAACGCCCGCGGCGTCACCGCTCCCAACGTGGCTGTGCCCCTTGCCTTTGGCTACGGCGGTCTCGTCCAGCTCCTGGCCGGCATGTGGTGAGTAAATTCACCGATCCCTTTGCATGAATTGCGAACACGGGTGTATCTCAGCAGCTCTGACACGACGACTCTCCAGGGAAATGGCCGTGGGCAACACCTTCGGTGCCACCGCGCTCTCGTCGTACGGCGGCTTCTGGATCTCGTACGCCATCCTGCTGACCCCGAACTGGAACATCCTCGGCGACAAGGGCCCGTACAACAACGACGCCACCAAGGCCGTTGACCCACTGATGGGCGAGTCGGCCGTCGGCTTCTTCCTGACCGGCTGGTTCATCTTCACCACCATCCTGATGCTGCTCACCCTGCGCTCGACCGTCATGTTCTTCCTGCTCTTCTTCACCCTCGACCTGGCTTTCCTCATGCTCGCCTGCGGCGCCTACGCCAAGGACAACAACAACCCCACCGCCTCCCTCAAGCTCACCCAGGCCGGCGGCGGCTTCGGCATGCTGGCTGCCTTCCTGGCTTGGTACAACGCCTTTGCCGGTATCGCCGACAGCAGGTATGTTTTTTTTTTCTTTTCTTTCCTAGTTCTTACCGTCCCGCTTCTCCGGACTAGGCATTCCCCAGGCGGGATGGCGTTGTGGATGGCATGCGCTAGGCGCAAGCCACCGACCGACCAACGCCACTTCGTCACCTCCCGTCCCAAACTCCACGCGTTCATTGGTGCAACTCGAAGTTCCGATTGGCTAACGCATTCATCCTTCGGAACAGCAACTCCTTCTTCCTCATCCCCGTCTTCCACTTCCCGTGGTCCGAGAAGGGTCGGGAGGCTCGTCTTGCCAAGACGTCGTCCGTCCCTGCTTAGAGGAGGGCATTGTGTTGTGTGTGCTGTGTGTACAGGTTCGATTACGATAAATAATACTGGGTGTGCTCTGGGCTAAAAACTGCTTACCTTTCGGCGGGTTGTCTTGTGTTTTTTTATGCGATTGCTTGCCTTGGTTTTTTGCGCGCAGGATACCTCAAATGCGATGCGACGATGAAGAGGAAGTGGACCATGCTAGCGATACGATATCCATG
The DNA here is from genome assembly GCA_023628555.1 of Chaetomiaceae sp. R4402. Taxonomy (NCBI): domain Eukaryota; kingdom Fungi; phylum Ascomycota; class Sordariomycetes; order Sordariales; family Chaetomiaceae; species Chaetomiaceae sp. R4402. Next base: position 65,175 of record JAMAKO010000031.1, on the reverse strand, counting down.
TTTGTAATGTACCACAGATACAGTAGCACCAGGAAAGGGGTTCACTGTGCATTTGTTCCATTTTCGTGGTTGTCCCATCCGTCGTGGCCAAGTGCTTGGTGTTGGCTCGCATGATGCAGCGACATCATGTTCGTACTCCCACTTGCCGCCGGATGCAGGTGTCGCCGACAGCTTGTCCAGGAGATGCCCGGCAGCAGCTGGTGGGGAATCTGGAGGCCGGTCATGCACCACTCCACTGTGCCTGTTCACCGTTCAGTGTTGGCCAACGTGGGAACTCAACACTTTCTCCGGGTTTGACTTCCCGAAAATGACTGGTGTGCCCCAAGCTGACTCATGTCGCCAACTGTACCGTTCTCGTTGGACTCTCAAACAAAAGCATGGGGGAAGAACAAGTGCGCGGGCGTGGGGCCATTGCAAACGAACGATCGGTACGGAGTAGAGCAGAGTCGGCGCATTCCCGTCAGCTGTCAGCTGCATTCAACCGCTGCAGTTGGTCGCTGTGCACTTCTGCTTGCCTTTCATGCCGTGATTATGCCGTCGCATCACCTTCGTCCACGTTGTACCAACTGTGTGGTTCCATTCTATTTCAGATATCTGCCGTCGGTCTATTTGAGACCACATGCAGTTGGCACACGGCTTTGCAGTTCGCTGGCCCCCCAGTGCTGAGATTCGGCTCACGAGATGTGAGACAGCGAGATTGCTTCTGTACTACCTACTTCGGGCAAAGTTCACCAACTTGCAGTCATGTATTTCGCCTCAGATCAGCACTGCTACAGAGGTCATGAGGTGCACAGCAATCACGCTTATCTGCTAGTCAGGTACATCAGAATGCTTCTGCATTGCGAACTTCTCTGTGACACGCGTGGAAGGCACACACAGAAGTCGGCTATGGAAGTGGACACCGAATCAGATCAACAAGGTGCGGAGGAAAATGAATGAAAAAGTTATGACAAGAGTGGGATTCGAACCCACGCCCTTTCGGACCACGGAATCTTGAGTGAAGATTGTGATTAAGGGTGAACCTTAACGTGGCGCCTTAGACCGCTCGGCCATCTTGCCTCATTTGCTTGAAAATGACACTTGCCAACAGTGTCTATCATCGCTGCGCTGCAGCTGCCGCACCAAGCCAATCTTCCTCCACCGTGATTCAAACAAATTTCGATTCCAAATCGTCTCATGAACTCGCAATAATAAACAAACACATCAATTCAATACATAATATGTAAATCCCGTCAGGTACATCCAACCCCTATACCGGCCCAAAATCGCGTGTCAAGATCTCCGCGATGTCGCACCCCGGCGCAAAGCCAAGGTTGGCCATGAACTGTGCGTCCAAGTCGACTGCATCGGCGCACTCGATCGACGCCAGGTCGTCCAGAAGCGCGTCATAGTCGGGACTAACCCCCGGAAACGCCGCAGGAGGAACACGGGGATGTGGAGGAGTGTATGTGTGGTCTTCGTGGTAATGCGTTGAGACATTCTGCCTCGTCGTCCCCGGCAATGCGCCATCCATGCCAGTTCCGAAGTGCATTTGTACGTTTCCGCTACCCTGCGGCACCGCTATGGAGGCGTTGTGATTGTGGCCTTGATACAGTCCCGTTGTTCCCGTGCTGCAAGCGACGTTGTAACTTCGGCCGGTTGGGGTAAGACGAGTGTGGTGGTGTGATGCGCTCAACCTGTCGTGGGGTGGCGGCATAGCGAGCGCACCGTGAGATATCCCCCGATCGCTCAGAGGAGCCAAGCGAGTCGGAGCCGCCATGCCCATCAAGTTGTGCATGTTAGCTTCCCAGGTCAATGGGCTGAGAGCGGAACCGGAGCGGCTCGGCGGCCACCAGTGATTCATCAAGCTTCTGGGTGCATAGGCTGATACCAGGGCCTTGATGCTATCGCCCTGTTGTTTGCTGAAACCAGGCAGATACTGCTCGCTGGCAAGAGATGCAATGCAAACGGGAATAAAGGGTGGCAAACTGCACTTTCCAAACTGCCGCTGGTACTGGTCCAGGGTTTCTTCGAGAGATGACAGCAGACCTTCCTCTGCGTGAGGGTCCGTGAGAGCACAAGCCCAGAGATAGGTGGCTCGAGCAACATAAGGGGTTGGAACCGAGGCGGCCTCGCAGATCGATGAGGTGATAAAGTGGGCAAATGGCAGATTGGGGTCCAACGCCTCCCGCAACTGGGCAGCAAGCGCCTCTGATCGGTGTTGAAGAGCCAGTCCGCGCCTCCTCCCTAGCAGTTCGACGTTGACGGCCCTCATGATGGCATAGAGCTGATTGAACGTACTCAAGCAGAATGCTGGACTCCGAGACAAACGTGAACTCGGATGGCAGGACCCAAAGCCGTCGCACGGTGTCCATGGCTCCCACTGGTCTGGGCCACCCTCCGAGCCCAACGGGAAGGCAGCGAGATCTTCTGCCCTCAGATGTGGCGGCTTGTGGCATCGCACAGAGAGAATCGTTTCGACTATGAAGCAAGCCATCAGGGCGAGTTTCGTCCTCTGTGCGTCTTTATCGTGGGCACCGCTTTGGTTAGTTTTTGCGTCCAAAAGGATGCGAATGGCTGACCCATTGAGCAGCCCGGCGCCGGTTAGGCTGTCTTGAACCAGGTTAGCAAGGCTGAGCAGCAGAAGCGCTCGCGCGTGGTGAATCTGAAATGACCCGTCCTCTGATGGGATGAGCCCACGGGCGGTCTGGTAAATATCGGCCGGGCCGGTGCTTGCGGACCCAGCGTCATCTGACGATGATGCGGCGTCCTGCAAAGAGCCCAGCGCCAGGGCAGCCCACAATTCGGCATGAAGTCCAGAGGAGGGCCGTTCGTGATGGATGACGAGCCCCTCTTCCGGGTACAAATAGGAAGCTTGGAACAGGTCCTGCTTTTGGAGGATTGGTAGCCACGAATGGGTGTAGGAGAGGTAAACGTCAAGCAAGCGCCAGTGGTTTGGAGGAAGCTTGAGGCGGTCAGGTGGACGTGGAGAGTGCTTGGAGTCGTTGCGCCTTACCCTCTCTCGCAGCCGCGTGTCGTTCGAGGGGCTTAGTAGGCAATGTTGCTCGCTCGGTTGTAGAAGGGTTGAGGGCTGCCCGGGGGCAACTTCTGTGCCAACTCCCAACTCCCCGGCTCTCAAAGCATCGCCCTCGTTATCGCTTGCGTCCACGGAAGGGGAAACCCCATCCCAATCTGGCGACGGCACTGTCCCGCCAGACAAGATGCAGTCTATGCCCTTGTGTACCCGGCTCTTCCTCCACCTGTTTTGCAGACGGTCCGCCGCGCCTGTGTCCTTTCCAAGCATAATCGGGTTACCCCGGCCACCCTCCTGGGCAAGAAAACTGCCAAGCGTCTCCTCGCTCCCCGGAACCTTCTCAAGCACCCAACCGAGAGCCAGCTCTAGAGTGCGAATGTAGCCGGTTTGAACACCCCTCTTCTTGGGGCTGACCTGGTAGGTGCATGGCCGGCTCTGCGACGAGCATGGGTAGCACTCCGGCTGCTTGCCGTCGCATCTCTCGCGCGCAGCCCGGCATTGATCGCAAGCTCTTGACACCCTTTGTCGTTTGACAGGACCCTGGTGGGCGCCTGAAGTCGAGGCTTGCGCTCGGTCGTCGGCGGGATTGGTGGGAGTTTCAGTGTCGGTAGTCCTCCTCTTGAGTGGCATGGCAAAGGGAGTGCACACGTCAAAAAGCCAGCACAGGAGCAATCGCTCCGAGGACCAAATCGGCGATGCGCAATATTTGCTGGGCCAGAACATAACACTCTCCCAACATCCGCTGCATGCGCCAGCTTCCAAGCCGAGTTGATGCTGCTGGGCCCCTGTTCCGTTTTCACTCGATGGTCAAGGAAGGCTCAACTCGGATGCAAAGACGGTCTGTTGAAGACCCAGACAGGCTCAAGTGAAAGAAACGGTCCTCCTCTGAGAAACCGGCCCAGCGACCTGGACGAACCCTTTCGATTTCCCTGAGGACGCACCAGGCCCTGTCGTTTTCTGGAGATTCGAGTATGCGCGCTTGGATTTCGTAGCTGCCAAGAAGCGCGGCCGAGTTCACACGCCAAACACTCAACGGCTGGAGTTCTCCAATGGTCAAGGCATCGATCACGTAACTGATGATAGGTCTGTAAGGCGCGTCTCCTTGGTCTGTGATGGCGGTTGATGGGCGGGGAAAAGCAATCAAACGATACCCACTGCAAAGGGATTGTGGCGGGGTAAAGATTCATCCCCACAGTGGGCCCCAGGTCCTGTCAGGCTGTCCCCCACATTCCAGGGTTGGCGCCGTATCTTTGGCGCAGCGTCCGACCTACCTCCGTACTCCAAAGCTTCAAAGCACGCCTTGTTTACGGTCCGAATCTGAATGTCGACGGGTGGTCTGTCTCTGGGCATGGCTCGGTGCATGCACAATTAGCTGCCTATTCGACTCTGAAAACCGTACCGTTTTCGCTCTCTCCAACGAGCTGGTAGATCAATTCGCCCGCCCAATGTCGCCGTTCCCCGTTCTCCCACCTCCGTCGATCAGGCATCGCTCCTTCGCGCAAAATCGACTCGGCCCGCCCCGCACTACTTCACACCCAAGTACTCGCCCTGCGTCTGGCGTCGATGCGGCCCGTTTGGCAACGAGTCGGCGCTGCTGAATTGCCAGCCACACAATGACGTCGCCAGCAGTTGCCGGCGTGAAGCGCTCACACGCTGCCATGTCCGTGGCTTGGGACGGCCCGCCGTCAGACTCACGCGCGGAATCCCGGCCAACACCGCGCTCCTTCTCCGTCGACGGCAGAGAGCTAGCTTACTTGCCTCCGTTTCACGCAATCTCGGCATTCTCTTCTTCTCCGGTCTCCAGAGGCAAGTCCCCATGCCCGCCCTTTGCTTCCTCACCTTCCTCGACTGACCTCCTGCTAGAACACTCTGTGGGTCGTCAGTCACCGGCGCGCAGTCTCTCCACCCCACCAACCGCTTCCTACGCCGCCGATGCTTCCATTGTTCTTGCAGGAATTCGTGGCGCGGGCAAGACCACCCTGGCCGTCATCGCCTCCAGTGCCATGAACCGCAAGGTCGTCGACCTCGAGATGGCTTTTCGGGATGTGACTGGCTTCTCTAGCCCGGCCTACAAGCGGACGTACGGTGCAGTTGCTTGCCAAGAACGCCAGGCCAGTGTTCTTCACGATGTCCTCGATAGGCACAAGAAGAATGCCGTGCTGGTTTTCTCATGGATCGAGAGGAGCCTGCAGTCGACTCTGGAGCACTTGGGGCGGTCGCACCCCGTCATCTACGTGCTTCGCGACGCGAAGGCCATCCAAGATCACCTGAGAATCAGCACCACCGAGAAGGCACGCGATATCTTAGACGCAAGCAGCGCGTTCTTCCGGCGATGCACCCGCTATGAATTCTACAACGTCTCGGAAGATCATTCCACGCCTGGCGAGCTCGCAAGCAGCCGCCATGCCTCGCCCACCGCTGAGCTCGATCGTCCCACGGCCCCATATCTCACACTCAAGCGAGCCGAGCGTCATTTTCTCAAGTTTCTCTCCCTGATACTTCCGAGCGAGGCCATTCCCTTCATCGAATCTGCGTTTCCCCTCGCAAGCGTCCCGGCAGAGAAGAGGGAGTTTACCTACGCCGTTTCAATACCGCTCTCATCGTTCATGCGTGGCGACTTAGACATCCAGGAGCTGGAGGTTGGCGCCGACGCCATAGAGGTAGTCGTGGACGATGTTTTCACAGACACTTCGCGATCTTCACCCGAACTCCCGCCCCATCGGGCCAGCGAAATCAGCCGTGTTATGGCACAAGTTCGACGGGACACCGTTGTCCCCATCTTTTTCCACGTCGTGTTTCCCGAAGAGGCCCTGTCTGACGAATCCCTGCGGATACTGTACTCATCATACATACGGCACGGCCTACGCCTCGCTCCGGAATACGTGAGTCTCGATGTGAGGCTCGACGGCGCACTGCTGGCGAACATCATCAGCGCCAAGGGCACCTGCAAGATCGTGGGAAACCTCCAACTCTTGGATCCCGAATCACCACCTTGGAATGCCTCGTTCTGGAGCTCATACTACACAAAGGCCCAGGCCAGCGGCTGCGACCTGGCAAGGTTCACGAGAAGCGCGGTCAGGCCGGCCGATAATTTCGATGTGCGCCTTGTTCACCACGCCGTGGATTCCATTTCAGGACCGAGGTTGCCGCTCATTGCTTACAACACCGGGGCCATCGGGCGAACGTCGGCCTGCTTCAATCAGATTCTTACCTCGGTCATGCCGGAAACTGTACGGGCTGAACAATCTGACCCACAGCCCAATACGCCCATCTACCCAACTCCGGCGCTCACGGCGCGAGAAGCAACCCACGCTCTGTACTCGTCTTTCTACCACCACCCCATGAGGCTCTACGTCTTTGGCGCCAATGTGAGCTACAGCTTGTCTCCAGCGATGCACAATGCCGCTCTGAAAGCCTGCGGCATCCCATATGTCTACCAGCCTCACTCCACCAGCACCATCGCCAGCCTACAAGGGCTGGTCAATGACCCTCACTTTGCCGGAGCCTCCGTAGGGTTGCCCTTCAAAGTGGAGATCATCAGCCTCACACACTCCCTCAGCCGACATGCCAAGGCTATCGGCGCAGTTAACACACTGATTCCGGTCCGCGACATCAACCCCGACGGAAGCATACCCGATGACGTGTTGGTATTCCACGGACGAAATCGAGCAGGTCCGGTGCGGGCGCTGTATGGGGAGAACACGGACTGGATTGGCATCCGGGCCTGCATCCGCCGTGGTCTTTCTCCCGCAAATGCCGTTAGGCCTAGCAGCGCTGGCCTCGTCGTCGGAGCCGGCGGGATGGCCAGGGCGGCAGTCTATGCGATGCTGCAACTGGGCGTCAAGCACATCCTCATCTTCAACCGCACGCTTTCCAACGCAGAGAGACTTGTCTCGCACTTTGAGACAATGTTGGCGCGAAACGGCGTGCCACTGTTCAGCGGGGGTACTGAATTCAGCGAGAGTGCACGGTTCCACATCATCAAATCGCGTGACGATCCCCTCCCGGATGGTTACAAACATCCGACCATGATTGTCTCCTGCATCCCCACGCACGGCATCGGTGGCAACCCTGCACCTCACTTTACGGCACCTGCGCACTGGCTGGAAAGCCAGACAGGCGGTGTCGTGTTGGAGCTTGAGTACAAGACACTGAACAGTCCCCTGCTGGAACAAGTCCGGAGGGAGGCTCATCGGGGTTGGGTGGCCATGGATGGGTTGGATTTGCTTCCTGAGCAGGGCTTTGCTCAGTTTGAGCTTTTCACCGGCCGACGGGCACCGCGCCGGCTGATGAGGCGCGAAGTCTTCAAGGCGTACCCAGATGACCACGGCCGGTGTAATCTGCCGCAACTACAGCCCCGGTTGGACAACTTAGACGCAGAAGAATCCTGAGGATTTGACTCTGCACTCGTACTGTTCATTATGCGTGAACGAATGCTGTGGCACCTTGACCGACTGAATGCCAGAGGGTCGCGTGGATGTTCGAGGACGAGCCACGCGGCCGTCTCGCCCTACTTCCCGCAAAAGCAACCCGAATTCATCGCTAACTTCATACTTCATCGACGGGGCCTGACCTATCAAAGCCTCGTTCTTTTATTCGGGGGCTGGCTTCCCAATACACTTGATAAGTGGGCGGCTGCCTTGAGACAATTGTTAGCACCCAGCATGATGATAAAGTCAGTCACTCACGCACGGGTATCATTGCCCGTTCCGGTGAGTACTGCCGACACCATGTCATGGATAGGCGGCGGTTGACGCCACTGTTCAGAACCGGGAGAGCATTCATCCTGGATGCCGACGCACCATCCACAGCGCAACTCAGAGTGTGGGGTTCTCCAGGATAGGGGCAGCAACAGCCGGGGAAATTTGCGGAGATGGAAGATCGACCACGTCCAGTCCTCCACGTCCAGTCCTCAAAGCAAAAGAAATGATTTGCCGCGCAGGTTCTCGTCCCATGTTTTGTTGTCACACACGGCCCCTCTTCCCCACGGTTCAACGTTCTTCATGGGGAGAAGGTGTCTTGGCTCGCAGGAAACCCATGTGGCATCCCCGTGGAGAAGCGAGCGTTGCAGTGGACTCGCCAGCCGGCGAACCACCCCGTTCTGTTCTTCGTCTGGGGTAACCGAAACCACCCTCGACGCTCAGTGCGTCCTATAAATCTGGACATCCCGAGGTGACGACAGGACTGTACTTCCCCCGGATTTGGCCGTCTCCGCCAACCTTGTCCCCGGATTGCGTCTTCGCGGGGTGCCCCTGGGTCGATATCTCTGATTCCTTTGACGTCCATCAACATCCAAACGCCAACATGACGCTGTTGGCGCTCAACGAGGACAGACCGACGCCCAAGGCCGTCTATAACTGGCGCGTCTACGCGTGCGCAGCAGTGTCGTCTTTTGCCTCATGCATGATCGGCTACGACTCGGCCTTCATCGGCACCACCCTGGCTCTCCCGTCTTTCACCAAAGAGTTCAACTTTGCGTCGTACAACCCCGACGACCTCGCTCTGCTTCAGTCCAATATTGTCTCGGTCTACCAAGCTGGGGCTTTCTTCGGCAGCATATTCGCTTATGCCACCAGCCGTAAGTCCAACAACGATCCCCTTAAGCAGCAATTGTGTAACTGACGCTGTTGGGCCAGACTTTCTCGGACGACGCAAGTCCCTATTTGTCTTCACTGCCATCTTCCTGCTAGGCGCTGGCATTATGCTGGCCGCAGACGGGGAGCGAGGACTGGGTCCCATCCTCGCCGGTCGCGTCTTGGCTGGCCTCGGCGTCGGTGGCGCGTCTAACATGGTGCCCATCTACATCTCCGAGCTCTCACCCCCAGCCGTGCGCGGCCGGCTCGTCGGCATCTACGAGCTCGGTTGGCAGATCGGCGGCCTGGTCGGGTTTTGGATCAACTACGGCGTCAGCACCACTATGGCACCCACTAGGTCGCAGTGGCTTATCCCCTTTGCCGTTCAGCTCATTCCCGCCGGCTTGCTGTTTGTCGGCATCTTCTGGATTAAGGAGTCTCCTAGATGGCTCTTTGCCAACGGCCGCCGGGAAGAGGCCCTTGAGGTTCTCTGCTGGATCCGGAAGCTCGAGCCCACTGACAGGTATATCCTGGAAGAGGTCTAGTACATCGACCGGGACATCGAGAGGTTCGAGAGGGAGGTCGGCAAAGGTTTCTGGAAGCCGTTCTTGGCTCTCAAGCAGCCTAAGGTCCAGTGGCGTTTCTTTCTGGGCGGCATGTTCTTTCTATTCCAGAACGGCTCTGGGATCAACGCTATCAACTATTACTCGCCAACTGTGTTCCGCAGCATCGGAGTCACCGGCACGAACACGGGCTTCTTGACAACTGGCCTCTTCGGCGTCGTCAAGACGGTGTTGACGGTAGTCTGGCTGCTCTGGCTTATCGACCGCGTGGGTCGGCGCCGGATTCTCTTTGTCGGCGCCGCGGGCGGCTCGTTGTGCATGTGGTTCATCGGTGCCTACATCAAGATTGCCGACCCTTCGGCCAATACAGCCGGCAGCATGTCCGGCGGTGGCATCGCGGCCATCTTTTTCTTCTACCTCTGGACGGCCTTCTACACGCCCTCCTGGAACGGGACGCCGTGGGTGCTCAACGCCGAGATGTTCGACCAGAACACGCGCTCGTTGGGCCAGGCATCTGCTGCGGCTAACAACTGGTTCTGGAACTTCATCATCTCGCGCTTTACGCCGCAGATGTTTCTCAAGATGAAGTATGGTGTCTATTTCTTCTTTGCGTCTCTGATGCTTCTTTCCATCGTCTTTGTCTACTTCTGGGTTCCCGAGACCAAGTCGATCCCGCTCGAGTCCATGGATCGGCTGTTCGAGATCAAACCGGTGGGCAAGGCGAACAAGGTTCTGATGGAGGAGCTCAGCGGCCAAGATGCCCTCGCGGGGCCAGAAGACGGGTCGTTTTCTGCCGACGAGAAGGCAAAGCAAGGCCATCTGGAGAGGACGGAGAGCGTCTAGGTGTTCTAGGGGTTTTGTCTTGCCTCCCGCTGTCTGAGGAAGGTACTGGGCAGGGTATTTCAGAGGGATCGGGAGTGTGTATCGGCCGGTCACTATTATGCTTCTCCAGTGCTTGCTGCGTTGTGTTTGTTATCTGCGAGCTGCTTCATATTCACATCTAGCAGGCGTGTCGTGTACATTCAATGTGAACTATCTCGATTTCCGTGATAATCCTCGTTATCAATATCGGACGGCGACACAAAGCAATATGTGCTCGCAGCGTGTGCAGGTTGGGTCTTTGCTCTGTCAAGTCCAAACCTGAAGGGGATTGCAGTAAGTTGAATGCACCATCCCCTTAATTACAAGGCGGCCGCCCACTGTTCCACGGGGTCAGCAGGGCCGCCATACTTCGTCAGTATCATTGCCTGAACTCCAAGGACTAAAAGCGATCGAGCCCTGACCTTCGTTCTTGTCTATTATTCACCGAGGTGACTTGATCAATGCCCCTGAGCAACCGTCTCGACACTACACGCCTGAACGTTACGTTGTCATTCCCCGGACCTGGGCTTGGACCGGTGTTCGCTCTAACGCATGGCCGTTGCCAAGGTTGAGGGGTTTGAGACAGCGCAGACACTGAAGCAGAATGGCGGGCAGTTCAACATAACAATCAGACAGCTTCAAGCTGAAAAGAACAACAGTTTATTGAGTCATTTATCATTAAGCAGCAAGTTCAACGGCTAGCTCTTGGATATTTGAGCTAACCGCGTGGCGACCGCTTTCTTGACTTGTGCGACAGGCAGTTCGCTTGCATCTCGGCCGGTCCAGTACTTGTCCTGCTCGTATGGATAGCCTTTGTTAGCAAAAGGAAGGCAGGGAGAAAAGGCGTTGTGTGAGACACAGTGAGATCGTAGGGTTGGAGAGACACACCTGTTCAATCCCCTGCCAAATCAAGGCCTCGGTGCCCAGAATGACCTGCCAGCCCGCCGACTCGGCCAGGGCACCGAGGGCCGTGTACGGCGACGGGTTGTAGCACATCTCCAGCATGGCGCCCTTACCTTCCTTGCGCAGCATGCTCTGCGTGATCCGCCTCACCTCTTTCTCGGCCTCGGTAACGGGCGGAAAGTCCGGAATGCAAGCCACAATGGCGCCGGGCGCCTCGAGCGCCTCGGCGTGCGCGACCGTCTCGACGTGCACCAGCCGGTCGCCGTAGCCGCGCGCGGAGCACTCGGCCATGACGGCGTCGACCTCGGCCTTGTCGCGGTTGACGAGGTAGATGTGAGTGGCTTTCAGCCACTTGTGCAGGGCGTAGACGGCGGAGCGCGCCGCGCCGCCGCCGCCGATCACCATGCCGGGCCGACCCTCGTACACGGAGGCAGGGTTCGGGACATTCTGGACGAAGGACTCGCGCACGCCAATGACATCGGTATTTGCGCCGCAAAAGAGGCGGCGACCGTCAGGCAGTTGGCGCAGGAAGAGGGTGTTGCAGGCGCCGACGTCGCGGCACTCCTCTGTCAGCTCGTCCAGGTGCGGGATGATGGCGACCTTGTGCGGCATGGTGACCGAGGCCCCTGGACGTGCTGTTAGCATGAGCATTATTCCTTGGCCACACTGCCTGACGTACCATAAAACTTGGGATGCTGAATCAATCTGAGAAACAGGTCCATATCTGTGGAATCAAGCCTGATCTGCTCCCAATTGAGTCCAATCCCTCGGTACACGACATCGTGCAGGAGCGGCGACATGGAGGCGGCCAGTTTCTTGCCAAACAGAAAGCCATGTTTGTCTGACTGGTCGATGCGTGACTCAAGAGTCAGCCCCAGGGACTGTTGCTCCTCTTGTTGCATCGTTACTGTGGCTGTGGTGGCCATGGCGGCTATCTACGCGTGTTGTTTGTGACCCCTTTTGGCGTTTGGAATGTTTGTTGTGTAGGGCCTTGGCGGACCGAATTGGGGTGGGGGGGTTGACGGTGGAGGGCGCAAGTCTTACGTTAAGTCGGTTTACAAAGTTTGGGGAATGGCGTATAGCAGATGGTCTGAAGCCCATCTGACGGATGTAACGTTTTATCCAAATGTCGAAGTTGCTCCCGTCCACTCCCGAACGCCTTCTGGTTCCTCGTTCGCAGCGCCTTGGGAGCCGCAACTCCCCATGGTGGAGCTGATGGAGATGGCGACTGTGGGGTTTCACATGCAGACCCGACAGGCCGGGAACTCATTCAACCAGCCCATCGAGCCCATGCATGCAACGTGGAACAAGACGCATCCAGCCGGCAAAATCGGTTGGGTGCACTGCAGCGCGGACGCAGCGCAGGATAGGCGCGTGGTTGCTATGGCCGCACTTGGCTAGAGGATGGCTAGATGATGGAATAGGTAAGTTATGGTCGGCTGACTTCCATCTGCCCTATTGTGTAGGTAGTTTCGCGAGAGAGGGAGGACGATGGATGATCTGGCAATCGGGAGTGGAAGCCTGGCGAGAGCCTGGCGTGCCTGGCTAAAGATTTATCCCCCGGCATGGGCCAGTCCCCCAAGTGGGGCTGCTCCAGGTTCGAGGGCCCTTGGCTCGTACCTTCCAAGCGGCTAGAGTCGCGTCTATCCGTGGCAGAAGCATCATCCCGCCAACAACTCCAGCACTTTCCGCCCAACATTGGATGCTCACCGGTGACCACGATTCCGCACTTCCGCCCATTATGCAGACCCAGCAACACTCGGCTAGCCTCGGCCCGGTTGCTCACGTACGTATGGACTCTCATGGCCCGGATGGCGTAGCACGCAGGCTCCCGTCCCGAGATGGTGCGCCACCCGACCGAACGTCGTCATCTGCCTGTACTGTGGACTTGTATCAGGTCAGGATGACATGCTGCCGGTTCGGGGAATAAGCGGTCATGTCGTCGTTGCCATGCTGCTGCCACCCGCACCAGTCGTGGGGTGCCATCCTGGCCGCCCTGGCCGCTCTCTCGAACCGCGTTGCTGGGAACCACTCTCGATACGAATCGAATCCAGCCGGTTCAGAGCCGGGATGCAAGCCAGAATGGGCAGGAAACGAGAGCGCGACACGGCAACGTACATCTCCCATACCTGATCCTCGCTGCTCTAGGCAGGTACTTGCCTCGCCCTCCGTATGCACCTTCCAACTGTTTCCTTATCTCGGATAGCCCAGGCAGAATACTTAAGTGACGCCGGTCGGGTCCGCGGATTGTTTCCGTTCCCAACCTCCACCAAGATCTGCCATCCGCCATCGAGCGTCTTGTCCCTCTCTATCTCTATCGCCACCTCTCCGGCCCGAGGAGAGCCCCTCGTCCCCTATCCCTAAGGGCCCCGACTCGAGCATTGTTAGCCAACAGTTACCCAACCGCTGCTGGGGCAGCTCTGCACAGCTCGGCTTCCGTCGCGTCTCTTCCTCCCCTTCTCTCTATATCTACTGTACGCCGCATCTCGATCCAACGCCAGGATGCCGTGCAAGCTAGCCATCACGTCCATGTCCTTGGGCCGGTGCTATGCCGGCCATTCGTTCAGAGCCAAGCTGGACGCCGCCCACAAGTATGGGTACCAGGGCATCGAGCTCTTCCACGAGGACCTCGCCGATGTTGCTCAGCTGCTGTCATGCGAGGCCCCTTCTCCGTCTGGGCCGTCCCCATCAGCCCAGATAGCTGCCGCTATCCACATCCGGAGTCTCTGCCACGCAAGTGGCATCGAAATCATCTGCCTTCAACCCTTCAGTCAGTATGACGGCTTGCTTGACCGCGACGTACACGAACGCCGACTGGAGCAGCTCCGGTTCTGGATCCAGCTCGCCCACGAACTCGACACGGACATCATCCAAATCCCCGCCAGCTTCCTGCCCGCCCGCTACGTGACCGAAGACGTAGACCTCATCGTGTCCGACCTGCGCGAGGTGGCCGACATGGGCCTGGCCGCCAGCCCGCCCGTCCGCTTCGCCTACGAGAGTCTCTGCTTCAGCACCCGCGTCGACACATGGGAGCGCTGCTGGGAGGTGGTGCAGCGCGTCGACCGCCCCAACTTTGGTATGTGCCTCGACAGCTTCAACATCGCCGGCCGCATCTACGCCGACCCCACCGCTCTTTCTGGCCGGACGCCCAACGCCGAAGACGCAGTGCGTGATTCCATCGCCCGCCTCGTCCAGCAGGTCGACGTCAGCAAGGTCTTCTACGTCCAGGTCGTCGATGCCGAGCGACTCAGTGAGCCGCTGCTGCCGGGCCACCCCTTCTACGACCCGGAGCAGCCGGCGCGCATGAGCTGGTCGCGGAACTGCAGATTGTTCTACGGGGAGAGGGACCTTGGAGCGTATCTTCCGATCAGGGAGATTGCCTGGGCGTTTTTCCAGGGCATAGGCTTCGAGGGCTGGGTCAGCCTGGAGCTGTTCAACCGTTGCATGGCTGACGAGGGCTCCGATGTGCCCGAGCAGCTTGCCAGGAGGGGCGCCGCGTCCTGGATCCGCCTGCAGAAGGACATGGGCTTTGCCGTGGACAGGGCACCGCCCTTGGTTGAGAGGGTGTACGCCTCCTTGTAGTGACGGAGATGTGGCCACGGTTTTTTTTTTTTTTTTTTCCTTTCCTTCGGCGTTCAGGGACTTGGGAGTTTGGGTCCAGGGGTGTTGTTGGACTGCGGGTTTTCCCCTAGAGCAGGAGTAGCTTTAGAGTGATATGGTACAATCACAACATCGTATCCCATGATGCAGCAGAACAAGTGATGAGCGGCTGTCGTCCCTGGTTTCCATTCCACTGAGAAGAATCCAATAATCTTACTGAATGTATTCCACACACACCCCTACATCTTCATATGCTTCGCGGCGAACTCAATCGCCGCCGTGTACCCGTACACTCCCATCCCACATATGACAGCCACAGCCTTGTCACTCAGGTAACTGTGCTTCCGGAATGGCTCCCTCGCGTGCACGTTCGACACATGGACCTCCACAAAGGGAATGTTTACGCCGAGCAAAGCGTCCCGGACGGCGACACTTGTGTGCGTCAGCGCCCCCGGGTTGATGATGATGACTGACACTGGTTGCTGCTCCGACGACTCATTCTGTGACGACGCATTGGGTCCCCAGCCGGCCGCCTCCTGGATGCGGTCGACGATCGTGCCCTCGTGGTTGGACTGAAAAGTCTCGAGCTCGACACCGAGGGACGACGCCTGTGTGCGAGCTTGGCCCTCGACGTCGGCGAGGGTCGTCCAGCCGTAGATGTGTGGCTCACGCTTGCCGAGGAGGTTGAGATTCGGCCCGTTGATGAGAAGAATGCGGCGCGTCATGATGAATATGTATTATGAGAGTGTGATGCGGGGGTGGGGCGATGTAAAGGGGGTGAAGCGGAAGGCGTTGTTTGGCAGAATTGCAAGCAGCTCAACGACCATTAGCCAGGCTTGGACACCGACAGCATGTCACCCCAACACCGCACTGCATGTTAATGCACCGATACCTGAGGGCTCGGTGTGCAGCCGGCCAGTCTTCTGCCAAAGAGCTCAACCGCACTTGCCGAAGAAAGTTCATCCAGAAGCCCGCGGTAGGACTCCGTGATACAAGGTCTCGTAAGCTGTATCAAGAACCCCGTGGGGTCGGTTCCACCGGGATCCCCGCAGTTGGATAAAGCCTCTCCCGGGGGCAAAACCGATTCCAGATCCCGAAGCCCTTGGGGTTGGAGGGTATAAACCATAATGGATAATTAGACGGTTCGTGATACCTACCCAGCAAGCGTGTATGTGCCTGGAGAGTAGTGATTCTTTGTGATGTGGTTAGCGTTGAGCTCACTTGCTCTCAGACACGGGGTACGGAGAAACGGTGGCCGGCCTGGCATGAATCCGGGGGAGCGGGCCACGGGGCAAACTCCGGACGGGAGCAGGGTACGGGCCCGTTCCGCCCTCCCGGTCTCGGCTTCCGACGGCTTCCTGCGATACATCTACGCCGATGTACCAGGTTGAATGCGTCCGTCTTCTTCGTACAATCGGTACTGGTTTCCCTTCGCTTTGCATTGTTGAAGACGACTCTGCATCTGTAAGAAACGACGCACAAACGCCTCGCTTGTTGATCACAACCATGGCCATTGAGTATCCCACGGAGCAGGAGTTGACCGAGATCCATGTCTTCGCTGTACAGCTCGGGAAAGACGCCGGGAAGCTACTTCTCGAAGCAGCGCGGTTAAGAATAAGTGACCATGGCAAAGGCGCCCAGGAGTACACAGAGAAGGACAGCGCGGTAGATATTGTGACGAAGACAGACGAGGGTGAGCCAAAGCGACAAACATATCCTTTTGTCCCGCGGCGACTGCTGACCTTTCTGACAGACGTGGAAGCCTTCATCAAAACGTCAATTGTCAAGAAATACCCAAACCATGCGTATGTCATCCGATGGCCCCGCTAGACAAGAAAACACATCATCTGACGAGCAAACCGCAGATTCGTCGGCGAAGAAAGCTACTCAAAAGGCTCCTCTCGCGCCTACCTCATCGACGACACGATCCCAACCTGGTGCGTGGACCCGCTGGACGGGACGGTCAACTACACGCACCTGTTCCCCATGTTCTGCGTCTCCATCGCATTCGTCGTCGGCGGCAAGCCCATCATCGGTGTGATCTACGCCCCCTTCCTCAACCAGCTGTTCACGGCATGTAAGGGCCAGGGCGCCTGGCTCAACGAGACACAACGGTTGCCCCTGGTCCGGAACCCCATACCACCGATGCCCAAGGACGCACCCGCCGGCTGCGTCTTCTCGTGCGAGTGGGGCAAAGACAGGAAGGACAGGCCCGACGGCAACCTGTACCGGAAGGTGGACAGCTTCCTAAACATGGCGGCTGAGGTCGGGGGCCGGGGCGGGAAAGGTGGCATGGTACATGGCGTGCGGAGTCTCGGCAGGTAGGTCGAGACTGTCCTGCCCAGACACGGAATGCCCTGCTGACCCGTACCAGCGCCACGATGGACCTTGCCTACACGGCAATGGGTGCGTTCGATATCTGGTGGGAAGGAGGTTGCTGGGAATGGTGAGACGCCTCTAATTTCCACGCCGTTGGCAGGAAGCGTGCTGATGTAATTTCAAGGGACGTGGCCGCTGGTATCGCAATCCTCCAGGAAGCCGGAGGGTTAATAACCACAGCGAATCCTCCCGAGGATTCCCTGACAGCTCCGATCGAGGAAGTTAGGTTGGGAAGTCGCCTGTACCTGGCAATCCGGTGAGTCCTGGCAGCACCCGATGCCCATCCCTGCGTTGCTGAGCGCCGCAGCTGACCTGTATGTGCAGACCTGCAGGGCCGTCATACGCCGAGTCAGGAAGGGAAGGCCAAGTGAGAACGGTGCGCGAGGTATGGCGGCGAGTCGAGCAGCTCGAGTACACTCGCCCAGGGGCGTAAGCTTGCAACTCTATGGCGAACGAGGGATTGTGAAGTGCTCAGTACTCCGGAGATACTGCTTTGGCACCATTGCCTTGTGGGGTTGTGGTTCATAAAACCACTCAGGAGGGTGGGAGGAGTGGTGCGAGAAGGAAATGCGATGGTGAAAGCACTGGCTCCCAGATGTGACCCTTTTCTAGAGAGCTTGTTATGCCATCCACAGAGCCACCACCAAGGGTGTCGCCGGGACGGTAAATGATATTGAGGGTATTCGACTCGTTCATACATACAAGAATTCATACACCGCTCCGTTCTTCTGTTTATATTACGCCGGGAGTAGAGATCAGGCGTCGAGTCGGCCCGGTGCTATGATTGTGATGAGTTGGTTCAATGTATCACCTCGTCCAGCAACTCGGTGTCTAAAATCGACAGAATGCGTGGGAGGTCGGCGAACTTTTTTAGAGTTCTTCCGCAAGAGGCGAATTGCTTAATCCAGACCAGGGAAAGCGACGGAGCTTCCGGGACCAGCCTTGCCCTTTTTCCGCTTCTTCTTCGACTGCTTCTTCGGACGCTCCTCTTCACTGTCGCTGTCGCCTTCGTCCGAGTCCTCGTCGCTATCCGCGGATCTCTTGATCGTGGTGCGGTCATCCTCTTCATCACCTTCATGAGCGTCAATGCCAGATTCGGCCCAGACCTTGACCGTCCTGCCGCCGCCGCTGATCAGTCGGTTCTGGTAATCGAACGTCAGAGCAGCTACGCCCTCGACCTCGTCGTGCTTCAGCACCGCCTGCACCTCGCGCTGCTTCAGATCGACGACGGCAATGCTGCCGTCACCCACGCCGACAACCACCTTCTTGCCCCACCCGAGCTCGTCCGGCGCGCGCACAATGGCATCCAGGCTCTCGCCATCCTGCTTGCCCTTGCCGCCCGCAATGTAGATGCGCTCCTGCTGGTCATCCCACGCGCCACGATCCCACAATGTCAGCACGCCGCCGCCGGTACCGACAGCCACCACCGCGTTGTTGCGCATGCGTCTGGGCCCGAGACCGGTCGGGATGATGGTCGAGCACAGCAGCTCGTCCTCCTGGTCTTCCGAGGTGGCAACGATGCCGGCGCGGAGGTCTGTGACGGCGAGCGTCGTGCCGCCCGTCGACACCCACTGCTTTGTAAAGCCGGATGTGCTCTCGGTCGAAGCCGGCAGGGGAGTGATGCTGGAGATGTAGTCGGCGTGCGGGACGTGTTTGCGCACGGGCTTAGGGTTCAAGCTGCCGTTCTCGCGCAGGTCAAAGATGTACAGGCCGCCCGAATCGGTGCCGAGGAGGAGAGTCTGGGGCGAGAGAACGTGGAGGATGGCGGGGCAGTCGGTAGTGCTCGTGGCGCTGTTGCGAGGCGGCAGCCCAATCTTGGAGACGACGATGCCGGTTTCAGGGGAGAAATGCTTGACGACGGAGTCTGTGCCGGCGGAATACAGGGCTGCCGGGGGTGAGAGCAGAATATGTCAGCCAGCCCATCCGACCGCATCAGGGGAGCAGCGTGCATGCAAGTGCGAGCTCACCTTCACCGTCGTGGCTGTAAGCCAAATACCTGCAGCTCCCTTTGTGCCGATGTGTGCTCCATACGCTCTTGATCAAGCCCCTGCCACTGCTAGTGGTGCTGTTATCCCCGCTTTCGCCATCGTCCTCGCTCGGAAGGCGGAAAGTCTCGACCCGGCCGCTCGACAAGCCGACAGTGAGGAGGGGCTTGGACGGGTGCAGGACCTGGGTGAAGATGTCCGCCGACAGCGGGAGGGTGCAGAGGTTCTCCAGCATGGTCACCGAGGTCGCTTGTGTCAGAGGGTAATGGTCCTGGTGTCTCAACTCATATCGGCGGTTCTTCAATGATTTTTTTCTTGTTGATCACGTCTCTCACGACGGACGAAGGCGCAGAGGAGCCCTCGCTTGCGGTTCGAAGGATTGATGCGAGAAGCTTAACGATTCGCCAATCATGGGGAAAAAAGGTTCGAAGTTGCACGAGAGCTTCTCGGGTTAGAGCTATTGTGGAGTCACAGCCCACTTACCCCAATTAGTCTAGCTGGCTCCATCCATCCGCAAGGAACTGGGAAGCTCCTAGCGAGCCAGTGTTGGTAGGTATTTCGTCACCACTTCGAAGTTTACATGCTTCCTGCTCGGCTTCTTAGGGATGGATCGACGAGTGAACGACCGAGTTCCATAAACATGCGAAGTTTTGAGAAGCAGCCGCAATGCAGCGACTAGGGATCCATATGTAGCCCAGTTACCGAAGTCCGACCTCTTGGTTTTCTTTTTTTTTTTTCGGACCACACTGAATTAGCTCTGTCATTTCTTTGATACGCAACCTCCGTCTGAGTCTTTACTGCATCTCGACTTGAGCATACCTAACTCAACTGAGCTGCTGCGGGGGCCACATTGCCATTGACTCGACCAAACCTCTCTTCCAAGCAAACCCGATTCTAAGGATGGCATCCACACGTTTTCGCTGGTTGCTCCTCCTTTGCTGGGCTTGGCTCGGCGTTGCCGTCAACTTGACGGCAAAGCGGGAGCTTCGCTCCATCATGTACTTCACTGGGTAAGCCGACCATCAGCTTTTCAAGTTCCCGTGACAGTCGAAGCAACTTGCTCATCACCAACTGCTTGGTTCTGGACACAAAGACAGCACCCAGTGGCGCCTCCAACAGACCAGCTACGGCATGTAACGCACGTGGCTCTCGCCTTCATGAGCCCGGGCGTCTTCAACGAGCCGGGGAGGACCGATTGGCCGTTGTTCACCACGGTGAAGGATGTCCGGGCCAAGTTGCCCAAGGAGACCAAGGTCATGGTTGCCATTGGCGGCTGGGGCGACACGATCGGTTTCTCTGTTGCCGCATTGAACGACGAGACGCGAAAGACGTTCGCCGAGAACGTCGCCAACATGGTCGCGGCAACGGGAGCTGATGGCGTTGACGTTGATTGGGAGTATCCTGGGTGAGTATCTGCTGGGGACCCAGGTGTCAAACATGTTCAAATATCTAACCCAGAGACGCAGCGGCAACGGCGAAGACTACAAGCAGGTCCCCAACTCGGCCAAGGCCTGGGAAATCAGCGCCTACCCTCTTTTGCTGGCAGAAGTCAGGGCCGCCCTCGGCCCAGACAAGGTCATTTCGGCCGCGGTGCCCGGCCTGAAACGTGACATGCTGGCCTTCACGCGCGACACGGTCCCCCGTATCATGCGGCACGTTGATTTTCTGAACGTCATGACCTACGACCTGATGAACCGCCGCGACGTGGTCACCAAACACCACACCGGTGTCGACCTCAGCATCGAAGCCGTCGACGCCTACGTCGCCGCCGGCGCGGCGCCACAAAAGCTCAACCTCGGCTTTGCCTTCTACACCAAGTACTTCAAGACAGACCATGACGCTTGCGCTCTCGCCTCGCCCGTGGGCTGTCCGACGCTGCTCCTCGAGGATCCGGAGACGGGCGAGGACATGGGGCGCAGCGGCGGGTTCTCCTGGCACGACTCGGTGCCGGAGGAGGTGACCGAGTCGTTTGCGAGGGCCCTTGAGCACGGCGTGTACGACGAGGAGCAGGGTGGGTACTACTACTGGGACGCGCTGGATGATCTCTGGTGGACTTTTGATACGCCAGACTCGATCAAGCGCAAGTTCCCTCTGATCATGGCCAAAAGGCGCCTTGGAGGGGTGTTCGCCTGGGGCTTGGGCGAAGACGCGCCCCTGTTTAAGCACCTGGAGGCGCTCAATAACGGTCTGGAGGAACACCTGGGGATTAAAGACGAGCTGTAGTCCAGCTTCTGAACGACGAAGCTTGGCGAGGAGAATACGCACGTACGGCCATTTGTGTCCGTCACTTCCTGAGTTCGTTCGAGGTTCGACATGGTAAATCTAAAAGAACTCCTCAACCAGCTCAGTCGTGTTGCATTACAAGCACCGGTCACTCATCTGGTCCTCACGTGTGTGCAATCTGTGCATCGAAGGGAGCGAATATACAAGCCTCCCTCCTCGACCTGGAGGGCATCACTCGAGGGCCAGCCGGCACGGTACCCCTGCACCCTGCCGGGCACAAGCCGGCCAGTCGGCTCTGTTCCCCTCTGTTCAGGGGGGCAGCCTTAGCGTACCCGCACCACCCGTCCAACCGGCCGCTCGCTCCTATCGTGTGCTAACCTTTGGCTAACAATAGTCCTAGCCAGTTCGGGAGTCCATATCCGAACTGGTTCAAACGGCCTGGTCAGCCTGGCGTTGAACCTGCAGCTTTTGCCTCGCCCGCCGGTGGGATGAGGCAGCAGCTAACTGCATCTGATGGGTTCCAGGGGTAATCCGACATTGATGCAACGCTGCAATACTAGTACGCTGCAATGGCACCGCCGGGCGGAGGGGAGCCAGGGCACATGCGTGAGGTTGAGCCGGTTTAAAGAGTGTCGGGAGCCCCCAACGCCATGCTGCGTGTTGAGACGTTCTCGAGGAACCCTGTAGCATCGAAACTGGGGAGCACTGTGCCGTACTCGCCCGTTCGTTGCCCGAGTCCATTCAGCTGTCTCTCGGCAAGATGCGATCCTCGTGCGGCCGCCTGCTGGGAGCTCTGCTCCCGCTGGTCCACCTCTCCACAGCATCTCCGGCCGAGCCGATCAGGGTCCCCCGGCATGCGACTGTCGTTGATGGCCGGGCTGTGTCCAGCAACTATACTTTTGTCATTACTGGCGGCGGCATCGCGGGCCTCACCCTCGCCGACCGTCTCACAGAAGACCCGAACGGTCAGTTTCACACACTGCTGAGCAGCCCGACGATTAGCTAAGAAGTGTCTCGGCCTCTTGCAGTGAGCGTTCTGGTTATTGAGGCCGGCCCGCTTGACCAAGGCCAGGATGGCATCCTGGTGCCCGGCGCGTACGCGCCTTATCTCTACTTCTGGCCCAACCTCGTGACCGTGCCCCAGGCAGGACTCAACAACCGGACTCCTGGGGCCATCACTGCCCAGGTCGTAGGTGGCGGCAGCACGATTAACGCCATGGTCTTCCTGAGGTGCGCTGGACAGCCGAACAATGAGACACGGCGCACTGCGAGCCATTTCGTGCTAACTCGGGGGCTTCTGGCTGAACAGGGGCGATGCGGGCGACTACGATGCTTGGGGCGCGCTGGGGAACTCGGGCTGGAGCTGGCGGAACATGCTCCCGTACTTCATCAAGGTGCGTCGCCCAACCGCATTGTGTTTGTGGGTAGTGGTGTCGACAAGCACTAACGTCGCCTTGCCCGTACCCCGAGGCAGAGCGAGAACTTCACTGCGCCTGATGCCTCGTTCGCCGCCAAAGCAAACATCTCGTGGGACGATTCGATCCGCGGCCATTCGGGCCCCGTACTGAATTCTTACCCCAACTACTTCTACCCCGGAAGCGGTGAGGGACGCTCCGATTCGTCCAGCCAGCGCGCTCCTGACCGAAGCTCGTCGTGCTGACTCGGTGCCAAACTAGCAAATTGGTGGAACGCCGCCAAGGAGGCTGGCTTGCCTCTCGTCAAGGACCCCCAAGCCGGCTCCAAGGACGGTAAGTTAGGCTTTGAGTTCACAGCAGCTCCAGCTCGTCGGCAAGAGCGATGCTGACCGCGGCCCCCTGCGAACAGGAGTTTTCTGGATTCCAACGGATTTGGACGCCACCACGATGACCAGGGACCATGCGAGACGGAACCACTACGACCGAGTCAAGGACTCTCGGCCGAACTATCACCTGCTCACCTCAAATGTGGTTTGCAAGGTGCTGTTCAGGGGTAAGACGGCCATTGGCGTCAGCTACGTTTCCACGATGGGGGGTAGCTCGGCTTGTACCTCGACTGCATTCGCCGCCAAGGAAGTCATCTTGGCCGCTGGTGGCTTCGGCACGCCCAAAATCCTGCAGTTGTCTGGCGTTGGCCCTAAGAAGCTCTTGAACAAGCTTGGCATCCCTGTCGTGGTCGATCTCCCCGGTGTTGGGCAGAACCTGCAAGACCAGCCCACGCTGACGATCCCGTACAACTGTAAGTGGACGCATGCACGTCACATCGTCTCTCCTCTCCGCGGCTCGGAAACTGACAGCAGCTACCACAACCAGTCGCTGCCAACGTCGTCCCCAACTACGGCTCCCTGCTCACGAACGCTACCTACAACGCTGAGCAGCGTGCTCTGTACGACTCGTCCCACAAGGGCGCCTACACCATCGTCAACAGCCTCAGCACCAACATCGGCGTGCTCTCGCTCCAGCGGGCGACATCGTCGTACAAGGACATCATTGCCGCGGCCAAGGCAGCCAACCCAGCTGACTCGCTGCCGGCCGACGTCGACCCGACCGTGCTCAGCGGCTACAAGGCGCAGCGCGCGGCCCTGCTCAAGCAGTTCGCGAGCGCGGACGTCGGTGTCGGCACCCTCCACTGGGGAACATCGGACTCTGCTCTGATCTACCACCTCAAGCCGCTCAGCCGCGGCACAGTCAACATCAACTCGACAGACCCCCTCGCCAGCCCGCTGATTGATTTCCGCACGGCGACCGATCCGATCGACCTCCGGGTGTACGGGGCCGTGCTGCGCAAGAACCGCGAGCTGTTCGCCGCGCCCTCGATGCAGGTGCTGGGCCCGGTCGAGGCGGCGCCGTTCGGCGCCAACGCAACCACCGACGCGCAGATCGCGGCCGTCATGCGCGACCAGATCAACCCGACCAACGCACACCAGTGCTGCACGGCCGCCATGCTGCCGCTGGAGCTCGGTGGTGTTGTTTCGAGCGAGCAGAAGGTGTACGGCGTCCAGGGCTTGCGCGTCGCCGACATCAGCTTCTGGCCCTTCCAGCTCTCGGGCGCGCCCATGGCGACGATGTACGCTTCGGCGGAGAGGGTGAGTTCAAACTGCCGCGTTGGCGGCCTCGCTTGTGTGTGGATTCGAGATACTAAACGCATATTTCCCTTTAGCTTGCCGACCTCATCAAAAAGCAGTACTGCTTGGCCGATGCCTGCTAAAAGTGTAGGTGGTATTCGCGAGTGCAATGAGTGCAAGATGGCTGGGGGCAAGCGGGATATCACGGTGTTTGTGTCAGCTTCTGATCCGAACTCAAGCTTCCTCTCAACAACGACCCCTCTGCATGGCTGTGCGCTCGACGACCGGAGTAGTTGGGTACAAGTGACCATGCATTATGGAGATGATGAGTGATGCACACACCGCCTAGCCTAGGGCGCGAATGCAGGTCGGTAATAAGTCGCATTGGCGGCTTGCTAGGACTGCTGTAGTTGTGCTGTGTGTAACCAGCTACTCGGGCTGCATTTTCGTTAAACCATTTGAAATCACAAACGACGGATTCGGACGCCTCCCACTTGGGGCATTGTTGCCACAGGTGACATGCGTTGCACGACCGACAGCGCTGCGTGGTGGAAGGGCGTATGTGGTTCAGTAATCGAATGCAAATCGCTCCCAGAACGGACACGGCTTTGTCATCCGCGTACTGTAAGACGAGTGGGCTGCCATGCTGTTACTGTGTAAACTGTCTTGATCACGCGCAGTGAGGCGCCGAAACACCGCCATTCTGTAGAAACCCATGCCACACTGCTCGCCTCTTTGCTGAATGCCGAAGATACACTTGGGTATCTTACCTACGCATGCGAGTCAAGCACAGGGCGCGGGCTCCTTACCCTTCTCATCAAGACTTAGCGGGAAAGGGGTCGGACGAGGAGAATGTCTTTGTTGCGGCCGGAACACCTATATAGATGACAACCGCCGTCTTATAGATGGATTTTTCGGCGTCACTTCAAATGGGACAGAAATTGAGTACCCAAACGAGCATTTTGCAACAACCAACCCGTTGTTGTTGATAACCTACAACCGCTGTCTCCCGTCCACCCGCAGGCTGTGGCAACGTACCCCTGAAGGACAACTGTACCATGTCTACCCAGACAACCACCAAGATTGCGAGTGTCGAGGCCGACGGCGTGACGGTGTTCTACCGCACGGCTGGCCCAGTAGGAGCGCCCACCGTGGTGCTGCTCCACGGCTTCCCATCGTCCTCGCACATGTTCCGCAACCTGATCCCGCTGCTCGCGACCCGCTACCGCGTCGTGGCCCCCGACCTCCCTGGATTCGGCTTCACCAAGGTGCCCACCAACCGCAACTACACCTACACCTTCGCGAGCCTTGCCCAAACCTTCACCGCCTTTGTCGACGCCCTGTCCCTAACCCGCTTCGCGCTCTACATCTTCGACTACGGCGCCCCGACGGGGCTGCGCTTCGCCCTGGACCGGCCCGACGCCGTGGCCGCCATCGTCTCGCAGAACGGCAACGCCTATGCCGAAGGCCTGGGCCGGCCGTTCTGGTCCTCGCTCGAAAAGTTGTGGGCGACGGGGGCGCAGGCGGACCGCGACGCGCTGCTGCCCATGCTCGAGCTGGCCGCGACGCAGTGGCAGTACACCAACGGCTCGCCGCACCCGGAGACGATCCCGCCCGAGGCGGCGTTCCTTGACCAGGCGCTGATGGAGCGGCCGGGCAACAAGGAGATCCAGCTGGACCTGTTCCAGTCGTACGGCTCAAACGTCGCCCTGTACCCGCGCTTCCACGAGTACCTGCGCGCCTCGGACGTGCCCGTGTTGACGGCGTGGGGCAGGGCGGACGTGATCTTCGTGCCGGCGGGCGCCGAGGAATTCAAGAGGGATGTGCGCCGGCTCGAGACACGCTGGTTGGATGCGGGGCACTTTGCGCTCGAGACGAACGAGCTGCAGATGGCTGAGTGGATGTTTGAATTCTTTGACAAGCATGGCGTGTTCGCCGTCTGATACGTCGTTTTGCGTGATGGACTGGTGAAGGTTTGAACGGCCAGGAATAGGAATCTAAACTGGAAGTTGGGTAGCCCTGTTCGTACTGACGGACTCGGGAATGACAATCGGGTGGCGCTATGTTTGAGATCTGGGAGTTTATTTTGCAGTTGCACTCTAATATCGATCGAGTCCAGCCATTAGGTAGTCAGGGGGGTTATCCGCGAAAATAACCACACACAATGCAATTTGCCTCATGCTCGCTTGAACGTATATATACCCCATGCTTCGGAAACCCAAACGCCCGGAACACCCCCGCAAGCCCTGCACTTCACTTCACCTCAGCTCTCATGGATGTGCCAATGTCGGACACACACCTAAACCCCATTCCCTCAAAATGGCGTCTGTCCAGCTCGGAGTGAGCTGCTTCCGCAGGCAATTATGTACTATGAGCTGGCCCGGCCCGTCCATGGCCGTGTTAACGGGCATTAAGTTGCCTATCACTTGCTCAGGGCGCTGCTTCGTCAGGACAGCAGCAGTCCTCGTGCTATATCACTCTTCGGTAAGAATGAGCGAGTCCGAGGGCTTAACTCGCTGCGCCCATTCTCTGTGAAAGACAGTCAGTAAGAGACCCACATACCCGCGTAGTAACCTTGTACTCACGTCCAGCTTCCATCGTAAACCTTCCTCTTCTCGGGCGAGCCATACTGAGCCTCGTTGAGCGCCGTCTCGAGGATACACGCCGTGACACCGGTGCCGCAGCTGCTGATAATTGGCTTCGCCGGGTCCACCCCCTTCTTGGTAAACACTTCTTTAAGCTTGTCGACGGGGAGGAACGCCTTGGTCTCGGGGTCGAGAACCGCATCAAAGGGGATGTTGACGGACCCGGGCAGATGCCCCGAGGACAAACCGGGTCTCGGCTCCGGCTGTTTCCCAGACCAGCGCCCATAGGACCGGGCGTCCAGTATTTGCACCCCCTCGGCGCCCTCCTTGTTGTAGTCTTGAGCGACTTCTCGCACCTCCTCGAAGTGCGCGACCTTCTGCTCGTCCATCTCTGGGATGGGATACGTCCCGCATTCGACGGTCCACACGTTGCCCGACTCGGTAGGGAACCCCTGTTCCACCCACAGCCTGAAGTTGTTCAGGATATGCACCTTGGGGTGGCCAAAGACCTTCATGGTCCACCCGACGCGAGGGGCGCTGAAGATGCCCAGTTCGTGGCTGTCGTAAACGACCACCGTGTCTTCGTGGCGGATCCCCAGCTCGCTCATGGCCTCGGCAAAGTGTTTCGGACTCGGAAGCATGTGCGGGTACGGACTACGCTTGTCAATGACCTTGTCGAGATCGAAGAAGCGCGCCTTGGGGATGCGCTTGTCGCGGAAGACTTGGAGACCGGTGCGGCCTTCGGGGTCGTTGGGGAGGAACCACGAGGCGCATAGCGGAATGACGCGCGGTTCGGACGAGATGGGCGAGGGCGGACTCTTCTTGAGCGCATCTGCAAGCTCCTGCGGAGTGACGAGGTAGCTGGAGAAGGAACGCCGGGCTCGGAAAGCCGGGCTGGCGAAGCTGGCTGAGAGAGCGCGGGCGGCGTTACGACACCGCTGCTGGGTGCCGACCCGCGGCAGCGACATCCGCAGCGGGTGGAAGGCGGCAATCGAAGCCATGTCCGGGATTCAAGACAAGTGTCTCGCTCTGGTCCCGAGACTCGAGGAGCCGACAAAGGAGTCACGAGCTCCGTTATTCACAATCGAACTGATGCGTGCGCAACGGCGTGGTTGACAAGCCTGGGTGTACCGTAGACGCCTTGGCAACCTCAATTGAACGCGGAACTGGGTCACGGGCGCCCTCTTTTGTCCATTGAGGTGGGTTGCTGTAAAGCCGCCGAGGACCGGGTCGGGGTTGGTTGTTGGTGAGGTGAGGGGGGACATGGAACGTATCGCTGCATGCTGCACGAGAGAAATTCCGGCAAAGCTGGGGGAGCTTGGGCCACCCAGCATTACGCCATGCCGTGGTTCACTGATAAGGCAAGGCTGCCACTGGAAGCAGCCCTGTAAGCTCAGCATGGTGGGCAGCTGACTGCTTGTATTGGACGATTCCCTCCAGAGGAAAAGCAGGCCAACCAAAACAACCGTGGGATGGTGAAAGCATCCAACTGTTGAACTGGCCCCAAAATCAATATGTACCGGGTCTGATACCGCGCTTTGAAGCATTGCGCCAACCCACCGGTTCGCCGTCATGAAAGTGAAAATTCAGCAGTGGAACGCGGTCGCGACCTGGCGATGGGACATTCCCGAGGACGACGTCTGCGGCATCTGTCAAGTCCAC
Source organism: Chaetomiaceae sp. R4402 (assembly GCA_023628555.1). Taxonomy (NCBI): domain Eukaryota; kingdom Fungi; phylum Ascomycota; class Sordariomycetes; order Sordariales; family Chaetomiaceae; species Chaetomiaceae sp. R4402. Next base: position 36,788 of record JAMAKO010000031.1, on the reverse strand, counting down.
TTTGACGGGACATGTCCAACCTGCAAGTATCCCGGCGACGACTGCAGCCTGTGTGAGTACAGCATAGCGAAACATGCGTAAGCGAGAATTCCATTGACCATCGCGCACTACAGTGTCGGGAAAGTGCGGGCACAGCTTCCACATGGTGTGTCAACTCCCATTATACACCGGCGTTGGTGCGTTGGCAACTGACTCGACCTCGCAGCACTGCATCCTCGAGTGGATAAAGCAGGACTCAGCCAAGGGCCAGTGTCCCATGTGTCGACAGCGTACGTCGTGGGTTGTTTCTCGCGCTCAGTGTCGTTGGCTGATCTTTTGATGCAGGATTTGAATGGACCGAGCAGTCGAATGGGACCTCCCTGGAGGCGAACCAGCCTGTGGATTCAGAGACCTAGGCAACTCCGCTCGGCACCAACTTCAACCAGCATCCCTTGGACCACATCTGTCTGCAGACAGGTTCCGACCACGTATCTGAGAGAGCTCTGGGGATGGAACCGGTCATGAGTGGTGGGCTACAGCCGAGCGTTGCTGCACGCAACATCCAAGGGTCGGCGGGGGAGCCAAGTCGGGGAGGCAACGCTCTGAAGGGCAGCCGAGACGGCCTGAAGAACTTCAAGGGTGTCTAGATTGTTCCGGGAACGGTACGGGCGCCAAAGAGGATGGTTGGGCCTTGTTACCTTATTCAGTGGTGTGCGCATCTCAACAGCCGGGAGAATGTCATGAGGGTCGTGCAGGGGGAGTAGTGTTTGTAAGCGATAAGATAAAGCTGCGCTTCAGCGCATCACAAACAGCAGCCTTGCGGTCAGAGCTTCGACATCACCTCGGGCTCTTTCATCTGCATCTTTGAATTCAAGGTGCCTGGCTTCAACGTACCAAGTGCCTTGAGTACAAATGGCTTGAGTCTTATCCCAAGTACCCAACCCCACAACGGATTTCGACACCCTCCTCATACCTGGGATTGAGTGAGAGGGCAAATGCGACCTCTTTCATCTAGCATCCACGATCCATCAACAACCGACTCTGTCATAAAGCAACGGCGTACTATCTGATACTTCCAACATTCCCACCGCAACAGCGTATTTATTTGGGAGCCATCAGCGATGGCAGATTCAGACCTCGGTCGTCCCGGCTCCCGGGGATATCATGCCTCTCCGGTGCCCCCCAGTCCCCGCCCGTCGGTAGCCAGCCGCGCCAGCAAGTCGAGTCTGCGACGAGAGACGGAGCGTCAGGAGGGTTCATCACACCATCGGCCAGGATCGATCTCACACTCCCGCCCGCACACGCCGCAAACGACCGCCGCGCCTGCCGAGGAACAGACTCAGCTGTCATCGCCGTCGCCCCTGCAGCCCGCTCAACCGCCGTTCTCCCCGCTTTTCACCCTGATTACGTCGGCTGCGCAGTCATCAAACCGACAGACAGTACACCATCCTACAGTACACTACGTGTTTGCCGATGACGACCCGGAAACACTGACGGCCGCCCTGGCGCACCACCATCGCGGAGCGTACGATGACGGCGAGGAAGAAGAGGGCTCTTCAAGCAACCCCGTCGATCGCGCCATTCTCCTGGATATGGAGCCTGCAGCTGATGGCTCCGGCCTCGAGGTAGCATGGGCTAGTAGTCTTACCCCCGACTGGGCTGTGACATCGGCTCGCGTGAGCCAAATGGAGGGTGGCGGCGGCGGCTGGGCAACTTCGGACCCGAGCGGTAACAACATGATCTTGAAGATTGAAGGAGTCAGCATTGAGCTAGGGTCTGGCCCCTTGGGAAAAGCGCCAACGCCCGATGATGAGTTGCACTCATCCGGAGCCAGCGCCGGGCGACAGCAGCCGCCACCGCTGCCAGTCACAGACGAGTACGGAGAGTTGCTGCAAGATTTTGAGAAGCGGATGTTGACATTGCGGAAGGTGGTCGAGGCTGGTGCTGCCAGACAGCGAGCACTTGGAGACCAACATGGCCAATTTCTGGAGAACACGGCCATGGAGAAGGCTGCTGGCCCTTTCCAGCCCGAGGCGGGAGGTGATGGCACATAGGCCGCGTCAAGGAAGCGAGATAGTTTTGAGATCCATCCACCCGAGCGCAAGTGACTGGAGACATCCATGGCCACGAGGCAGGGGGACAGCGGTAACATCCACAACAACATCCGTGTGCTCCTTCGTGGTCTCATTTAAATTCGCACATCCGAGGGAAAGAACATATGTCCCGGGGATGATACCGGACGTGTCTTTTTCGGCTGGATTTGAGTAACTTTGAACGCGTCTCAGTACCCGGCGATCTCATACTCGAGGGTAATATCAAGCTCGCGATCAAGATCCCAGATGCGTCCCTGGGGACTAAACCGGCACCATGGCATCGATTGTCAAACCCGTAGTCTCGTCAGTTAAAAGTCCAACCACTAGAACAGCGCGTGTCGAGTTGAGCCCCGGAGAAAGAGGAATTCGGTGGGAAAGCGAACGGACAGCGTCTCTGAAGGATGCGAGTTTTATTACAACGCCCTCAACACTGAATACCACAAAAAACATCAGAAAGATATCGCTGCCCCAGTTCCATAAACGCCTCAACACCTGCCTAAACAAAGAACACGCCATGCCTGCTTGTGTGCGTTTCCCAAAGAAGAACAAGAGAAGAACTCCTACATCCAGCCCAGCCTACAAATCCACCGACCGTGATATGCTAGCCCCGTGACGTCCAGCGAAACGGCCAACCCGGGCTAGAAACGACGCGAATCCAAGTGGGCAACCTCCAAACGACGAACCAAGACTGTGCTATCGCAAGCTGATCAAGACCCATAGCTAAAGCTTGTCATCTCGCTCTCCATACCGAGTCGTCCGCTGGCCAACTCGTTAATCAGAACCAGAAGGGTCGATGCCTTGCCAATCCACTACGAATCGCTTCTCGGGAGCATCGACATCCAGGGCAACGCTCCGCACCCTGTGGATGCGCCGCCTCGAGCGCGGCAAAGGTACGATCGTGTCAGCATCGGGCGAGCGAGGTTGCTGGCTTGCCGCGGTTGAGCCAGTCGAGATCTCGATGGCGCGGGCTGTGTTCATTTGCAGATCGTCCAGGACATTGCGTTGGACGAGGCTGCGCTTCTTGCCGCCCGGGGGGTGGTTGATCAAGACATAGGCGACCACGGCAACCACGATAATCACAATGATGGCCACTACCAACACATGTCAGCCACTAGATTGAGCAATACATTAGGGGGTAATTCCGCCCCCAACATAATAAACGTACCGCAGATGCCCAGGCAAATCCACTTCTTCTTGCGCGTCTTCCGGGCCGTCGTGACGGCAACCTCGAGCTCCTCGTTCGCCTTGACCATATCGCCGGCAGCCTGCTCCGCGTGGGTGTCGATCGCCATGACCGTCACCTCCTGCTTCGTCAGGAGCTCCTGCATGTCGTTCATGAGGTCCAGGAGCTCCATCAGGCTCTTCTCAATCTGCAGCATCTCGCGGTGCCGTTGCTGGACCGCACCGAGCACGCGGCTCGCCTGCTCCGACCGGTTGCCGAGCACGGCTTGCTGGAAGACCTGCGTGTTGCCGTCCTCGACGGCTTCGCGGATCTCGGCGTCGGTGGCGTCCGGGCGGACGATGCGGAGCTGCCGACCCAACCGGTTCTCCGTCTCTTTGCGGAAGATGGCCTCCTGCTTCTGGAATTCCTGGATCGCGTCCCGAAGCCGGCCCTCAACACGCTCGACCTGACGGCTGTACATGGCCTGGCGGCTCTCTGGCCTAGACTTGATCTTGCGCACGCGGTCCGCCAACGCCCTGTACTGATCCATGATGTCTTGCCGGAACAGATCGAGCTTTCGCTTAGCGTCAGAGTCGTTGGAGGTATCGGCATCGGCAAGGCATCGTTTCTGCACCGCGGGGAACTCTCGGAGCATCGTCTCAACCTTCTGGATTCCGTTCTGCACTTCCCTGCATTCTCGGAGAATCACGGGCTCGTTCGACGTGTTCGACGATGGCGACGATCCAACGGGGCGCGGCCCAGCTGTCACGAGTAACGCGGTTAGAGCTCCTTCGCATCTCTCGGCCAATATTGCAAGGGCGTTGGCTTACCCCCAAATGCTGGTCGGCCAAGCGAAGACATCTCGTGTCCGGGAGCTGCTGAGGGGACCGTGGTTAGATTCCCATGGAGTCGTGCGCTAGGGTTGACAGGTCGATGCTCACCTCCGTATCCCGTGGCATTCTCATCCCCGAAAGGATTCTGGTTGTACCCCCTGAAGTCCATAGTCAGCGCACCCGTTATCCTCGCGTCGCTTGCGGTTCTCGTCGGGCCAGTGTGAGCTCGCGTACCTGCCACCGCCATTGTTGTTGTAAGAATCGTACCCGCCGTACTAGTAGTGCGGTTAGCGACGACTTCCTCTTGCAAAGGAGAGGTGGAATTGGCTTTCCGAGGGAGCGGCAACTTACACTCATCTTGGCAGAGCGCGGCGCGGACGCGCTTGTATGATGGGAACTGTCGAGACTGAAATGTTGGGACGAGATGGCGGGAAGAATTGGTCGTCCGCCGCAAGGTTGCTGCTGTCCAGTTGCAGGGATATGTTCAACGCGTCTCCTACTTGGGAAAAAAAGGAAGAAGACTGTTCGTCAGAGAATGGGAGGTGGAGGGTGCGCCGCAGTAAATGAAGCGCGGCGGGATTCTCAGGAGTTGACGGCCCAAACGAGGTTAGGGTCCTGTGGCGCGGCCAACACGCCTCGTTGGGGCAGAGAGCGCAGCCCCAGGGACCGGCAACACGAACTACACAGTATGTACCGGTACACCAGTACGAGCAATGAATGGTACCCTTCTTCTTTTCAATCCCACCAGCCGCTCCGGTTGAAGTTGGCGTTAACTAGCCGTCCGCACGCGACAGCCAACTGTCCGAATAACTGAAACGGGACCTTTTTTCCTTCATCAAGGCCCGAGACCAAAGAGAAACACTCGCCTGGGTGCGCAAGGGCCTCGCCCAGTCTCCGTCTTGAGCGCGTGGGGCCTGGCTCGCAGGTCAATCGGCCAGCCATTGGCCTGCGGCACTTTCAGCTACAACAGGTGGGCCTTGGGCCTGTCGCATCGAACACGGCGCTTGGTTGCGACGAAGCCCCTTGTTGCTTGGCGAGAAGCGGCCCCAGTGGGAAAGCGGGCCCGACCCGGCAGCAAAATCCGTTTCAGAACGAGCATCTTCAGGCGAATCCGCTGGGCCTCCATGGCGCATCCGTGACACGACGACCAGAGGACCACCCACTATGTCAATCCAAATGGCCTACGGGCAAAGCCAGTCCAAGCGCTCGAATCTTGCAGTTCCGGACATGCTCATCTCAGAGACTTGGGTAAATTTTTGCGACGAAGAACGGCCCTTTATCACTGCCGGGAAGCGAGTCGCTTGCTTGAAGGTCTCAAACAGACCCCAATGTTGCGTACCAGACCAGGATGGGTCAGCTTCGCGAAAATCCGCCCGATTCCCCTGCCGGCGATCCACTCGATCCACCTCGCAAGGCGGTTACGTCGGTGGTGGCAGAGTTACGACCCTTACGATTGTGCAAAGACAATGCCGTTCTGTGGTGTACTAGAGTATAGGAGAGGCTGAGTTACGTGAACCCATGGCCTGCCATGTATCAACTGGCAACTGAGAACCGGTGGTGAAGAGATGTTCGAATTCGTTCGGCCCCAACCTCCGATCAAGTCTCGTCTGCAACGCGACCCGCCGGTGTACATTACCAACCGTTACTTCTACGCGCCGTTCTACCTGGAACCGGAGCCTCTTGAGTGCTGCAGATGGGATCGCCGTTACGTCTGGTCTCCGGCCCGCCATGCGTATCAGATGACCGCATAGGCCGCCGCATAGCTCACACTGGAGTCCCAGTGTTTCTTGACCAAGCTGCTTCTCTGGTACTGGACGAACCGGAACCGACCCTTGCCCTCCTGCAGCCCCTCCTTCGCTACTACTTCCAAAGCCGCCATGACGACTCCGATGGGATGTCTCCCGCACACGGTGTTGTGGGTATCGTGGATGACTTGGTAGAAGTCGTTGTGGGACCCCGACTCGACCGCGTCCATTGCCATCTGGTCGAGCGTCTTGATGACTTCGTGGATCTCGGGGGCCTCGGGATCTTCGGCTACCTTGCTCCAGTCCGGCGTGGCCCGTATATCGTCCCGTTTTGATCCCTGGCCTCTCGGCGCATCTGCATTCCGAATCGAGCCTTCGTGAAATTCTGGTCTGTAGCTGAATCGTTGTCCCCAATGACAGAAGTCAGAGGAGACGATCCATGCAGTGTCCGGATCCTTCACATACTGCGACAGGAGCTCCCCAAATGTCTTCTCCTCCTGTTCTGAGCCGTCACCGACGAGTACGGGCACGATGGGAGGGTATTGGGTGCTGTCGTTGCCGAACGTCTGCTCGAGACGCTTCCAAAGATACGGAATGTGCATCTCGAGTGAGTGCTCATCGACGTCGCGTCTCGGCGGCATATCTGAGAAATGACCAGTCCGCTTGAGCTCGGACGTCGTGGCCTTGTCGACAACAAGGTCTCCGAACGGGGTTTCGTATTTGTCAAAGGTCGTGAGGGCACATCCTCGGAGGTAATAGGTGTGGGATGGTCCGAGAATGAAAACGCGCTTCGCAGATCGAAGATCAAGAGCCTTATACGCCCAGGCGGCGCAAGGCCCCGAGTACGAGTACCCTGCGTGGCTGTCGTGGATCGTTAACAGGGGCACCTGGCTGACAATAGAGCTCAAGATCTTGACCTACGGAGCTATGATCACTCTAGCGCCGGGCACAGGAAGCTCACTGTTGTTCAGGATTGCCGGAACGCTGTCCAGGAAGCCATCGAGCTGAGAGGAGAGGTCGTCTGCGTCGCCGTCATACCATGATCCGGCATGGCTCGCTTCTCTTGTGCCCATCTTGACTTTGCGGAGGCACGGAGGGTCGATCGATAAGGGAGAAAGCTGAATTTCGCGACAAAACGAACGGTCAGCCGTGGTCAAGCCGGCTAGTCAGTAGTGTATTGACAGGAGAAGAGCTTCACCAAACGCGGACAGAGTTAGGTGCATCTGGGTGTTGAGGCGGGGTTCCTGCCCGAGCATGCTAGCTGAGTGCCCCGCACCCGAAGCTCGCAGCACTGACAAGCAGCCTTGTCTGGTGTGACGTCGACGCTGCGAATGATTGGGGACTAGTGGAACGTCAAACACCACTGTGGAAAGAAGGCAAATGCATTCAAGAAACAGCGTGGCACACTCGTGAGCAAGATGAGTTACGCTTGAGAGCATGCCCTCGCATTCTATCATGTATCTTTCGCCAAGCTCTCGCTTTCGCAGCGGCGATGCAACAATCCTCGACTTACGCCGATCGCAGCTGATCGCTCACGCCATCCCAAGCCCGCTACTCCACGCCCGCTACTCTGGTAACGCCAAAAATCATTCATTCCCGCATGTCCCCGTCGTCCACAAAACCAACAAGTGGCAATTGAAGCCATGCCTTGCGGAAACCCAGAAATCTCGCCATTCGCCTCTCCACTGAGACGGTCACCTCCTCGGCCCCGTCCTCGGCCCCGCACAGGCCAGACATCGGCGGTGCTCCCCCAGGTTACTGACGGAGCAGCTGAAGCATACCGCTTTTCCACACGCGCCGCAGATATAGTCGTCCGCGCCCAGTCCGTAGCCGTCAACGTCCATCATATCCTCGGTGTCGCCGCAGCCCAATGCTGCATTGCAGTCCTCGCAATTCGTCGGTGTGCTCCGGACCGCCGCAGGCAGAAATTGAGGCGAAGCGGCGGACGAGGCGGGAGACGACGCCAGCGAGTCTGTCGAGGTGGACGGCCCGGGAATGTTCCAGAAACTGTGCAATGACCGTTGTTGCCCGACATGGTCCGTCGGCGCCATGGGCTGAACAGATGGTGGTACTCCGGCGTGAGCAATTTGAGGTGGATGTTGCGCTGCAGGACCGTCTGCGTGGTGTCGACGTTGCGCGGAGAACAGGACATCTAGTGTATGCTCTGGAACGGCGAACCCAGGTGAGCAAGAGCGTGTCGAGTTTGAGGCCGCCTGTCAATTGCACTTACGGTATACTTCCGAGTCCGACGGCCTGCTGTCGCGGAACCGTTTCATCGTGCGGCTGGGCAGATGCGATGGCGTGGACAGTCGCGGGGCAAAGAAGCCGCGTCTCGCGGTATCCATGGCAGCCATGGCATCCAAATTGAAACGACCACCATCGGATTCCTGCGCCGACGAGAAGACGGACGCGAAAGACAGCTCGGGCTCGGACCTTTTTCGTTTGAGCACCATTTTCGTAACCGGGAAAAAAAGACCCTCTGGCGGATGACAATATCTGAAGAGTATGATGCAGAGTCGAACGGTGTGATAAGTGGGTGCTCGTTACAAGGTCGAGTAGATGGTGTATGCTGGGGAAATACAGGGCGCTCTCCAAAGTGAAAGGTACGTGCGATGCAATTGTTGGCAAGCAGACCAAGCAAACCGACCACAGAGGCGGTTCCAAAGATGAGGTAAGTTGAGAGCTGTGAGCTAACTACTAGTAGTGAGGATGAGGGATACGCGACGCATCAGGACGCGAAACACTTAAAGTGGTGGTCTGTGCACTCGCGTACTGTACCGCGGGAAGCCACTAACTTCCTGGATCCCGTGACTTGGCGCTGAATGAGTGGGGTAGAGGCTGAGATCCAACGCGCGGGATAACGCGTTTGGCGCGTTCTGGCCTCGCACTGTCGTACAGTGTGTCTGAGCCACCACGACATGCAATCCACGAGCACGACGTCATTCACTAGCTCCGCGCCCTCCTCGCACCGCATACCATCTTCTAAGCTGTACCTGCCGGTGGTGATGCAGGACGCTGCAATCTGATGAGTTCGACTTGCGCTGGCGTCCTCCGGCTCGCACCATGCCAACGGAGCCCCAGGGCGCGCCCCACGAGACGTCGCCCGCGAACGCCGACGAAGCCTTAGAGAACGGGGCATCCGATCATGCATCTCTCAAATACTCTCTTCTGGGCCCGTCTCTAACAAAAGCTGGCCAGGGCTCGGTGGACCAATCCAAAGCATGTTGTTATGTCCTCAATTTTGTCTTACGGCGACGGCATGCTAACCAGACGCTCCCGCACCCGTTTATTGTAGGTATCCGAAATTATCTACAACGCTTCCAGGGGCTCCAAGTTCTTCAACCGCGAGGAGGCCCGAGATAAGTCCCTGACCGCCAAAATCGATGGCATTCTCGCGAAGAAGCAACGCCTCGAAACCCTTGACCTGTCGCGAGAACTCCGCGCTGCAGATAACTTGCTCAGCCAGCTTGAGCTGTCTCGCGACTTGACGCAGCACATTGTGCACATCGATTGCGACGCTTTCTACGCTGCGGTGGAGCAGCTCGATCGGCCCGAGCTGAAGGACCTCCCCTTTGCTGTGGGCAAGGGCGTGCTTACCACCTGTAACTATGTCGCTCGTTCTTTCGGGTGCCGCAGCGGCATGGCCGGCTTTGTGGCCAAGAAGCTCTGCCCTCAGCTGGTTTTCCTCCCTCTCAACTTCGACAAGTACAACGCAAAGGCCGCCGAGGTACGCGAGATCCTCGCCGACTACGATCCGCGCTTCGAAAGCGCTAGTATCGACGAGGCTTATCTGAACATTACCGAATACTGTAATGAGCGCGACATGGCCCCGATCGACGTTGTCTCTCAGCTGAGGAGGGAGATTCACGAGAAGACACAAATCACGGTCTCGGCGGGCATTGCTGCGAATGCACGGCTCGCCAAGATCTGCTCCAACATGAATAAGCCCAACGGACAGTTCAACTTGCCCCGCGACCGAACTGCCATCATGGACTTCATGCGCGATCTTCCGTGTCGCAAGGTGAACGGCATAGGCCGTGTGCTGGAACGCGAGCTGGCATCGGTGGGGATCAAGACCTGCGGTGATATCTACGCCCAGCGGCAGTACCTGAATCAGCTGTTTGGACAGAAAGCCTACGAGTTTCTGCTGCGCTGCTACCTCGGTCTGGGGCGGACGAACATACAACCCGCCGAGGAGTACGAGCGCAAGAGCGTGGGCACCGAAAGCACATTCCGCGATATGAGTGACCCCGCCCAGCTGCGCGAGAAGCTGCGGCGGACGGCCGAGGAACTGGAGGCGGACATGCAGAGAGCCGAGTGCAAGGGCCGCACGCTGTGCCTGAAGGTGAAGCTACATACATTCGAGGTCCTTACTCGCCAAGTCATCCCTCTGAAGGCAGTGCACCTGGCCGATGACCTGTACAGTTACTCGTTGCCCATGCTGGCGAAGCTAGAGCAGGAATTTCCTGGCTTGACGCTGCGGTTGATGGGCCTAAGGTGCACTCACCTTGTGAGCACCAAGAAGCCAGATACATGGGCGTTTTTTGGTTTAAGGCCCCAACGGCTTGAGTCTGCCGGCTCGGTGGAGGAGGGCAGTGGTAGTGGAGACGGTACCGTGGGCGGTGAAGAGCAGCAGTGGCCCGGAGAGCTTGATGGGCAGGAACAGGACCATTTGGAGCTTGGGGAGGACTCTGGCATTGGTTCTTACCGGCGGCATGGAAAGGAGATAGCGTCCAATCCCGCTAGAGGGCCGTCCGCTGCGGTAGAGGAGCTGTGGGACTGCCCCGTGTGCGCCAGGCCGCAGCCCGCGGACGAGAGGCGTTTCAATGATCACATTGACTCGTGTCTATCCCGGCAGGTTATTCTGGAAACGGTACAGCAGGACGCTGCAAAACAGCATCAGCAGCAGGACAAATGCACGCCCGAGCCGGGGAAGGTCAGGGAACGGAAGAGGGGAAGGCCGCCAGCATCCGTAGATCCCAGACAAAAGAGGCTCTGTTTTGGCTGAGGACTTCTTGACGGTTCGGAGGCGGTAATCTGACTTTACTATACACACGGCTTCGGCAGATGGTCTTCGGTACAATCCATGCATTAATCAAGAGGTTCATCCAATGATTTATTCACTACCACAAGGCAATATTCGCTCTGTTTCCCATATGCACAGCCCAAAAGTTTCTGAGCCATCTATGAAGTAGCTCGTTTTGATCCCATTAAGCAACGCCTCTTGCGCCTCGCCAACACAGAAGTATAACCCAAGAGTCGTTTATCCCTTCTATGCCCAGACGCCTGTATCAATCCTTGGTCTTCTTTGCCCCCCGTCTTAAACGCCTCGTCGCCAAACGAAATGACGGTCCCCATCTTCTGATACACCGCATGATGGCCTATGGCACTACCAGGTCTATACACATCCGACTCCGTTCATCACCAGCCCGAGTGCACCTAACCATCGTGGCTAGACCTGCGGTTCGTCATGCTCCTCCTGATTCGGTGGTCCTCTTCCTCCTCGTCGTGCAACCTCTCGCCTGGTAAGCGCACGGCCCGGTCCAAGGCGACAGGAAGGCCGCGGTGGCGGCCACGGATCATGACAGCACAGAGCACGATTTTGGCAGCCGTCCGCCACGAGCCGCAGAAGCTGAAGGCGTCGTAGGGGACCCCAACGCTGATCCCAACGCAACCATATGCCGAAACGACCTCGAAGATGACGTTAAACACGCTGTTGTTGACGGGGTCGGCCAGGAAGTTGCTCGTGTTGATCGTGACGATGACGAGCGTCGCAAGGACCAACCACCAGCTGTCGTGGGCCAATTGGCCATGGATTTGTTGACTGATGAAGTTGATATGGGAGTCGGCGCCCTGCTTCGTCGGAGGCGGTCTGGCGCCGACCCCATGCAAAGTGAACGTGCGGCTGATGGCGCGGCCGACAGTGGCAGCCACGCCGTCGCTGCCACGCCGGCGACCATGGCGGGCCGGCCACGAGGTGGCCATTTCTGGGTCGGCTTCGGGACCCTCGTCCTCGTCGTAGATGCCGAGCGAGCGCTCCTCGTACACGTTGGAATGTCGCATAGTGATGACGACGGGATACACCGAGATGTACATCATAATCACGTAGAGCACCTGTAGCCCGATGTACAGCGTTGGGATGGATACGACGTAGAACCCCCCGGAACGTACAGCTAATGGAGTAGGTCAGCACATCGACTGTTGGTGGGCAATGCGGGCAGTATCGACGTACCAAGAGCTTGAAAGAGCCCGTCGAGCACCCGGGAGCCCGACGGAATGCTCTCCATCGCTGTGTTTCCGAGATTGAGGAGCTCGAAAGCAACCCAGTCGATAGAGTTCAGCAAGATGAGCATGAAGAGCAGCCACCAAGTCGGCCGGGCCGGGAAGAGATTCGTATACACGCGGCGAGGGTACTGCAAGATAAACCTCAGAGTGTCCTTGAGCCCCGAAAAGGCTTCTTCTCGCGTCGCTATCGTCAGAAGTTTCAGGATCGACCATATGATGAGCCTCAGAAAGATCGGGTATGCCGTGTTGCCAGCCAAGATCAGCAAGCCCATGGTGATGAGTACGAAGTAGGAGTTTTGGAACGGGATCATGTTGGCGTCCAGCAGCGACATGCCCGAGTTGTTAAAAGCGGACACGCCGTTAAAAATGCCCAACCACCAAGGGTTGATCCCGTTCTTCAGTGGCGGCTCCGGCTGGTTGTTGTTGATCCAGGCCCCGAGGGCGAGACAGCCGAGGAGCTGCCAGAGAACGAAGTACAGGGGTACGATGACGGAGAGCACTCTGAGTGCTTGGTACTCGCAGCCACCGAGACGCTCACGCTCCTCAATGGTCAAACCGTGGAACTGGGAGTTCCTCCCACCCAACCGATGCGCCAGAAGATGGCGCACGCTAAAATCGTCCTTCCCATGGCCCTGGGTATCGTCCTTTTCGTTACGGTTGCGGCGCGTGGGCTGGTTCTGCTCAGGGCCGGCGCGAGTAGCGGTGGACATGGCCTCATTGGGCCGAGGACTGTCCACAAAAGCGATATGAGTAGAACTGAGGGCTCTCTCACGGGTCCCTGCGGCGGCGGCGGCCAGTGTGGCATCGATGCTACCAACGGCGGCGCGGGCTGGCTCAGTCTGGTGCTGTGCTGTGCCGAGTGGCGACGGGCGGGCGCCCTTTGGTTCGAACTGCTCGCCTTGGAGAACCAGGGGACTCTGCATCGGGGTTGCGGTCGGCGACCTTCGAAACGAGAGCAGACGCTGCAGCTTCGGGAGGCTCACGGCGCTACCCGTCCGGCTTGCCCTCCGCATGCGCTCTGCACGAACAATGTCCTGGAACCGCTTCTCGAAGACGTGCTTGCGCGCCACAACAGTCCAGATCGACACCCATATTGAGCTCCCAAACACGATGAGAAGAAACAGCAATGCCTGCTGCCAGGTCGTCATCTGGCTCAAATTGACTGTGTTGAGGCCTGCCTCTGTCATGGCGCTGACGACCAAGAACAGACTGTCGGCATAGCTGATGCTGAACGCCGGGTCGGAGGAACCCCAGAAGATGAGAGAGGCGACCAGACAGACGACAATGAAGTAGGCATAGTGAATAGTTATGAAGTTCAGCGGCGGAAGCCATGCCTGGAGCCGGGAGTATGCCGAGGCGGCATCTGCGGGTTCGTCGTCGCGATCGGGATCGCGGTCGCGGCGCCAACGAGGCATCCTCGAAATGGGGGTGTGCAGCGAACGGTGGGGCGGAGGGCAGCACGGCGGCAAGAAACGCGCTGCTGGTGGAGAAAAACGCGTGGGATGGGCGAATGCATGCTCATATAAAAAGCGCTGTTTATGGAGACGCGGGGGCCCAGCTGCGATGGATGTCTGTCACGGTTGAAAGTTCGATTGAACAATTTGATCGACAGTGCGCAGAACATATGTATGACCTCGCTCAGCAGAGAAAACATATGCTTTGCTGTGCCGTGCAGATGCTACGCAGGTGCTGCGCAGGTGGCAGGGCTGTCGAATAAGATCCGAAATAACCAACCGCAAATTCAGCAGGGTGAAAGTGATGGGAGGCAGTGCAGAAGACGCCTCCCGTCAGCTTCAAGCTCTGGCTCAAACTGAAAAGTCCACTTGGCAGTGCTGTAGCAAGGATGGGTCGAGATGCCCACGATGTCGCCGAAAGGCCAAGTGACTTCACTGAAGGTTTAACCTTCATGCACGGTACAACGACATGCCCTGGGCGTGCCCTGGCCACCCCCAACATGCACCCATGCTGGTTGCCCGTCAGGGACTGGCCATATTCGCAATCAATCTCAGATGAAGCTGGCACCCGCCAACCCTTGGCCAGTCAAGCTCCCAGCATGCTCTGATCAAGTGCATCGGCCAGAATCAGGAGCCCTGCACGAGCAGTGCGCCCAGCTAACAGACAGATGAGACATGGGAGGGAGGACGCAGGGATATGTTCACTCTCGAGTAGCAGTTGGACCGGCTGTATCTTGAAATGGTGTATGAATGCCTATGTTGGCACTCACAGCCGTGTAGTACTGCAGAGCTGCTCACGCTGTAAACGTCCATGCCGCGCTACAGATCCGACAAATGCTGGCAATTCAATCGGCCATCAGCTCATAGCTCATTGTGCTCTTGTACATCGTCGGTATCGGCAATCACCGTCTTGACCGCCTCGGCCGCTCCACTCACAACACTGGCAACCTTCTCGGCCACCTTCTGCTCGGCTGAGGATGCAGGGCTTTCGGCGGACTCGGTAGCGGCCTTGGTGGCAATTGACTCGGGCTTGGGCACGCCTTCGATGCCCATCAACTCGGTCTCGAACACTAACGGGCAACAGAGTCAGCGCGATGCGCGGCGAGAAACGTCGGCGACGGAGCACCCAGGGGGGGTTCGTACCCAATGTCGAACCGGCGGGAATGGGGCCAACACTCCGGTCACCGTAGCCGTAGCTCGGGGCAATCGTCAGAGTCCGTTTCTCGCCGATGCACATGTCGAGCAAGCCCTCGTCCCAGCTGCGTCCTGTCAGAACCTGTCCCGCCCTGTGCACACCAGGAACTGCTGTAGTTACCCCTTGATGACCATTCCGGCGCCCAGCTTGAAGCTAAACGGTGTTCCGCGATCATAGCCTGAAGAAGTGTGACGGTACGTCAGCCTCTATCCGGCGCCCTGCTTGACCCCATGAAATGGTGGTCGTGGGTGGGAGGGACGGGTTGGGGCAATCAGGAACTGACTGGCATCGAATTTCTGGCCATTGGACTGGAGTGTGCCCCGGTAATGGACGTTGACGGTGTCGCCCTTCTGGGTTTTCCGCTCGCACTCGACGGGAAGCGTGACATCGATCTTCAAATCGTCCGATGCCAGGGCGCCAACAGCAGCCGAGGCGAGCAGAGAAAGCGACAGGAGGAGGTGCTGCATGTTGGGCGAAGGTGAGGCGGCAGCTGCAATTGGGCAATTCCGTTTGCGGGTTGGTCCAACAGAGGCAAGGTCGGAAGGCGATACCGGATGCACTTGGGCAATGCGCAGTAGTAGGTCGACAAACGGCAGAAGGTTGGCTCGACGGTGTTCGCGCGAGGAGGTTGGGCGGCGGGAGACGAGATCCCGCCAGATCACCCACAAGCCAAGCACTCAAGCTGGCAAGCTCGGGGTTGCAAGGATATGGGGACAGCCCCGCAGGAGATCGTGACGAAATCCAACGCTGCTTGGTTCGAGCAGGGCTGCGACGGGCTCCACCACTGGCATGCTAACAACCTGCCTGGTACGGAACATCACTCCAGCACAAACTTGACCTCCGGCCTCTGAATGCGATAAACAAGACGGCCCGCGGCCGACGAACAGTAGCAAGAGAACAGGAGCAGACGGCCGACAAAGACCACGCAGAATCGCTGCAGGTACGGAGTACTTGCTGGCTGGCAACGCAGCACCGCACCCCAGATGGCCGCAAAAGATCCACTCCCACCGACACATCCCGGGCGAGTGCCGGGCGAATGATGATCTCGCCCATCGCCCCGCGTTGCTGTTGCAAGCCGCCCCGGGCGATGGCGTACATGTACTGTCACGGCTGCAGGGGCGATGCGAACCACTGCAGCGGGCCTCTGAGATATGCAGGAACCTTGCCGGCCTACCTGACCTTGATATTTTGTTGATTGGGTACATACTACGAATACAACTGACGAATTCGCGGGCTGGATGAGTGAAGCCTAAGGAGGTGGCAGGCCCACGCCCCTTTCTCAGCTGTCCGTGAAGGTCTACGAGTTTCGCAAGGGTTCGCCAAGGTTCGCCAAGGTCAGAAGCGCATCTAGGCGGATCCGTCCTCAGGCTGCCGTCCTGGCGCCCTTGAGAGTGACTCATGCCGTCCTCAATAGCCACATTTCAAAGGCAATTGGCATTGCTCAGACCCAGGCGTCTGGGGGGTGGAAGGCAGCAGCAGGCAGCAGACCCCATAGGACCCTGAGGCTGCAGGCGCTGGCCCCTGCGCTTCGGCGGTTCCCGGGAGTCCTACGGTCTATCCGCCATCGTCTCACCGAACCGGGCACGGGGCTGTGCTTATCTGGGCTCCCGTCACCGCGGAGGACGACTCTCACGTCACCACTGCGATTCTGCGCCTGACCGCGTGCGTGCTGTGTCGCGGCGCGCTGATTTCCAGTTTGTGCTCGTCGCTGCCTGGGTGAGGCAGAACGCGAGCGAGTGGGCAAACAACGCTGGAGATTGCTTGGCGCTGGCAGAGCGGTCGGTGTTGATTTGGGATTCGTCGCCAACAAGCCACAACCAACGCTGCGGTCACTCCAACCCTTCCCCCACGTTTTACATTTGACTGATCTGGACCCTGAACCTGAGTTCCTAGGACAAACGGTCCTTGTTGCCCTGGCATTGAGTCATCAGGTACGATCCACTTCTGTAGTTCCCTACCCAGATGAGACGAAGCACAAGGCATCTTTCAGCGGCCTTGCGGTCTGCCTGGCGACTAGGGCGAGCTGACCGAAGCATCGCCCTGTGACGAGTTGCCTCACTATGCTTGGCCGGGGCGCGCCCAAGTTATCATAGTCAAAGCAGCTTGACGTAGGCAGGTAGGTACGTAGCCACCATGCCTTTGTGAGTATAAGAAACCCAAGTCTGTTCCCATGGTTCGTCCCTTCGTCCATCTGTGCTTCAATCATCAAGAAGACCTGTTGCTTGTTCACCACTTGGCTAGCCAGACTTGCTATCGCTGTTTTGCATCACGTCGACCTTATCTCCCCAGTGTGGTTCCTCTTCTATCCCACTCGCCATGTCCTCCCGTTACGGTTCTGGTGTTGTCGTCGTCCAAGCCGGCGGTCGCCAGTCAGCGTACCACGCTCCTCGATCAACAACCTCGCCTCCGACCTATTCATCCTCGTCCTACGCCCCGAGTTACTACTCAATGGATTCCTCAAGTTCTTCCCGGTCTGCCGCTGACTCCCGGTACCGCTCTGGTTCATCAGGTACGTTGCCTTCTCTTCTGGCCGCCCAATGCTTCGAGATGACTGACATGACTGCAGTGGGTTATTGCACCGACGTCAAGGAGGTCTCCAACGTTCGGACCGGCCAGAACGTTGTCATTGTCCACCACGGCCGTTCCAATACCGACATGAACGAGCCCAGGTCATCAGACTATGCCTGGGGCACCTCGGGTTCGAAGTAGGCGGTCCAATGGCAGTGTTTCGAATGTTGGGGTGGAGTTGGCGACGGAAAGCATAAGGATGGGCGACTTCGATCTGTTTACTTGCATCGGTACCACTGGCGCTGGGTTGGGAACGGATGTTCATCGTGCATTATTCGGGTAGGCGGGTTCAGGTCTGGTTCTCTCGCAGCACATACATGTATCCAGCAGTGGGGTCTGGGTTCTGGGTCATCGGGTATAGATCAATACAGCGGAGGATATTTGCAAACAGGCTACACGGTCCTTGTTGGAGCTTTGCGCCCCCAGTGACCATCCCATCGAACCCCACGGTTGTGCTAGTTGACTGGAGACTTAGGGCAGTTCAGCACCCGTGTCACCTAGTTCGTCATGACAAGCTTGGTCCAGGCCAGCTGTTAATGGCGGTTGTAGCAAAGGTGTGTGAGAGTAGTCTTGAGCGCCTTCACGGTTGTTTCCATCTGCGCAAATGAACTCTCAAAGGTTTTCAACCCTGACATCGGCCAGTGAGTCCTGGCCCGGAGGAACAATGTCATCCACGCACCACTGCCGTACCCAGAAAAGGAAACGAAGCAAAGAAATACATACAGTCATCACTACCAAAAGTTAGGAGCCCCAGATGGCTGAACAACACGGAGAGAAGCGCGGACCAAGCACAGCAGCCAAGAGAAGCCTCCGTTCGTCGACGAGTACCAAAACGCCCCTACACCAGCGGCAGACGAGGTCTCTCACGCACCGCCCTCCCGCTTCGCGTATTCCTCCTCGATCGCCTCCGCATACTTGTCTTCGGGTGAGCGCGGGTCCTCATGGAGGACGCCTTCCTTGATCAACGTCTCAGGGGAGGGCCGGTGAGCAATCTTCTCGTTCAGCGAGTCGGCTCGCATGTGCTTCTCAAGCTGCGTAGTTCAGAGGTTGAGTCAGCCACGCTCACAATCCGACAGCCGCTTTTCCTCCCGAGGGAATTGTGGAACTGTTGACTTACCTCCTTCTGCTGCGCCTGGAGGCCTGGGGCGGCGGTTGAGGCGGGGAGAATGTTCCCTGGGTGGCACGAAGAATATTGTTAGCTTAGCTCGCAGCATCAATTGGCTGCTATTCGGCACAGTAAGACGCCTACGGTCTACGAGCTCCTGGCGGTCTGGCCGCTGCGCCAGGTGCTGCTCGAGGGAGTTCTTCCTGGCCGGATTCGGGCGGCTGGGAGAGATGGTCGTCTCGTCGACGGGAGCTGGCGCCTCCTTGTCAGCCATGACGCAATCGGGTGCTGCGGCCTTGTAGCGTATTCGCTGCTGCGCGTGATGTCAGGCTCGGTGGTCGTTGTGGAGGAGCTGATGTTTACTGCAGAGCGCGAGAGCAGTGCGCAGAATGCGGAGGAGCAGCTGGCTGGATTGAAGGTGCGTTGGCGGGGTCACTTAAAGGGACCTTCTGGTGCTTTGTACCTGGGCGGGATTGCTCGAGCAGGTACTGCATTTGCCAGGCGCAAGCTTCGAGCTACGAGTGGACGGAATGATGCAAGCAGCTGCAGCTTTCTGGTGTTACCTGTGTATGTTGCGACCAGATTGGCGATCCTGCCCTGTCCGTGGTCTGAACTGGTAACAGTGACGCAAGTGGGCTGCGATGAACGCAGGGATGGCAGCGTCCACGATACCCCGCATTCGCCAAGCGGCCCGAACCAAGCAGTATGGACCTTACCTAGGCGCTGCGGTCCGTCCACATCCGAATCCGCCTGTACTCACCTTGGCAGTTACTACTTTGTAGTAAGGGCAGTCCATGCGGTCGCCGAGACCATGGTACTCCGCACGAGGTAGAATGTGCTTTGCCACGCGCCGGCGCATTGTGTGGTAGTGCTCGTGTGGTTGCTCGAAGAGACTATGAAACTGCCCGGGAGCTGTGCTCAACTGCCGTTACGCGGGCCAAAGCGGCATAGGCGGAGTACGTAGTGGGGAAGACGCTGCGGGCCCGGCGGGGCCTCTGAGACCAACTGTAAGACAACCCGGAAGGTGCATATAATACATAATACACGCCCTGAGACGCCGTACTTGACATCTCGGTAGACAACCTGACAACCTTACGTGACTGGGCAGTCTCCTGGCAAATCGAGGCGTTCACACGGGTAGCAATGCCGACCTCACGGTAAGCCGGTGAAAGCCGACTCTGGTACGGACAAACCTCCAGCGCAAGAACCAGCCATCCGAGCGAGGCCCGGATGCTTTGCGGCAGCACAACGTGCGGGTGGGGCCACCAGCTGCCACGCATGGAGAACGCCCAGACGTCAAATCGCTGGGCCACCCCCAGGTACCCATTCTTCGTCCATGGTGAGATGGCTGACATGGGATTCTTTACGCTGACCGCCGAGCCATCAATCTCCATCAGCCTCCCGCAAGACACGACACCTCAACACGACCCACAGGCGACTAGTTTGAGCCACCGGATGCCAGCCGTCCTTGAGTCAGCCGCGCGTCCGATGCCCACAGCCGGGTGCATAATACAAGATGGGGCAAGCCCAGTCGGGAGAGACGGTACCTCGTCACTCCCATGAAGAGCTCAGCAAGGAGCTGGTGAGCTTCTGTCCGACATCTCGCTGTCAGCCTCGCTCCAGTGCTTACTCCCCCGCCCTTCTAGGCCGACAAGTTTGCTCGGAAGTGCTTTACTTCCCTCGAGCTGTATTCATTCAAGGATGTCTTCAGTAGCCTGGCCGACGACGAGCATGGGATCCGCTACCTGAAGGAAGACACCATTGCGCGCTTCCTCGAGATCCCAGACGTTCTCGGCGTTTCTGCCGTGCTCTTCCAGTTGGTGTCCTGCCTTGGAGCTTTCCCCTTTCTCCAGGATGCACCCGCGGTTCTGGGCCTAGAGCAGATGGTTGTGGTCGTCACTATCCTAACCGAGCGATATCGGCGTGTTCTGGCCCGGGGCGCCATGGACAGGAGGAAACTACTGTTCCAAAGCCTCGCCGTGCATGACCGCAAACTTTCCGAAACACATACGGCAAGGACGGCAGGTGGTAGTGAGGCGTGGAGTAGTGAGGCTGCTGGCGAGAGTGGCGGAACAAAAACCAGCTCTGTTACTGTGTCGCCGGCCGGCTTCCCCATTGATGAGCCCGGAGATGACGGCGATGAGCATGAGGACGAAGACGACGAGCTGGTGCTCGCCGCACTCGACTCTCTGGACTATGCCAGCGCCTTCAAACGCGGGACCACATCCACTATCCACGGTGCCATGATTCCTGCGGATAACTGGCGGAAGTTGATCATGCTTCTCCTGTTGATCGCGCCGCTGGGTGCGCAGGAGAGTCTGTCTTCGTATTCACACCGCTTGTCCGGCGATGAGCTTCGAAACTTGAGGACAACGGCGGAGTGTGTGCTTGCGTCCTTTCTGAATGTCGAGCAGACACCTGGCATCAGGTTCTCTCGCTTCGACAGGGTGGTACCGACGTCAATGCCATTCGTGTTCAATGGCTTAGCACCTCTGTTCGAGCACTTTCTCTTCTCCGAGAACCTGGACTTTCTCCGCCACAGGGACGATCAGCAGCGACCGGCAGCCCCCCCCACCGAGATACTACAACCGTTGCTGGAGCAAACGGGGTCGATTATGAACCTCAACGTCTTGTCACAAATATCATTCTTCATCCCCGGTTCGTCACTTTTCCGCCAGCTCCGGCTCTTGTACTCCGGCGACGAGGATGGCTTCAGCATGGGGAGCTTTGAGTCCAAAGTGTTCAACTGGAGGGCACCAACCATTTTGCTCGTCAGCGGCACGCGCCTTCCGGCCGGTCACACGCCCTCCGGGTCCGCCTCTACTTTCCTCGCCTCTCTTCCATCACAGCGTTCTCCTCCCGGTAGTACTGGATCGGACGGACAGGAGACATTAACATTTGGCGTCTACTTGAGCCAACCATGGAAGCATACCCATCGCGAGTGCTTCGGCACCAACGACACTATTCTGTTTCAACTGCGGCCGATTCATGACGTTTTCCGAGCATCAACACTGAATAAGAACTACGCATCGTTCATCAAGCCCTCAGCGTCCGTTCCAACCGGAGGGATATCCTTCGGCTGCCCGCTCCCGGAATCCAGCCAGGCGTACCGGCGGTCCAATCTCACGGCTCTCGGCCCGGTCTCTCTCGTCTTGGAGGATAGCTTTGAGTATGGCTGCTTCACCCACACGTACACGTCACAGGGTGGCGCGTTCCAGGCGAGCGTTGCCAGGAGGTTTGACTTCCAGGACCGCTTCGAGATATCAAGTCTTGAGGTATGGGGATGTGGAGGGGACGAGGAGGCCAGGCACCAGGCCGAAAGGTGGGCGTGGGAGGCTAGGGAGGCCGAGGCAAGAAGAAGAATCAACCTAGGCACTGGCGACATTGAAGCGGATCGCGAGTTGCTGAGGATGGCCGGTCTGATTGGGGGGAACAGGAGCGGCGGGAGCATGGGATAAGCGGAGCACGCGTTTTCAGTATGCAGCCCGCCATACCCAGTGTTCAGGCTGGGACGCTCGTGTGGCATTGACCCCAAGTGCCGACGCACTTCGAATGCGGACCATCCTGGGCCGTGTTTGGTTGCCGTGGGTGAGCAGGGTAGGGGGAGACTCAAATAAAACGTAACCGGGATGTTGTGAACAACATCGACTGGGTAACCGCTCATATCGCACAGTACCGCGAACCGCCTTGTATCGTACATGCCAGACTTATGCCGGGCCATTCGTAGCAGTATGTCAACGTTTCACTTCTGGCCGTCCGCTGGATTCGGCTTGGGGTCGCTCGAGCCCCTGGCTGGGTCCTGCGGCGTCTTATTCGAACCCCCAAACCAACCACCTAGCGATCCCAGAACTCCCGTGCTGGACTCGTTCTTGCTGTCCGTAGACTGCCCGGGAGACTCGGTTGTGTCTGCGGTCAAGTCACCCTTGGCTGCCTTGGCCACCCTCAACGCGGCCCTCGCCTGCGCCGCAACACCTTCTGAGCCCGTCTCGATCGTGGTGCGCTCCGCTGCCCGCTTCCGTTTCTTCTCCATAAATTCCCGGAAAGCCTTATCTTCCTCGTCACGCGCCTCGAGCTCCTTGATCCATTTTTGCCGCTTTTCCTCCGCCTCTTGCTGCTGCTTCAGTTTCCAAACCTCCTTCTGCTTCTTGCGGTCCTCGGCGTAGTACATGCCGCCCGCAACCATTGCCAACACAGTGAAGCCCTGCGCGGCAACACGGGCTCGGAACATGCGCTGGACTTTGTGGTGATCGCCGCGGCGCATCGCTCGGTAGGCACTGGTGAAGGCGGCGATGGTGAGGATGCAGCCAAACGGAACGAGAGGCTCTTCCTTTAGACGCCGAAGAACTTTCTGAAAGCCGGACTCATTGTAAAAGTCCCTGCGCCGTGCCGTCGTGAGTTTCAATGTCCCACATTAGAGCAAGGAGGGCGAAGCGGTTGGCTTACTCGGTGTCGTCAAACGACGACGGCAGCGGCCGGCCGGACAGCGGTCGATCAGACATCTCGACTGGAATATCCAGGATAACCTAGGCCTGCGGATTGATCTGCTTAGTTGATGAGTGGGCTCAGTATTTGGGGTAACTTCGGGAGCACTGCTCGCCACAATGCAGGTGATGAGGTAACTTCACGAGACGCGACGGAGCTAGCGGCCAAGTGGATTGCCACAGCACTCAATTTCCTGGTATGATAAGTGTGTGGGGCTGCCGATAAGGTACTTCACTGGGAGACAGGTCCCAGTTACAGCGCTTGGGAAATACGGAAGTCCGAATCATCCAAAAGCTAGCGTCCTGAAGCGGTAATTCGAAGCTGCGACCCGCCGAATTCCGACCAGTCAGTGACTGCGCAGCACAACACAGCATTGGCCGAGCTCGGAGTCAAAGTGTATAAATCACCACACCGACTGCTTGTCCGCCCCAAACACTCGACTGCAGCATCGCCACGAGCATGGCTTCCCTGGAAAGTGGCGGCTCTGGCCAGCCAGGCGGCCTGCAGGAGGCGCCCTTGATCAATGGCACAGTCTCCTCTCCTTCGCAGGTTGAACCGCAAACGCCGTCACGGAGCGATGGGCCGCTGGCCAGGACACCCTCACTGAGCAGCTTCGCCCTCACCGAATACAGCGCGAAGCCGAGCCCACCGAGGGGGGACAAGAAGACTCAGATGAAGAAGATTGTTCCTGACGAGTTCCTTCTGCCGAACGGCAACCCCGATGTGAGTCACCCCTGCGGAACCGGCACCACCAAAGCACGACATGAATTGTGTATCACCAGCGGACAACGCCGCTATTCGAGCGAGACATGTCTCGGGTGTTCAGTGCGGTTTTCTTGTCAGGACGAGCAGGTTCTCTGCATTTTTTTTTCTCTCTTCCGAAACTGAGACAGGATACAGTACCTACGACTCATCATCACCTCGTATCCCCGAGTCCGGGAGGTATGCAATGAGATTCCGCTTGAGCATGCCGTCAACTTGAGCAATCGACTCGAGTGCAGGGTGCTGCTCAAGCGCGAAGATGAGCAGCCCGTGTTCAGCTTCAAGCTGCGTGGGGCTTACAACAAAATGGCACACCTGGATCCAGCCGAGTCCTGGAGGGGCGTGGTGTGCTGCAGTGCCGGCAACCACGCTCAGGGGGTGGCATACTCGGCCCGCAAGCTCAAGATTCCCGCCACCATTGTGATGCCCAAGGGCACGCCCAGTATCAAGCATCTCAACGTCTCCCGGCTCGGAGGTCATGTCGTGCTGCACGGGGCGGACTTTGACGAGGCAAAGGAAGAATGCGGCCGACGAGAGAAGCAGGACGGCTTGATCAACATCCCGCCATTTGACGACCCCTATGTCATCGCCGGTCAGGGCACCATCGGCATGGAGATTTTGTCGCAGACGAACCTCCAGAAGCTTCAGGCCATTTTCTGCTGCGTTGGTGGCGGCGGCTTGATCGCCGGTGTCGGCGTGTACGTGAAGCGCATTGCGCCCCACGTGAAGATCATCGGGGTAGAAACATACGACGCCGACGCCATGACACAGTCCTTGGCCAAGGGTGAGCGCGTGCTCCTGAAGGATGTCGGGTTATTTGCAGACGGCGCGGCTGTCAAGACCGTCGGCGAGGAGACGTTTCGCATCTGCCAGGAGGTGGTGGACGAGATGGTACGAGTAACGACAGACGAGGCTTGCGCTGCAATCAAGGACATGTTCGAGGACACCCGGTCTGTCGTGGAGCCGGCCGGCGCCCTGGCCATTGCCGGGCTCAAGAAATGGGTTGCCGCCAACCCGTCCGGTGATCCAACGAGAGCAGTCGTTGCCATCACATCCGGTGCCAACATGAACTTTGACCGGCTGGGATTCGTGGCTGCGCGCGCCACCTACGGTGAGGGAAGAGAAGCGCTCCTGGCGGCGAAGATTCCCGAGCGACCCGGCGCCTTCGCGGAACTGATCAACGCCGTCATGCCCCACTCCGTCACCGAGTTCAGTTACCGGTACGCCAGCGAAGCCGAGGCCAACGTGCTGGTCGGCATCTCGCTTACCGCACCGGGGAGCCAACGAGCGCAAGAGCTGCAATCCATCATTGACCGCATCAAGGGGCCGGGGACAATGGATGTAGTCGATCTGTCCGGGGACGAGCTCGCCAAGAGTCACATTCGGTACATGGTCGGCGGCAAGTCCCAGGTTCCGAACGAACGGCTGTACATGTTTCGATTCCCAGAGCGGCCCGGCGCCCTGGAGCGTTTCCTCCGGACATTGCGGCCCAAATACAACATCAGCCTGTTCCAGTATCGGAACTTTGGCGGGGACATTGGCCAGGTCTTGACTGGCATCCTATGCCCTGACGAGGAAGTCGACGAGCTGCAGCGCTTCCTGGTGGAAATCGGATATCCGTGGGAGGATTGCACAGGGTCCCACGTATTCAGGACGTTCTTGCGAGGGTGAATGTCTGCTAGGTCAAAGGTCCATGGCAAACAATGTCCCCTTCCAATAGAAGTACATCACCTACTCACTCCGAACCCGCGGGTGTGCAATCCTTACGGTCAGCACGAGTTATTAGCGTGTCTCAAGTGGCGTGACCGGTTCGCGATGTGCCAGGGGAGCTCTCAGGCAGCTGGGTACTAAACTCGGCAGGCCTTTTGGAGGTTGGTTGAGAGAACTCCGATGGCGTACTTAGTCGATCCACCCCAGCAGGAAACCCCCTCTGCGGCAAAGCCACCCCGGGTGTTCCCAGAAAGCCTTGCTCGAGCTTCGGATCCAGGTGACGCGTGGCTTGGCTCACCTAGACGACACAGTACTCCAGGTTTACCAAGGCAACTGTATCACCCATCTCATTGGGCTGCGTTAGAGGTCCGGGTGATGTTGGTCGTCACGGGTAGGTACTGTTCAAGTACCAGGTTTCATTAAAGCTGTTAAAATCAATCGGCACACGGTTCTGTACGGATGTCTTCGGTAATGAAGGAGAATTCCTGGGGTGACAATATCTCGTTGAAGCCATCTAAACCCGACAAACGGTCGTCATGGTGGGTGCCCATGAAGACATGAGTGTGCAACGAGATGAATGGTCAAGTCGTGGTGGTTGCCCATAGAAGTCGTGATCACGATTTCGCGGGATCAACATAGAACAAGTAAAAAATTAGCTAATATTATAAATATTATTTACATATATAGAGTTTATACTCTATTAACTACGATTAATATTATACATTTACCTATTAAGGTATAGTTAATAGTTAATACAAAGTAAGCAAGTGTCAGGGGCTCGGGCTTTGCCCGAGCTGGTACTTGCGGGCCAGTGCCCGGATGTGGGGGGCTCCTGCCCGTCTCCGGCTCGGCTCCGGGAAGGAGCCAGCTTCCACGCCCTCCTCTAAAGGGTTCGCCCCGCGCGGGGCTCTGTAACTCTCTCTTCTCTTCCTCAGATCGTTTCAATAAAACTTTGCACGCCTATCTGCAGTCGCCATAGGGCCAGTGCATAACAGCAAGTACCTAAGTAATACTAAAGTTTTTTATATATATATATAATATACTTGGTATATATAAAGTTAGCTATTAAGTTTAAGTATAGATTTTCTAAATTAAAGATCTTTCCTTGTATAAGAACTGTCACGGGTTGGTGACCTGTATGTAGTCAGGGTTAGGGTTGCATGATGGATCCCTGGAAGTGGGATCCTGGGAGTGGGACCCTGTGCAGCTGGTCTGTGCGCAGACTACAGGGTCTTCCCCGCGGGCACTGTGGCCATCCTACTTCCCTCCTTCACGCAACTATACAATATATATGGTGATACCTACTATGCCTGAGCCGTGAAAGTTGGTTGCGCCTTTTGTCTGCGTGCACTGCGATTGACAAGGGCTACGAGAGAGCGCTATTTTCGATTGGTTGCAAAGAACTAGAAGATTCAGCGATTTTTCGGCGCTCCTAGCGACTTGTAGTGGTGTTGCGTAGACCACTATATCGATAGAAAATACGACTTGCGACCTCGATCGATTAGGACCGCTAAGAACACTAAGATAGCTAGTAGTAGGAGGATCCTAGGTATAGGCGATAATTTATATAACATTAAGGACAATATTATTGCTAAGCTAGATAAGGTTGCTTATCCTAGCCTCAAGGGCTTTTTCGAATACCTTAATAGAAGAGTTGCTAGTAGCAAGGCTACTATAACTTTTATCGAGAATATACAATGGAACGTAGCTAGGTATATACTCTTTAAGATCTTTAACAATATAGTTAAAGCCTAGAATCGTCGATATAATAAGCTAATTAAGCAAGCAAATTAGGCGGCTATAGAGGTATAGATTACTACTAAGAATATATAGACTACTATTACTAAGATTTAGGCTAAGCGAGATATATAGAAGAAGGTGGCTAGTAAGGTTAGGGGTAGTAGTAGTACTGCTAACTATAATAGTACTATGCTACACCCAACTATATTTATAGAAGATAAGAAGGATACTACTAAGTGTACTAGCTAGTTCTATATCTAGTAGACCTATATTATAGAACGCTAGGTGTTACGCCTATAGAAGTTTAATATTAAGGGTAAGAAGATTATTTATACTTCTATCCTCCTTAAGGGCAATGCTACTACTAGTATCTTTATAGGCGTCTAGCGTGTAATAGCGAACCCCAATAACTTAGATATTTAGCTATAGAAGACTATAGCCTCCTTTATAGATTACCTTATTTATAAGTATATTATAATAGACCTTATAGCTAATACTAAAAATAAGCTCTATAGCTTATTATAGAAGGGCAACTTTACTATATTTATTAACTTTCTTATAGAGCATATAAACCTAACTAATATATATAACTAGAATAGTGCTACTTATATTTATAGTTTCTAGAAGAAGCTCTTAAAGTGTATATAGAAGGCTTTTAATATATAGATTAATACCCTAGAACGTTAGGATTTTAAAGGCTAGATTAAAATAGCCTAGAAGTTAGCGATTAATATAAAGGGTAAAGATTCCCTTTGTAAGGCTACCTCTAGTAGTAGCAATAATAATAAAAGTAATGGCAATAGCGGCAAGGCTAGGGGTCCCAACGCTATAGACCTTGACTAGATAAGGCTAAATATAGTAAAGATTCTTAAGGAGGAGAAGTAGCGTTGGGCTAACAACGGCCTCTACTTTAACTATAGCAAGGCTAGCTACCTAGCTTGCAAGTGCTATAGCCCTACTAACCTAGGCCATGGTGGCTGTGGTGGCTCCTGCGATGGCGGCCAATGTAGTGGTTATAGCGGTGGTTATAGCAATTTAGGCCCCTAGCAGGGATTATAATAGAGATATTATAATCTCTAGTAGAATGGCGGCGACTATTTAGGTAATAAAGTAGATAACTATCAATGCGCCTCTATCTACTAAGGCGGTATATATAGTAGCTACTAGGGTAGTTATAACCCCTAGGTCTATTTTATAGATGTATAGTAACTAGGCTATATAGTAGGTAAGCTCGACTCTAAGGATAATTGGAGTAGTAATAATCTACCTACTACTAAGTATAATAACTAGAGCAAGGACTACTATAGCTAGAGAAACGCCTAACCTTTATATAGAGCTATATATAAAAGTAGAGAGCTAAGTATAGGAAGAAGGATATATTAATAAGGATAGCTTTTACTAGTACTAGTAATAGACTAGTTATTAGCGCTATAGGTTAGAAAAATTCTATTATATTATCTTTCTATCTTCTTATAGATAGTTGCGTAATACTATATATATTATTAGTTGATTCTAGTTATACTAGACTAGCGTTCTTTAACTTTAAGTTTATAGTCTGCTATAATATACTATTAATAAAGCTAAAGAAGAGGAAACTACTATTTCTAGCTAATAGCACCTTATTATTATAGATTAAGTGGAAAGTGGAGGTCTATCTAGCGATTAGCAATTACTATAAGTAGTTGCAATTCTATATTATAACCCTAGTAGAGAACAATCTAGTTATCCTTAGCCTACTATAGCTAGGTAGATATAATCTAACTATAAACTAGAGGAGCCTACACCTTACCTTTAGAAAGGACTACTAGGGCTATTACTTACTATTATAGTTAACTAAGTTAACTACGCTATAGGCAACTATAGCCTCTAGAATATAATTCTATATATATATTGAGGATGCTAAAGACAAGGGCGAACCTAAAGAAAAGGAGGTTAATAAACTATTAGTAAGCTAGAGGGCAGCATAGTTGTATAGAAGGCGCAATTGGTGCTACTATCAACTGTTATCACAATACTACAAGGCTATAGAGGCAAGGGGAGCCCTCTAGTAGACTATAGCACCGCTATACATATAGGCTCGATTGATATCTAACTAGCTTCCTTATATACTATAATAGGCAAGGGTAGTAGCTAGGAAGCGGGTGTCGCTGCCTAGCGAGTATAGGATATAGCGGCTATCCAATGTACCCTAATAGACTAAGCGCATTGATGGCTAGAACATTAAGCTACTAAATACTTTAAACTTTGCCTTGTTCTATTAATAATAAGGTATCTTAGTTATAAGAACTACCCTTAATAAACTAGAAGAAGCATTAAAGAATACTTTTAAGATTAAACTAACTAATCTTCTAAATAACTTTTTAAAGACCTTTTTTACTATAAAGGAGAGGCTAAAGATTATAAGATATAATTACTAATCAATTTCTATAAGTTTATTAATAAGATCTAGTAGAATAGACTAATAATATAGTATATTATAGAGAAGGATACTTGCAAGTTCTTTAATAAGTCTAATAAGCTATTGTTAATAGCTAATGAGATTAAGGTATAGCTTCCCTCTAAGTATTGTAATCTATTTAAGGCTTTCCTACTATAGAAAGTGGATATAATGCTACTATACTAATTATATAACTATAAGATTAAGCTAGTGCTAGGTAGTAAGGTTCTATTTTTAAGGAATAGACTACTCTTACTAATAGAGCTCTATATAGTTAAGAGGTAGCTTAATAATAATCTTATTAAGGGTTTTATTCGACCTTCGAAGTCTAGTACTATATTGCCCCTTCTACTTGCCTAGAAGCTAGAAGGTAATATCTATATTTGCGTTAACTACTATAGCGTTAATAATATTTTAATAAAGAGCTATTACCTAATCTTACTGATTAAAAAGACCCTTAATTCGATCTATAAGGTATAGATATTTACTAAACTAAATATTATTATAGCTTTTAATAGGGTTTAAATTATAGAAGGCTATAAATAGCTAACTATATTTATTATAAGATTTAGCCTATATAAGTCTCTAGTTATGCCTTTTAGCCTATAGAGCGTGCCTGCTACCTTCTAGTACTATATTAATGATATTCTATATAACCTCCTTAACGATTATACAATAGCCTACTTAGATAATATTCTAATCTACTCGATGGACAAGGGTAACTATATTAAGTAGATCTATAAGGTATTAAAGTAGCTTATTAATATAGGCTTGCAAGTCAATATCGAGAAGTATAAGTTCTATATAATAAAGACTAAGTACTTAGGTCTTATTATTACGCTAGGGGGGATTAAAATGGATCTTAAAAAGGTTTTAGCAATTAAGTTATAGCTACTGCCTACCACTTAAAGGCAACTATAATACTTCCTTAGCTTTGCAAACTTCTATTAGCGGTTTATTAAGGACTTTTTAGGCGTGGCAAGGCTATTATATAACTTTACTAAGAAAATGGTAGACTAGGACTAGTCGAGTTAGTGCTAGGTAGTATTTAAGAGGCTAAAGCGCTATTTTATAGTGGCGCTAGTGTTATAGATCTATAACTAGAAGAAGCTAGCAATTGTTAAGATAGATATATTAGACTAGTCTATAGGTAGTACCCTCTTATAGGAAGATAATGATAGTATACTATATCCTATAGCTTACTTTAGTGTAAAGCACTCTATATAGAAATGCAATTACGATATTTATAATAAGAAGCTCCTTGCTATTATTAAAGCGCTAGAGGAATAGTAGCTAGAATTAAAGGGCGCGAGCTAGCATTTCGATATTATTATAGACTATAAGAACCTATAGACCTTCTTAACTATAAAGCAGTTGTCCTTATACTATATATAGTAGTTAGAGTTCCTTTTGCAATTTAACTTTAGGATTATATACTACTCTAGGTTAGTAAATATAATGCTAGACACGCTTAATAGGAAGCCTAAGCATATACTATAAGGCGTTGTAGATAACTAACTAAGAAATTGAAAGTAGCTATTAATTAACCCTAACTAGTTTAATCTACTAATATTTAATAAGAGGGAGTCTTTATTTAGTATAAGGCTCTTATAGCTTAATATCTCTCGCTATATTAATAATCTATTAATAGATATATATATAAAATCGCGCCTACTATAGGATATCTTAAAGGCCCTAAGGGACCTAAATGCAAGAATATAGCTAAGGTAGCTAAAGTAGTAAGTATAGGTGCTATATGCTAAGTGCTATATAATTGCTAGTAAAGTATATTTCTATAATAGGCTAATTATCGATCTTAATAATATAGATATATATCTTTAGCTAATCTATTATACTTATACCTCTAGGCTAGGCGGCTACTCTAGTTAAGTTAAGACGTTAGACCTAATAAATCGTAAGTACTAGTAGCTAGGAATAAGCATTATAGTTCGCTTATACTATAATACTTGCCTTTTATACAATAAGACAAAGATCTTAAAAACGCTACTAATAGGATTCTTAAAGCTCTTGCAGGTACTATTAGCGTTATAGCAAGATATCTCTATTAACTATATTACTCTACTACCTCTTTATAGGAGGAGGGGATAGGAGTTTCGCTATATTATAGTAGTAGTTAATAGGCTAACTAAGATATAGCACTTTATTCTAATAGCTATATTAGAAGTAGAGAAACTAGTAGATTGGTTTATTAAGAGAGTATATAGCCTATATAGTATATTAGAGACTATTATCTCTAATAGAGAAACGCAATTCGTTTTAGTATTCTAGAGAGTACTATTAGTATAGCTAAATATAAAGTTAAGGCCTTCATTAGCTTTCTATCTATAAACTAATAGCTAGATAGAGTGTATTAATACTAAATTGGAGTAGTATCTATAGCTTTTTTATAACTAGATATAGAATAACTAGATAGATTAGTTACCTCTAATAGAGTTTGCTAGCAATAATATAATATTAGAGATAATAGGCGTATTACTATTCTTCGCTAATTATAGTTTCTATCTCTATATAGGTATTGAGCTAGCGTAGCTATATCTACTAAATATCTTAGAGGTATAGCGCCGTGAATTCTTCTATATATTAGAGATCGCTAACTAGTTTAAGGTAATCCTTAAGAAGGTAATAGCGTTATCGAAGTAGGTGTAGGATCGTTATAAGGAGGGTGCTAATAAGCGCCGATCCAACGTGTCTATTTACTATATTAGGGACTAGGTAATACTAAATATAAAGAACTATAAGACTAGTAGGCTAATATAGAAGCTAGAGCCCTATTAGAAGGGCCCTTTCTAAATAATAAAGGTATTATTATATATAGTTACGCTTTACCTACTAGCTAATATAAAGATCTTTAATACCTTCTATATCTTGATAGTACAACTATATTATAGGGAGGGCATTACAAGCTAGGATTAAACCTATAGTGATATCTAGGTAAACTAGAGGAGGATGGTTATATAGACTAACGATAGCGATAACATTGTTAAATAGAGGTTCGAGGAGATCCTAGATTATAGTAAAGCGAATAATAGCAGATGGTAGTACTACGTAAAGTAGGAAGGCTACAAGCTAATCTGGCAGCTAGCTACCAATTTGCGAGGCTACGACGATGCGATCTAGGAATTCCACGATATGCACCTGGATTATCCAGGTCCACCCATATAGGTGAGATAGAGGCATTGCGAGAACGCACCTACGAAGATACCTGTGAAGGTGGGCGACGGGGGAGGCCATCCGCGGAGGCGAAGCACGCGAGCTAGGGACGGCATCACGTGAATTCTATATAACTGGATTTGAATGTAAAAACGCAAAGACTATGTTTTTAAGCGTTTTAGAGGATTTAATAGATTTGAGGGCTTGGAGGCCAGTTTTAAGGGGAGGGTAGTATTATAGGTTGGTGACCTGTATATAGTTAGGGTTAGGGTTATAGGATGGATCTCTAGAAGTGGGATCCTAGGAGTGGGACCCTGTGTAGCTGGTCTGTGCGCAGACTATAGGGTCTTCCTCGCGGGCACTGCGGCCATCCTACTTCCCTCCTTCGCGCAACCACACAATATATATGGTGATACCTACCACGCCTGAGCCGTAAAAAGAACTATTAAAATAAACTAGTTAGTTATTATTATAATAGTCCTAATAAGTGTATTGCAACTAGCTAGTGACGACTCTACATGTATACTAAACTTGAAGAAGAAAAGGAAAAGAAAGAGAATGACAGCTTCCCCGTAGTGTCCTCTATATAGTCAGAGCAATAACCTTCATTCAGAGTCAGAATGCGTTTAGCATAACGTCGGCTTGCCAAGATTGGACGGCTGTGTCTACGTCTGTATGTCCGGCTTGGCCAAGTGTCTCCAAGGCCGTTAATGGGGCCTAGCCCGTTACAATTATATTTATAATGGCGCCTGCCGTCGGAGTGCACGTGCCCTATCTTCGCGAGGGCTCTTCTAGCTTCTCTTCTTTTTCTCCCTATCTTGTGATTTTAGACAATGAAGTAGTACTTATAGTGCCCTCGTGCCTCGCCTATATATTGCTCGGTCGTTATAGTATTTTAGTTTAAATAATAATTACTAATAGTAAGATAGAAAACAAAGTAAAGTTATCTAATATATATTATTATTTCCTACACCGATATGCCTATAAGCGCGCTGGTCCTTCTACTGCTAAGTATAAAGGAAACTATATTGTATAGGCTAGGTAAAAACCTCTATCCACCACTGCGTAGTGTTACAATTTAACTCAACGAGGGGCCTAGTGGGGCATCCAAATACGCACCCCCAGCCAATCATTATACACAGCCACGCTAGGGGCGCCACACTAGGACATAACCGCTCACCCGCTTATAGGGGTGAGCAGGTGAGGACAATCACCGCGGCTTACGAGTAAGTTAAGGTAAGCGTTAAGAGGAAGTATATATTTAAGACCACGCTCTTTAGGCCTATAGGCACCTAGTAGCTTCCTTAGTAAGCAATATAAGTAGTTTTTTAGACCTACTATTAAGACACCTTTATTATAAACCCTTTAGCTTTACTAAACCTTAGGCTCTATCTAGAGTATACTTTTAGGAGTCCCTTTTAGAACCCTAAAGGCTTAAGATTCATTATACATTACTTACT
This sequence comes from Chaetomiaceae sp. R4402, assembly GCA_023628555.1. Lineage (NCBI taxonomy): Eukaryota > Fungi > Ascomycota > Sordariomycetes > Sordariales > Chaetomiaceae > Chaetomiaceae sp. R4402. Next base: position 2,607 of record JAMAKO010000031.1, on the reverse strand, counting down.
CCTTTTAGTTCTTGTAACGACAGGATGGCCTAACCCTAACCCTGGCTGTGCCCTGGGCTAGTGGTCTGTGCGCCTCCCACCTATGTTTTCTCTCTATTGCGGGAATCCTATATCTTAATCCTTTTCTTCCCTTTTCCTCAGCTTAGATTCACGTAATTGAGTAGGATTATTTGAGCCATTGTGCCTCTATTCCTCGCTCGCTCGTTACAATCTAAAGCTTATTTTCTATTGCCTAGGAAGACTTTAATAATATTCCAATTATAGAGTCGATTAAGGTCGCTCGCTACTATACAACCAACCGAGCGACTACTTAGTAGTTAACTAAACGAATTAGTAAGATAGCTGAAGACCTACTAATCTATAGATTAGCCGGCTGAACAAACCGATTGGATAGGATGTTCTAGAATGAAGGCGCGTATATATATAAGGAAGTTCGCTTTAATGGTATAGCTGAAATCCTAATGAAGAACGTAAAGCGCTACGATAGTAGACGACTATTAGCGCCGACAATTAAATATAATAATAAAACTAAACCTTCGGCTTAGCTAACCTATAAAGATTTTAAGTAAAAGGTTACTAATTGCCTAGATAATATCTAGTACCGCTAGATAACTAATAATCTAGTATCTAAGATATAGGTTAAGATTACTTAGTTTACTAATATCTACTAGAAGAAGACCTATACTAAAGCACCTAGTATACCTCTTTAAGTCTAGGTCGATAGGAATAATATTCCTAGTATAAATAGGGTTATCAATACTAATACATTTATAAAGCTTATAGCCTTAAACCCCTATAAAGTTTTTAAGGAAGTTAAGTTACATTGCTTTATAGCTATAGTATATACTAAATAAGTTAAAGAATTATATATAATAGCGTAGGAGCTAGATAATTATATAAAGCTTATTTATAACTAGGTTTCTATACTCTATAATAGCCCTATAGTAGCTATAAGCGACCAAATCGATAACTAGGCTACTACTATTATCGACTAGTAGTAGTCCTATAAAAGCCTGGAAAAACCCTAGATACCTATCGAACCCCGGGTGGCTACCAGCCTATAGCTCTCCTCCCTATAGTCGGGAAGGTAATAGAGGCAATAGTGGCTAAAAGGGTCACTAGTGCTGCGGAAGCCCACGGCCTACTACCAGCCGAACAGATGGGCAACAGGGAGCACTGGTCTACTGAACTAGCTATTCGACTAGTAGTGGCCCAGGTACAGGAGGCCTGGCGGCAGCGGGCGACAGCTAGCCTTCTACAGTTAGATATTTCAGGGGCCTTCGACACTGTCAACCACACCCGGCTTCTAGCCACCCTACGAGAGCAGGGCTTCCCGCGGTGGGTGGTGGTATGGGTGAGGGCTTGGCTAAGCAACCGGGTGGCGATCCTACACTTCGACGGCCAACAAATAGGGGATATTCCAGTAGTAGCGGGGGTCCTATAGGGCTCCCCACTATCGCCAGTACTCTTTATCCTATATATAGCCTCGCTATATAAGGCTCTAAAGCAGGGCCACCCAACGATTAGTATAGTGGGCTTTGCCGACGATACAAACCTACTAGCCTTTGGAAAGCACTCGGCAGCTAATACCCGGCAACTGGAGCGCGCCTGGAAGACCTGCCTATAGTGGGCCAGCACTCGGGGGATGGCCTTTGCGGCTCAAAAATGCGAGCTAATCCACTTCAATAAAGGTCGAAGGCAGTGGCAGGACCCTATATCCCTCGCCCACCCAGGGGGTAGTGTGGGCTATAGCGTAGTCAAGCTAGTAGGCTCGGCCCGATTCCTAGGGGTCTGGCTAGACTGGAGGCTATCCTGGAGGGCTCACTGCCAGGCAGTAGAACGGAAGCTAAGAACCTAGGATTTTGCCCTAGCTAGGATTGCAGCCAAAACGTAAGGCCCAAGCCTCGCCCGGGCCCGAGAGGTATATACCAAGTGCATTCGCAGTGCTATAGCCTACGGAGCCTCTAGCTACCACTAGCCAACGGCCCTTGGGGGGGCTAGCAAGCCTAAGGGGCCTACGAAGGCCCTATCGAAAGCCTAGAACAGGAGCCTTCGGATAGTAGTAGGGGCCTATAAAACAGCCCCTACTAGGTGCTTGGAAATAGAGGCTTAGGTGCTACTACTCAACCTCTACCTTAATAAACAGCTAGCCAACTTCAAAGCCTAGCTACGCAAGAAGGCTCTACAAGTGGGCGCTAGAGGCGAAAGAACTACCGCAGGGCACTTGATTATAGAAGCTTGTAACAAGATCCATTATATATTTAGAAGGAAGAAAAGAGGCCTAGGGCAGGGGCCTAGGCAAGGCCTATAGGGCCCAACGACCACTAAACAAGCCGCTATACTAGTCGATAAGTAGGCTGCCTAGAGGTGGAAAATAGGAGAGAGGAAAAATAGAAAGTTAAATACCATCGAGGTTGTTAAACTAGCCTAGCAGGCCTAGTGGGAGCATCACAGAGCTAACCAACAAGGTACTAGCAGTAGGAGGATGTCCAACGAAGACCCCCCAAGCCTTCTGTTTACTAATAGAGCTCTAAAGAAGCACGAGGGCCTAACGAAGGCCTAGAGCAGCCTCCTATCCCAGGCCTATATAGGGGATATAGGCCTTCG